>JAFBJR010000046.1:734540-991323 GCA_016785285.1 Brachirus orientalis
GAACCGACATTGGCAGTTGGTTCCACAGGAGAGGAGCCTGGTAACTAAAGGCTCTGCCTCCCATTCTACTTTTATGGACTCTGGGAACTACAAGTAAACCTGCGTTTTGGGACCGAAGTGATCTGTTGGGCTGATAAGGTGAAATTAGATCTTTAAGATATGATGGGGTCTGATCATTAAGCGCTTTGTACGTGAGGAGGAGGATTTTAAATTGAATTCTAAACTTTACAGGGAGCCAGTGTAGAGAAGCTAACACTGGGGTGATGTGGTCTCTCTTACTAGTTCCTGTTAGAACTCGTGCTGCAGCATTTTGAATTAACTGTAGAGTTTTAACCAACCTAATAGGACATCCAGATAGTACTGAGTTACAATAATCTAATCTTGATGTAACAAAAGCATGAACTAGTTTTTCAGCATCCTTTAAGGATAAAATGTTTCTAATTTACTTAATGTTCCGCAGGTGGAAGAAGGCTGTTTTGGAAATGTGTTTAATATGTGAGTCAAATGATATATCCTGGTCAAAAATAACTCCAAGGTTCCTTACAGTGGAACTAGACGCCATAGTGATGTCATCTAAAGTGACAATATGGTCAGAGTATGATAACCTCAGTTTTGTCTGAGTTTAGAAGTAAGTTACAGGTCATCCAGGACTTAATGTCTTTAAGACATTCCTAGAGTTGACCAACCTGATTTATTTCTTCCAGCCTCATTGATAAATAAAGTTGTGTATCATCTGCATAACAATGAAAGTGTATGTTGTGCTTTCTAATAATGTTTCCTAAAGGAAGCATATATAAGGTAAAAAGTATAGGCCCGAGAACTGAGCCCTGTGGAACGCCATAATTAACTTTTGTCTGCAATGAGTCATTGTCATTAACATGTACAACCTGGAATCTATCAGACTGATACGACTGAAACCAGCAGAGGCCAGTACCTGAGATCCCCAAAGTCTGCTCCAGTCTCTGCAGTAGAATTTTATGATCAATGGTGTCAAATGCAGCACTAAGATCTAACAGGACATGTATAGAGACTAGACCATTATCTGAGGCCAAGAGGAGGTCGTTGGTAACTTTAACTAGGGCTGTTTCTGTGCTATGGTGTAATCTAAATCCTGACTGGAAATCTTCAAACAGCCTGTTACTATGCAGATATTCACATAACTGATTCACAACTGCCTTTTCTAGTATTTTAGAAATGAAAGGAAGGTTTGATATTACTTAGTTTACATATAAATTATCCGTTCACCAGTTTTGTTCATTTTAGTCGTGCAGATTATCACAAGGCTCACATTAGCTTTTGAAGATACCCCACAGACAAAACACCTGTGTTATTGTTGTTGAATTCCATCCGCAGAAAAGGAAAAAGATAAAATTCTCCAGGTCTATAAAGTATCACTTCCAGCTGTTGTAAAAGCCATCAAAGTTGTCTACAGTTCAAATGCTGTATTGTCTGATGCAAAGGTGGTTATAATGGAGGGCCATGATTGTAGCCACAATACAGATCCCATCTTGCCTCTAATCTACCACAGAAATCTTAACAGTGCCAGGAAGGTGAGGTTGAGGAGAGGAAGAATCTGGAGATTACATTTTCTTTCACTGATTGGCTGCTTTGAAGAGAGCACTGATGTATCTCATAGTAATATTTGATTGCAGTTGATGTTCTTATATATTCAGAGTGAAATGTCTGCAGAAATCAAAATGTGTCAGGCCCAATTCTGGCAATGAGTTTATATGGGTGGCTGTCAGTGAGCTGTTTAACCTGCTGCATGTTTTTACTTTAACAGTATTTTGCAAGGACAAATCACAGTGGAAATAAATGAGACTAATTTCCTCAGATATACACAGAGGTGCTGAACTAAAAGCTAACTATTTGAAACAAGATTTATGATGGCAACTTTCATCCCTTTCTGCAGACTAATGAGAAGCTCGTAGAGTGTGTGAATGTTTTAGAATTACGTCTGAAGCACTCTAGAATGATTTGTCCTTAACCACATTGAATTGAGAGGTGCTATCTTCCTGCTTTTGTTTCCTTAGTTTTACTGTATTTCAGGGTTCACAGAAAGAGGTCACACTTTTATATCAGCATTGTGAGGGGGGGAAAGAAATATTTTAAAAGATGAAACATTTTTTTTTTCGCCTTTGCACTGAAAAGAAATAGCTGCTAACACAGCCTGTGCAGCAAGGAGAAAAAAAGAGCCACATTCTCTCACATTGGCCTATGGGGATAGAAGAATGCTGCTTTGCTTGAGGTAAGGAGAAGCAATGGCCATTTAATTAACCTTTCCTGCCTCAATCTGCTCACAACAATTTTGCCTGTGATTCCCTTTAATAGTTTAATGACCTTGCTGTCAGTAAGACTGAGAAGGACTGAGTCAAGGTATGATTTAATTAAAAGAGTCCATATGTTTAAGACTGTACCTACAGAGATGCAGAAACATTGGGGGGTTCAGGAAATGACAGAACTGACCTCGCTATTGAGTTTCAGAATGACAGAATGTGGCGTGGTGTAAATAATTAGATGGGAAACGTGAAAGGAAAGAACTCTTTGAATGCTGCGGCTGTATGTTTGTCAAAAGCAATTTACAGTGTTTTGTAATCAAGGTCTAGTAGTGCTGACTTCATCCACGACATGGTGCTAGTTTCCCTTTCAGAGACACTGCTGCAGTGTCTATATAGATAAAGTAGCTCACCATGTTTTAGCCAGGCTGTTTTAGGAATAATCAGTACTGATGATGATAATAATAATAATCAGTATTCATTACACATGACTGCCATTGGCTGAATTTTGCAACCTGCACCCAGACTTTCCAGTGTTTGTCTGCCATGAATAATGGTGGACTCACACACGCGCATCGCTTTAATGCTTGACAGTAGGTAGGCCTCATGCTTGGGTGCTGGAGGTAGCTATTAGAAGTTAACAATGTCTATCACGGCTATAGCAAGAGTGCTAATGGTGCTAAAGTCATAGTGGCATGAGGTCCGCCATGGTTGGGTGCACGTAAAACATCGTGCACCCAGGAGAACAACCTTATCGGAGAACTCCAGCTGGGCTCTGCAGAGTTTGAGCAAATGCATAAATGTGATGGACTGGATTTGCTAGCACCTGCGTTGGAATATTCTAATGCATGTAACATGAGCAAACTGAACAATAGACCAGTGGTGAGCAACTGGTGGCCCATGGGCCAAAACTGGCCTGTCAGGATTCATATCCCTGCTGGTAGATTAAATCAATGAGTTGGGCAGAATCCAGAGCCTATTTATTCTGAAAAACAGAAGAACTGAGTCTAAAAGCAGTTTAAAGAAAGTAATAACAGTCTGTAGCAAATTCTATTTACTTTTTAAAACTGACACATCTCTTTAATTTGCCACTTTTGTACAATATTGGATGTTTTAAGAAGGAAGAAAAAGAGGTTAGTAGGAAAAAAAAGGTTTTCCCTTATGAAGATACAGTAATTAAATCACTGTGTGATTAAAAAAGTGCTGCACATAGATGCACTGTAAATGGGAGTGAATGGGTGAATGGCAGAAAAAGTGGTCGTCAAGTTAAGAAAACAGACCATGAACGTGAACCTGGTTGATGACACATGAAGTGCAAATGAAATCTCAGTCTTTTAAAGAAGATAACAGTTTGTATTTTTTGTACCATTTATACCAAAATGTCATATAAGATGTTAATAGTGCTGAAACCGCATCTGGTTGTATAGCACATCATGATAAAAGTTGAAAATTCTGTCTGGCTCTCCAAAAAAATTGTGGCCTGACCTTTAAGTGCCACAAGGTGGAGACTCATCCTTTCATCCATTAATTTTTCTTTTTTTCTTCCACATGAGGGTCTAGAGGAGCTGGAGTCCAAGCTGACAGATGAACAGGTCACCAGTCCATCGCAGGGAAAACACATGCAGACAAACAACCGTTCACTCATCCATTCGCACCTACATTCAGTTAAGAGTGTCCATTAAACTCTACATGTTTTTGAACGGTGGGAGGAAACTGTAGTACCTGAAGAAAACCCACACAACAGTAGAACATACAAACTCCACACAACAAGGCCCTCGGATGGGTAGGGTAGTGAACCCAGACCTTCTTGCTCTGGGGGCAAAAGTGCTAGCCAGTAATCTATATATAGTATATCTACATATAGTATATCTATATTTTTAAGAGTAATTAAACATTCTTGTTTTGCACTTTAAAATGTTAGGGAAAAACTAACTCTGTCTGTGATGCCAAAAGAATTATCCCACTCATGGCTTTAAACACAATTATTTTAGTGAAAATTCATGACTAACTGTAAAGAAACACTTAATAAATTCTGACAATTTTAATCGCTGCTGTCGTCCCAAATACACAAAACTGTATTTTCCGCTTCTCTAGCAGCTTATTGGCTATAATGTTCACAGCAAGACTGAATACGCTTTCTCACCTTGCTCATGGTAAAATGTCCATTTAAAATGTTAGTATTAAATTGCGCTTATTAAAAACTAAAGATGTAGGTTTACTGTGTGCTTTTATACTCCCTGAATTTATTGTTTAAGTACTGATGGGCTGTCACTGTGAAATGTATGTAACAGAAACTGCAATTGGATCCTTTTGTATTTTAACAATAATGAAACAAAGTAAACGTTGATACAGATGATTAGGTTTAATAGTGATGCCCGCTACATTGACTTTATGGGACATTACTTCTCTTCTTCTTAACCGGCTCATTTTCATTTACTATCTCCCAGCATTCGAAGAGCTGAATTCAAGAATTATGGAAGTTCCTTGAGTCGCCGTGCTTTAGACCATAATTTCATCTTCTTAATCTCCTCCATTTTGTGGTTGAAATGAGACACTGCATCCCTATTCTTCACTGCAGACTCTGGCAGCTCAGAAAATGATGGAAGACTGCCATGGTCACCTGTGACAGCTCAGCTGACTGTCATACACAGCACCGGTCCAGCGATGAGAGTGAAATTACTGCATAATAGTCGGGGTGTTCCTAGGTTTATATAACGATATGATAATCCTCTTTTCACACAATGATGATAATGATCATTATTATAGCAGGGGAGTAGGGGGCGAGGAAAGCGCTTGGAATGGAGACTTTGCTGCATAATCCTTCTGCCTTGAAAGGTTAAATACGGATTTGAATATTATGATCCCCCACTCGGAAAGTGATAGTGCCATATTTGAAGGAAATGTGCTCATTGTGCACTTTACCTTGTGAAGCAGAATGAGCGCCAACCTCCACCAAAGAAGACATGCAAGTAGTGCTGTATATTCCCAATTGGTAGCAAAGTAAGAAAAAAGTGTTACAAACAGTGTCTGACTTTGAAATGTGCTGCTAGAGGAGAAAATGTGCTTAAAGGTGGCATAGAATGGTCTTTTTGAACCACAAATCGAGATTATCAATGTCTCCATAGATTTAGAAATTTAGAAAAAACATTAAATTAAATTATATTAAAAATTAAATCAAAAATTAAATATTATTTATAGTCAATAACCTCATAGTCTCTTTAGATTAAGCCAGTTTATTGCTCATCCCTGACAGCCTCTGCACAGGCACTCTGTTTCTGAGCTAATGCCCGCCCCCCAGAACACTGAGTCTGTTGTGATTGGCCAGCTACCAGATGACTGACTGCTCCACGGTGCTTCTTCTTCTTCTTCTTCTTCTTCTTCTTCTTCTTCTTCTTCTTCTTCTTCTTCAGGTTGAATGTTTTGCCCATGACTGGGAGTAGCTGTTGGGGGAGGGTTCGTTGCACGGCAAATGTGCTAGTTACGTAACTAAACTTGACTTTTCAAAACTGCTTGCTCGAGCGCAGGTAAACAGAGAAGCCCTTCCTTCTCAGAAGTGGCTGAAGTGTTTATTGTGACACTTTAATGATGTTTAGGTATGGGAGGGACACAAGGACACACCAAAAAACATCCTTGTCCTCTTTAAGTTTAATTATGATTGTAGTAGATTAAAGAAAGAGTGATATTGGGGATGGTTCCTTTCTCTACGGTCACATCATGGTTCTTCTCATTGAACCCTGGCTGTGTCAACTGCTGCTATGTTTGACTCGTTTAAAAACTTCAGGGTAGTTCACTAATCAGCTGGATAGAAGCATTTATCAGTTGTATCTGTGGCTAATCACATATCTCATTTGCTTTTAAATCTAGGTAACAACTTAAAATCCAATTTAAATTTTGAACTTTCTCTCAAAAAAATGACTCAGAATACTATTATTTTGATTGTCCGTATGATGCTTTCACAGTCTATACAACGTGAGCTTTAGTGTTAGATTAGGATATAGAATTACTGATGTGTGGTTGGCAGCTCCAATATATATCTAGTTTGACTTGAATCTTTCTATAAATGTATTATGGGGTTGGATTTGGTACTGAACCAACTAAGTGACTAATTGATTCCAAGACTACCAAATCTTATTTGGCGATGAATATGTTTTAATAATTTTTTTTAATAAAATACCAGATAACTGGTGCGGGGGAGACTGTAATGTATTGAGGTGCAGGATTAAATTTAGTCAGATGGCTGTGTGAATTAGAGGCTCTCATCCATGGAAATATATCCCAGTATATATTTGAGACTATGAAAACTATTGTAAAAAAAAGAAGTAGTCATGCTCTCATACAGAAAACTCTCATGTCTCATGTATCATCAGGGTCTACTGGCTTATTAAACATTTTAACCAGATTTTGAAGGTAGATCCACTATTTGTATTACAATGTCACTATTTATTAAGTAGGGCCACACGGCTGGTATAGTGGTTAGCACTCTTGCCTTTGCATCAAGATGACCAGGATTCGCGACCCAGTCGGAACAAGGATTGATCGACTGGCCAGTTGGACACCCTGTGATGGACTGGTGACCTGTCCAGGGTGCACCCCACCTTTCACCCTTCGGCAGTTGGGATTAGGCACCAGCGCCCTCATGTGGATAAAGTGGTAGAAGATGAGTTAGAGTGAGTGAGTACTGTTTGTTATGTCCTGTGCAAAGGTTTGATTACAGTACCTTAGGACTATGCATGTAATTTAGCAGTTGTACTAATTCCAGCATGCCTGCTTCTTGGTACTAATGCTGCCTGATGCAGGACTTTAAGATGGTAAATTTTTTTTTACATTGCTGTTTTGAAAATCATCAGTGTCTATGTGATGTGCCTAATAAAGGGAGTAACATTTTGGTGGATTTAAAACATTTAAAACAAAGTACTTAGACAAAATAGTATTTTTGTGGAATCAAGCTTTAAAACTTGGATGTAGTCAATAGAAGGATTGGCAATTACTCTCTGTGCTTCTAGTTCAGTGTTTCCCAACCTCGGCCCTTGGGGAACACTGTCCTGCATGTTTTAGATGTTGCCCTGCTCCAACACACCTGACTCAATGAATGGGTCGTTATCAGGCTTTTGCAGAGCTTGATGATGAGCTGACCATTTGAATCAGGTGTGTTGGAGCAGGGCAACAGGGACCAGGGTTGGGAAACACTGTTCTAGTTGTTTTAAAGAAAAACAGTAAGTCATATGAGAATGAAAACAACATACAGGCTTAGACAACAACCATAGTAAAATGTAAAAATTGGCAGGAAAAGTTTATTTTTGGGACTACTTTTATGCACCTCAGCTAAAGTGTTATGTCACCACTCTACGGGGGCGCAATATACACTGATTATAAAACCAGAAAAGTTCCAAAAAAGCACAAAACTTAAACTGTGATTGTGTAAAAAAATGTAAGAGGTATCAAAACACTGATTTAGCTGTAAAAAAAAATAAATCTCAACTCTTGTGACCCATTTAAAGTTTCAACCATGTCTCTATGTTAAAATATGACAACACTGTGAGGCTCTGAAGTGTCACCGTGGTTATACTAAATGAGTAGAAAAGACATGGCACACCATTCCTGGTCAAACTGCACGTTTTGCTATAGTATGTGTTGTTTTTTCTTAAAACTGAAGGACATGTTCCTCAGGCGCGCAGAATAACAGTAGATGCTTGGTTTGCGATGCAAACCATTGGACTGGGTTCTGTGATTTCAGCATCTTAAATGTGAATATGTCCTGGTTTCCTTGATCCTGGATGAGACTAAACTGATTGAATATCTCATTTGTTGTTTGCGGACAAAGACATTTGAAAACATCATTATTCTGAGTTTGGAGAAGCAACCGTTGATATTTACCACCGTTTTTTTGCATTCTATTACAAAATTCTGTTTAACAAATCAAGACAATAATCAACAAATCAATCACAAGTTGGTTTAACTATAGCCCTAAATAGGTACTGTCCACACTGTTCACATTGGACCAACATGGAATCGGGTCTTAAAAAGTTACCCTTCACAATAAAACTGTTTCTGTTAGGTTTCAGTTGTTTTTTCTACTCAGTACTTTAATTTTTTCCCCCATAAATTGAGCAATTATAGACTATTGTTTTTACTTTTTTGCAGACTGAATGGCATGTTGGGAAGATTTGGGATCCAGCCAATTGCTAAGCAAATCTCTAAGCAAATGCTGCAGTCATACCAATGTGTGACCATTAGTTTGCATTAGATTAGTATGTTCATGTTAGCTGTGTTGCCTGATATACTGTATATTAAAAACCACAGTCGTCTGTTTATATTAATGAAATTAACAATTACAAAAGTCCTTATATGTTCAAACCAAGCAAGCCTTGATTGTTACATGTCTGACTTTGTCTTCTAATGTTTTGTTTGTTTAGTTTATTTAGCAAATGCGCTAGTGGTTGTCTGCATTGACTTAGTGTGTAATAATGTTTGCATCTTCTTTACTGCCTCTTACTGATCTGGAGGGTGAACTCACATCATTCTTTCCTTCTCTTGCTCCATGTTCACTTATGCTCACACAGATGTGATCTCTGGTACTGAACTGTGGAAACATTTAATCTAGTGTCAGTCTTTATTTATTCCAATAGGATAATTATTAATATTGACAGAATGGACAACTGGCTTTTTTATATACATTCATAACAATGTGTTACTTCTGAACACCTTGAACTTATTTTTTATCGCAGTATTTAATTAACAAATGTAAATGCAACGTTTTAATGACAGGAATTGTTCAAAATGAAGGTTTGATATTTTACTTAAAAGCACAATTGAGCACAGTTTGGCTCCTACTTTGAGGATAAACAATCTATCATGAGCTTCATGCTGTTCAGGTATTACCCTGTGGTGACCCTGATATCCAGCCTCTGCCATGTGAACCTTCAGCTCTTGGTGGAGAAAATCCAAACAACATATGGGTCACTAAATAAGTCAGAAAAAAAAAAATGTAATATGGAATCAGCAGTTATTTCTACAACAATAGAGTGTATTTGCAGCATCTCAACTCATGTTTGTCCTCACGTCTGAAACCTAAACCCCCAGATTTCTGGTAAGCATCGCGTAACATACACACAGCAGATGCATGGCTAATCCCTAACATTTGTTGCAGTTGACTAAAACACTTCATGAACCAAATCTCCTCGAGAATATATGATATACCACAGGATTACACAGGCAGCAAGTAATATCTTAAATGGAGGGCTAACAAAAACAAGGGGCAACCGATACAGTATTGTTAACAGAATGAGGTGCATATGTGGGTCTTTATAGGCAAAGCGATGCTTTGAGCTAAACAGATATTAACATGCTCACATGGAAATTACTAATGTGTTAAGCAGGTTTAATGTTCACTTGTTTAATGTGTTCATCCTTCCATTTAGTCTTGTGAACGTTTTCATATTTGCTAACTAGCGCTAAATTGTGCCCTCCAGGGGATCTATGTTTCTGACATTAGCATTTTAGCATCACAACCCGAAAACAAGTGTGATATTTTCATTTGCACTTTAGATGATTAAAAACAACAGCATCTAACAGTAAAGATAATGGATAAAGTAAATATTAGAAACTGAACTACACCCCACAGTTACAACATGAAGGTCCATACTTTTTCCACTTTTAAACCTCCATATCAATGAATATGTGAAATAAAAATCGGAGGTGAATTTTTAACACACCATCACTCTTCACATTATATTAAGGACCGTAAAATAATAGTTTTTTTGAGCAGGAAAAGATGGGGTCAATATCTACTGATAATTAGATAGAGGAAGATGATCACTATGGCAACCCCTAAAGGGAGAAGCCAAAAGAGGAAAATGGTGTTCAGCCATTTTCCTTAGTATGAGAAAAAAGACAGAAATACATGGCTACATCCAACACTGAAGAAGAGAAAAGAATTTAAAATTTACCTCTTCACCGTTTCAGGACAAAATTCAGGATCATAAAGTTAGAAATTTAAGGAAGGAATTTGAATTTGAGGGGATCACACCCACAACCTCCCGGGTTGAAAGATGAACCGGTTTGCCACTGTTCCCCTGCTGTCCCAAAAGGCATGAGTCACAAGTTGATCAGTTTGCATGTTTATGACCTCGTGACACATCCTTCAATTATATACATAGTATCAACTGTCCTTGTTAAAAAGTTACTGACATCTAATGGTGAAACAGCAGGTTGCAATGAACAGCTGCACCTATAGACGCCTTAGTGTACCAGAAATGATGTTTCTCTTCTTCATTTTGTCATCTCTTCCTGCTGCTGCTGTAAAAACATTTATACAAACATACTTATAGGTAATATATTATTTTTAGGTAATATAGTATGTTTTTTTTTTTTTTTAAATGAATTGGGTATTCACTGATTCATGATTTTACAAAAAGACTCAACCAAGGAGAGCCATTTGATTTGATGATGGTGTCATGACTGAACAAAACAAAACTTCCTGGCAGTGCAGTATCATCACAGCTGTTCTACACATCAGGATTATCTGCAGTGGCAGTGCTGGTGACTCATCAAACAAAGCCTTGTGATGAGTGAAATGTCGGATTCATGGTGTGTCACTGCCGACTTATTATATTCACAAACTGGCTTTTCTGTCTCATCACTCTGACTTGCTTGTGTTTAATTTTTCTACAATATTTACGGTTGACAGTTTAGTTAATCTGCAAAGTTGTGGCCTGATTTATTTTGTTATAATATACTCTATATAATCTTATCGATTAAATTTGCTCCTTTTCATACACAAAGGCAGATTAAAGAGGCTCTACAGAAATGTTTAAATGCAACTCATAGACAGAATTGAAAGAAATCAAGACAGAGTAAAAAAAAACATTACAGTCCTTAACAACGTATTAAAAAGTTTAAGAAGAATTCAAGTTTTAAAAGTAGTCACAAGAGTACAAAGAAATAAAAATGTCTTAGAAAGGTAAAAGAAGTAAAAGTAAGTAACAGCTTTAGGTGTCAAAATGAAAAGAATATTTAAATTTATTTTAAAAAGCACCTCAGATTATGAGAAAAGTTTAGTTAAAAGCTCTTTCAATAAGTTAACCCACACACTCATTTTGCAAGGCAGTCATAGCGATGACACTCATAGACATGATGCGTTCCCTACCCCTTACCCTAACCTAAACCCAATTCCAACCCTATCCCTAAAACCAAGTCTTAACCCTGAAAAGGGAACAGGGTGTTAATGGGCTACAGATTAAGAGGACCACTTTCCCTAAATGTCTTTTTTTGGTCCTTACATACACACACACAGGTTTCCATGACTTCAGAGGACACTGCATTGAATTACGTTCATTTTCTAGAGACTTCCTCTAACCTTAATTAACCATAATTACTAGTGTCCTAACACTAACCCTGACCCTAACATTAACCTAACCCTAACTTCAGCCTAACTTTAAAACTTGTCTTTACCTTAAATGTAGTTCTTTATGTTATGGGGACTTGATTGTTGTCCCCATAAGGAAGACAAGTCAACATAATGTGGAAACAGTTAGGTCCCCACAACGTGAGTAATACCTGGACCACACACACACACACACTCTCATGTAATGTGTGACTAGTATGTGCAATACAGTGAGCATGGACGCAGTAGGGGCTGTGTAGTTTGTGCCAAATTTCAAACATGATTTACATTCCCAATGTAATGTATTAAAACGTTGACAGGGCAAAAGGGATTCACAAGATGCTGCATTAGAAACTCAATTTCTGTGATGAATTGCCTGAAGCCACTGAATTACAAACTGCTCCCTACCACCTTCCCGACTCACCCCCTCCCATGGCTTAGAAGTTTTTTGTGCATGTCAAAATCTTCTTAAACCTCTCTCTTAATCTGATCTGCTGAATGTGAGAGGGTGAAAGGATTTTCAGACTAAAAGGCATTCATTTTTCGTCTTGTTGTGCATTGCCTTTTTCCAAGTGCTGGGTCAGTAATATTCAAAACTTGCTGCTGCTTTGCTCTTCCATCTCCGTGGCAACACTGCTTGTCTTGGGCTTATGGATGTCCTCTCCAGACTTGCTCTGTCGTCGTTATGTGTGACTGGTGAAAAGCTGCCACCACACTAAACCTAAGTGTAAGCATTATTAACTAAGTTGTGCAGACTGATGGTGAAAAACTCTATTTATATAGGGAACTAGCACTGGGTAATGTAAAGCTATGTGATATATGTGATTTAACAGGGCTGTGTATCATGTAGACAGTACCTGTGGAAATCAGTCAGTGATACAGTATTACAGAAAAGAAATGTGTAACAGAAAGTAAGCATTGAGGAAAATGTATAGTAATTTTTATAATATACAATAGATTATGTAAAACAGTAGATGTAGGTTTTCAACTTTGAAGGTTCCGTTTGTAAGAGTCAGGTGAAATAATTTCCATTTTCTAGAAGTGTAATATAAGATAATTTTTGATCATGTTGTTTTTATAACAATCATCTCAACATATGACCTGTGGTTTTCTTACCACAGAATTAGCCCTTTATATTAAAATCGGGAGCTAGTCTTTACTACATAGGCCACCATGTTGTGAGCAAAGTATGTTTTTAATAGACAAACTAAACACCTTTTTAGTTTCACTTCTAACTGAAGGCTACCAGTATCTAGACTAGTCGACCTGAGTGCTGCATTCGACAATGTTGACCATAACATTTTATTACAGAGGCTGGAGAATGATTATCAAAGAAAAAATATAAAAGAAACGGCACTAAATTGGTTTAAATTTGACTTCTTAGAGAGATCCCAGTTTGTTCATGTTAATGATGAAATTTCTTTACCTACTGAATTTAATCATGGAGTTCCACAAGGCTCGGTTCTAGGACCAATTCTTTTTACTTTATACATGCTTCCCCTAGGTAACATTATTACAGACCACAAGCTAAACTTCCACTGTTATGCAGATGACGTGCAGTTATACATATCCATGAAGTCATATGACAGTAGTCAAGTTATAATGCTCCAGGAATGTCTCACAGACATTAAGACCTGAATGACACATAACTCTTTACTTCTAAACACTGATAAAACTGAAATTATGGTGCTCGGCCCCAAACACCTAAGGAAACTATACCTGAGCATTTAGTCACCCTGGATGGCATCACCATGACCTCCAGTTCTACTGTAAAGAACCTCAGAGTTATTTTTGACATAGATTTGTCATTTGACCCACACATACAACAGGTCTGTAAGTCACCCTAGTCCCACCTGCGCAACAAAAATTAGAAAGTGTCATTAAACGATGCTGAAACACTTGTTCATGCCTTCATTACATCTAGACTGGATTACTGTAACTCATTATCAGGATTCTCAAATAAGTCTCTAAAGAGTCTTCAGTTGGTTCAGAATGCAGCAACAGGGTACTATGGGAACTAGGAAAAGAGAGCACATCACTCCAGTGCCGAGCTCTTTACACTCTTGGCTCCCTGTTAAATCTAGAGTATAATTTAAAATCCTCCTCCTCACATATAAAGCACTCAGAGGTCAGGCCCCATCTTATCTAAAAGACATGATTATTCCTCACCACCCAAATAGACTACTGTGTTCAGAAAATGGAGGCCTGCTTGTGGTTCCCAGAGTCGCTAAGAGTAGAAGGGGCCGGCAGAGCTTTTAGCTACCAAGCTCCTCTCCTGTGGAACCAGCTCCCACTGTGGGTGTGGGAGGCAGACACTGTCCCTACATTTAAAGCTCAACTTAAGTCTTTCCTCTTTAATAAAGCTGATAGTTAGGGCTGGTTCAAGTCAACTCTGAGCCATTAGTTATGAGTTAGTTATGCAGCCATAGGCCTAGACTGCTGGGGGAGCAGCCATTATGCAGCAAGCACTCTCTCTCTCTCTCCCTGTACAAGAGATTTTCCTCACTCGATGTGAGGGTCTAAGGATGGAGGGTGTCACTTGCTATACAGACTGTAAAGCCCTTCGAGGCAAATTGTGTTTGTGATGTTGGGCTGTATAAATAAAATTGACTTGACTTAACAGTAGATGATGCTGAGTCCTACACACTGTACTTTTAAATATTTGAATAGTTATGTGACAATTTGACTCAAATTATGATTAATGGTCACTTTTTCTTTACAGTTTGGGCCATTCACACTTTCATACAGCACATTTTCTATCACACATCTTTCATACCCATGCTGCCAGTATAGCTGTCAGGAGCAATGTGGGGTTAAGTGTCTTGCCCAGGGACACGTCAGCATGTAGATTAGCGGAGCCGGGAATCAAACCTTCAACCTTTCAGTTGAAAGACGACTCTCTCTAAAACAGAATCCCTTTGCTAGTTGTATAACTGCCTGTTTAACTATACTATTACTACTATTACAGTGCTTCTTATCAAATGTGATGCAAATTCCATTTAAAGTCAATGCAAATAAACACAAATTCAATAAGCAATAATCACATGCAATAACATGAAATTAGTATCATTTGCTTCACTCGTTTCAATTTAAATGTTTCAACTTTCAAAATCCATGTGAAACAATGTCAAGAAAGTCCAATAGCATCGAGATTCACCCGAAGAAGTACTGAAATGGAGGACAAAACTATAGAGGTTGGGCGTGGAAGGAGAGGCCATGGCAGAAAGCAATGATATTGGCACTATGTGCTTTTATTTTTTTATGATATTACACATTTTTATGATATCTTTCATTCTATTAGTTAACTCTATTAGTTAACACTATTAATTATTTTTAGGATGTAGTCACACTTTGCACATTTACAGAACAAAATGGGTTTCTGGTAACAGCTTGGCAATAAATATAGCCTACGTTGATTATTCTTATAAAATATAATACATATTTTTATAGTATTTTTTTAATTGTGTTCGTTAATTCTATGAAATAAAGTACACACTGACATTGAATGACATTCCAAAACTTGCTGTTATTGCTATTTGTTAGCTGACAAAGCATAAATGACAGCTAATATGTGAGAAGATGCATGTAAAAAATAGGCCTACATTAAATAACTATCTCTAAATGTTTCTCAAACTGACTTCATTGTCCACTTATTCTGTCTTCCAAGGTGATGCTTCAGTAACAACTGGACATTGACAAACAATGCTTACTAGCCTGTTTCAATATGCTCGGAAGGAGTTTTGTTTCTGTAGGATCAGACCTGGTCCTTTCATCCACATGAAAACAGAAATTTCCGCGTAGAAGACAGTCTGGGTAAACGTAATAATAAAAATAAAAATTTTCACATCAATAAATGTACTACAATGGAGGAAGATATTTGCAAATAAATTAATAAAACTATAGAAATGAATGAATGTGAGAATATACAGTATATATACAATGAAAATATAGGGGCATGTTGCATAAAGATAAGCACTGTCTTTTGAAAACGGGCGTAAATCGTCACATCTGCACTATAGTGTCATAACAGTATTTGGAAAAATATTGTAATATTCTGACATGTACGGGCTTCATTACCCCAAATGTCCCCAAAAGAGACTCGTCTCACTGCAGTTATGTCAACACTTCAAAATGTCACCGAGTTCAAAGCTGACACAAACCATGGGTGACTGTATTTATGAAGTGTCTGATGTTTCCCTTCCCAGATCGCTCGCTCTCTCTCTCTCTCCCCCCCGCACACTGTTACGCCTTATGGTCATGTCGGGTGCCCACCCAGAGAAGCTAAACATCGGCCTTGTGGATTTATTTTGGCTTTAAGTCGCAGCATGTCAGAAAACGGATAATAAAAATATAAACTGAGTGAGAAAGAGAGCGAAAGAGAGAGCGAGAGAGGTGGAAGCTAAACACAATAAATAAAAGTGGAGGAGGAAAGTAGTTCTGCACACCACAGTCTGATTCATTGTTCTTGAGGTTCATGTTTTATACGGATGATGGCGCCAGCCCGTGTGATTGTGCCTCCTCTCATTGTTCTTGTTGATTTACAGCAGCAGTACAATGGTGTAATAGGAGTTTGGCTTTGCTGCTTGAGAAGAGGGTTTTGAGTAATGCAAGTGGGGCCTTTTGTTTCGTGAGCTTGATTGTGAGGAGTGGGGAAGCCTCGGAGCTGTCATCCCAATAAAGAAAGCTCCTCTGTATGTGTGGCATTGACGCCAACATCCAATCAAAAGACGTGGGGAGGAAAGAGGAAGAAGAAAAAAAGATTTAGTTCACTGCTGTTTGCTTTTCACACAGAAAAGGCCATGCATTAATGGAAATCCAAATATTCCAGCATTACCAGAGGATGATAATGTAAATTCAAGTTAATATTGGTACAATGTGTGTGTGTGTGTGTGACAGTTTGCCATAATGCGCTCTGCCCGGATTAGTCGTTCATTAAACAGGTTTGCCATGCAAAGCCACTGTCAGATTTTTGTCAAGGAGGACAGTAAAAAGAGAGAGAGGAAAAAAGAGGAAGCTATGCCAGCAGAGGCTCTTACAATTAAAATCTTCAGCCTGATTACGGTGACCACTTTTATCTGGAGCTTGTGAGTTCGTCTGAAGATTCACAGCAACGATTCTTTGTAACAGCGGAGCAGAAAGATGAGCTGAGACAAAGGACCGCATTAAAGTGCCCTGTTTGGTTTCAAAGACGCCGCAAAGCATTGTCAGGAAAAATGATGTGGCATCACACTAGATGCTTCAGAATAACAACATCTATTTATATCTTTCTTTTACTCCTTCAGAGTGCTGTCTATTTCCTCGTCACTGCTCTATAATAGGAGATAAGAGAGGAGGATCAAGTGCTGTTGTGTTCAGTGTGAGGAGATCTCGCAGAGATTTGCAGCCTTTGTTCTAAATCAGCCTGTATTGTGTATACATATTTATTCATGTGAGCTTTTTAGGTTCTGCTGTGTAGCTTTATATAACCTCTATTTACACAGTATACTGTATGTAACTACTCTCAGCTCTCTTATGTAGAACAAGAGTGTCCAAAGTGAGGCCTGTGGGCCAAGGTTGACCCACTGAAATGTTTTTTTAGCCTTTCAGTGGGTCAGACTTGTATTAAAAAAAGTAGTAAAATATTCTCATTTAATATATATATATATATATAGTCATGTCCCAGAATGGATGCTTATGCTTGTAAAAACATGTACTCCGAAATTATAGGGGGAGCTCTGTACAGCAAAAGTTGAAAAAGTGACCAGACTTGCAAAGTTCCACTTTAACTATGTAAAGACAAAAGAATATGTAATTAACTAACCTGAGATTCCAGTCCAATACAATAGGTGTTTCAGTTTCTGCCCTTAAAGGGAAAACTTTCTTTAGAGTCAGTCAGACTTTAAAATAAATTAACATGATTTCAAATCCATACATTTCTACTTTAGGGCTGTGATAGGGCCGTGCCCTATCATATCCTCCACAAAAATGCAGGTTATAATATTTTTCACATGATAAAAAGAGCCATATTATTATATAAGCAATCCAGTTATGTATAATTTCTATCATGGTGTTGATGTATTGATGTGTTGTGTGTGGAATAACGCCATCATTCCCAGTTGACTCCACTGCAACATAAGGCAGACCAGCCTATAGTTTCCTGTTTGTCATGCTGGGTGAACACATGCACCTGACTAGAAGTTCTTTGCTCATTTCAAATAATTAATTTTTTTTACACACAAGTTTATATAAATCCTCTGGCTTTTGCTAATTTTGTTGTTCCAAGTTTACAATTTAGATTCAGTATTGTTTACAGTAATTGTACAACTCTTATCTAATAGTTCTTATCACAAGTACAGAAATGAACTGACCAAAGAAGAAGCTTATAGCATGACAATGAAGATGTAACTGTATTATTTTCTGCACTTTACCTTTGCATATTGTATATTCTTCATTTAGACATATATCATGATGTGATTTTCTTGCACTGTAACAATTATTGCATTATCATGATATTATCCTTATTGTTGGCCATTTATTGCATAGTGTACTGGGAGATACTATGATTCCCACCACTAATATCAAGGCAATGTTTATTTATTACTTTGAGATAACACATGTAACAACTATGAAAGGTATGCCTA
The DNA here is from genome assembly GCA_016785285.1 of Brachirus orientalis. Classification (NCBI taxonomy): domain Eukaryota; kingdom Metazoa; phylum Chordata; class Actinopteri; order Pleuronectiformes; family Soleidae; genus Brachirus; species Brachirus orientalis. Next base: position 752,819 of record JAFBJR010000046.1, read on the forward strand.
AAAAAAATCACAATTAACTTGTTTCTTGAACATTCCATCACAAAAATCAATAATTTAAATAATGTACACACATAGCAATATAATCAAAAAATTTGATTTATTATAACTTTAAAATTAAGAATACCCTTTTTGGCCATCCAGTTACCTTGACTTGACTTGGAAAAATGAATTCAGTGACGTTTTAAACCAATCCAAACCAAAGTACGATGGATTATTGAGGCCATACTGAAAAAAAAAAAGCTTTTGAGAAAAAACAATATTACAAGGCTAAAGTCATAAAATGATTTTCAAGCTAAATCTCTGATGATCATCTGCAACCTGTGACGATGAGGAACATGGGAATTCTTGTAAAGTTACTCATCCATTGGCTTTGGCTTCATAAATAAGCGAATAACTTTGGCACGTCAGCACTACATTAGCATCAGTTACAGTTCTGATGAAAGAAGCACACAGACTTGGAGGAAATCCTCTCTTTTGTGCAGGAGGAAATGGCTGGTAGGGGTTGACTGTAAGGCTGACAATGGTGACATCTGCGTGCTATTCAAAGTTTTTATAGTTTCTCAAGAAACCTTTGCATTGATAAATTCTGGATCCGGAGGGAGTAGAACTTGGGTGACCATGGTGTCTCTGATATTGTCAGTACAACAACAGAGGGTACTTTATGACACTTAATGGGGTGAAGGTGGATCAGTGGTTGGGCGAGTCGTCTCTCAGCGGGAAATATTGTGGGTTCAATTCCCAGTTCTACTAGTTTAAATACAGATGTGTCCTTGGGCAAGACACCTGACCCCACATTGCTCCTGACGGCTGTGTTGGCAGCGTGTGAATGGGTATTAAAGATGGGTGAATGGCAAAACTGTATTGTAAAACAGCTTTGACTGGTCATCAAGACTAGAAAAGTGCTAAATACCGACCATTTACTTTACAGTGTATGATAAACTAGAGCCATATGGTATTTCAACAGATGGTTTTAAATATCATATCATATGTGGATGGAGGCATACGCCACTAAATAAATGACAAAAGACCTAATATTACTTAAAAGGACAACTTATACTCTCTATGCAAAAGACAGAGATGGTGACAGGATGGAGCCTTTCGTCCATACTTTGTCAAAATACCACTGGAAATTGTGGGGGCAATATAGAGTCCAATCAGTCAGGGAAATGATGAAGAGGAGTCTACATAGGCATAAATAGGAGGGACTTTCCGATGAAGCAAGTTGACAAAAGTTATGGCAGGCATGCGGAAATTAAAATTAAACCTTCATGAAATCCGCTTGTGTTTCAGTCTATTTCGGATCAAGCTCAATAAAATATCATCTTCAATGGTCACCATGTTTTTTGATGCCTGCAACTATTGCTTTCAGTATGGCCCTAATACCAAAATGGCAATTGCAGAAAATTATAAAATTGCATTATGATATATATATATATTGCCTCCCATTCACTATTTCTGTTTTTTTTAACCTCAGATGATCACAACACATAAACTTTTCCTTTTTTATTTGATTCAGTATTTTTAATTTATTAAATAGTTTAGCGTTTGATAAACTATTTGATAACTTATTGCACTTAATGGCAGCATAGATGGATTTAGCTGTCACATGAAGTGCATGGAGGCATACGCCACTAAGAAAGTGGAAAAAGTTGTAATATAACCATTGTATTCATACTTTCAGTATGGTCCCAATACTGCCAATTAATAATCGCATCACACTTTGCCTCCCATTCACCACTCAAACAAATATAATTTTTTTTTTAAATTTTATTTGTATTATGCAGCCACAACAAATACCAAAGGTTACGACAGCCTCAGTCAGGTTATTATGTTTGCGTCTGATTCACTGGTTTCCTCAAGGATTTCTACAGCTAGTGTCTCATTCATTCTGAGAGAAATGAGCAGATAAGATGTGTTACCCGTTTAGATAAAAAAAATGGCAGAGAGTAATAAGTTTGTTTGAGTGCTTTTGTCATCACTGCCTGCAGGACACACACAAGCATCATAAATACTCCATACATCCTCGCACACAATCCCAGCTTTGGGTGTGTGTTGTTTGTCACTCTTTAGAATTGATAAAAAAAGATTGGTCTCTGGAGAATGTGTTGTTACTGTCATAAAGGGAAGGCCATGTCCACATTATTATTTTTCTCATTGCGGCCAACGAGTGTGTGCCTTTCACAGCACTTTAATCTGCTCTCCAGCCGGACACGTGGGACGCAGCCTTGCCCCCTCGTCACCCCGGCCAAGTAGTGGTGGTAAATATCAGACGGGGTGGAGGGGGGGGGCCCTCCGCCGTCACATGCACACGATGTAATCAGCATTTAGAACAATCTTCTGACACAATGGGAGTGTTTCAACTGTTGGTTCCAGCCTGGAAGTGGGTTAATGGATTCTTCTTGGATGTCACTGAATATAAATAAACATCCTGTGAGTTTTAAATCCCCACCAGGTAGTAGAATGTAAATCTAGTTAAGTCTACTTTTTTTTTTTGTATTTGAGAACTTTCTGTCCGGATACAAAGAGTGTATTTGGGAGGTAAAGTTATTTCTCTGACCTCTCACTCACCACAGGAATACATTATTTTCTCTTCTTACTTAAAATTACAGGAGCAAGAAACTTTCCCGGGGCCCTTAAGAAGCTCTCATGAATATCACATCAGTTGCTATTCCTGTTTTTTCAATGACCATTGCATCTCATATGACCACAGATGATACAGCGCTGGTGTGTGTGTGCAATTTCCTTTACACCTTCTCATTCAATGGTTTTTCTTTATTTTCATTGTAGATTCTCACTGAAGGCATCAACACTATGAACAAACACATATGGAATTATGTAGTAAACAAAAGTGTGAAGTGTGTAACTCTAGTGTGTGAAGTGTGAAATAACTCTAAATATGTTTTATATTTTAGATTCTTCAAAATAGCCACCCTTTGCTTTGTTGACAGCGCTGCAAACCCTTGGCCTTCATGATGTAGTCACCTGAAATGGTTTTCACTTCACAGGTGTGCCTTGTCAGGGTTCATTTGTGGAATTTTTTGCCTTCTTAATGGGGTTTGGAACCATCAGTTGTGTTGTGCAGGTTGGTTGGTACACAGCTGACAGCCCTATTTGACAACTGTTAGAATTCATATTTTGGCAAGAACCAATCAGCTAAGTAAAGAGAAATTGCAAAAACGTTGAATGTGTCAAAAGTTTGGACACACTTTGTGAACCTTGTTCCAACCATTCACCTGACTCTTGAGGATCTGTCTCACTCGGTGTAGGTATTTGGTTGTGGTAGCTCTATTCCCTCAGTTCTAAACACCTTCCCTCTTTTCGGTATCGTATCGTATCGTATCGTATCGTATCGTATTGTATCGTATCGTATCGTATCGTATCGTATCGTATCGTATCGTATCGTCCCAATGTCTTCCCAATGTCACTCTTGGCATACAGCTTGAGGTCATCCATGTAGAGGAGGTGGCTGATTGTTGTCCCACTTTGGAATCGGTATCCAAAGCTACTCTTTGTGATGATCTGGCTTAGTGTTGGTTCGTTCGCGAATGATGCGTTCAAAGGAAGTAATCATTTAAGTGAGTTACTTACTGAAATGATTTGTTTATCTTACAGTTCAGCTGAACTCTGCTGTGACTCGAGTCAGACAGTGGCAACGGACGGGCCAAATGATCCGTTCACTCACTACAGAGTCATAGACACTCATTGACCGAATCGGTCACTCAGTGAAGTCTCTATGTGTCCCAGCTAATGCAGTCAGTGTTAGATGTTCTGTCAGAGATTTCTTCCTGTTAAAAGGGAGTTTTTTCTCTCCACTGATGCCTAGTGTTTGCTCATTGTGTGAACTGTTGGGTTTCTTTTCTCTGTAATATTGTAAAGGTTTTGGCCTTGAGATAATGTATGTTGTGATTTGGCGCTATACAAATAAAATTGAATTGAATTGAATTGAATGTTACAGTACAATTAAAGTGAGAACATAAAGACACACATCTAGTTCCCCGTTGTTTTAACAGACAGTAAACACAATGTTTAACAAAGTTAAACGTTGGCTGGTCTGTAATGAGAGGACACTGTACATTAATTAAATATCTTAATTTAACTTCACTCAAGAAATTCAAAAACTAATAGATAGATGTAGTAAAGTTATTGGATGTTTCAAGTCAGTAAATAATATAAACATTTTATAGTGTGACAAACACAGGAAAATGTTTCTGTGATTATTTAATGCAAGATTTAATTATATTTATAAGTGCAGCACTCTGATATCTTAACATTTAACAGTGGAGTCTGGTGTATTTAGCGACAGGACTGCCAACAGCTGACGACAGCAAGATGAATCACAAGTTAAGCTGTCATTCAGTTCAGCGAGTGAGTCAGCCGTCTGTGCTCCGGTCATGCAGGAAGAACTAAACGATTTGGCGAATTAATCTTTTAAACGAATCTTTTTAATGGACGAATTGGAAAGATTCAGTACAACTAAAAGAACTGTTGTTGCATCACTAATCTGCCTGAGGGGGCTCAGGCCTATGCAGAACAGCAGGGGGGACAGAGCATCTGTTTGGTATATTCCACATTTGATGCTCACCTGTGCAATGGGCTTTGAGTTGGCCTCCAGAGTTGTTGCCCACAAGTCCATCGAGTTCTTGTTGAAGGTCCTCAGAGTCCTGTTGCTATTGTACAACTCCAAGTATTCCAGTATCCATGTGTGGCATCACGTCATAGACTTTCTTATAGTCAATCCATGCAATGCACAGGCTGGTGTTCCTGGTGTTACAGTCCTTCATGACAGCCCTCTCGACCAGTAGTTGGTGCTTGGCTCCTCTGGTATTACTGCCAATTCCTTTCTGGGCTCTGTTCATGTATTGAACCATGTGCCTATTTATATTTGCCACAATGATCCCTGATAGGAGCTTCCATGTTGTGCTGGGGCAGGTTATAGGTTGGTAGTTGGGTGGGACTGCTCCCTTCTCGGGGTCCGTCAAGATGAAGACTGTCCGGCCTTTTGTCAACCATTCTGGGTGGGTCCCAAACAGCAATAGGTGTGATTCAAGTCAGGCCCTGGTGCTGACCAGCTCTTCATTTTGTACACTTGATCTTGGATGTCTGCTGTTGTGATCTTTCCTGGGTCTTGTTCTGGGATGTTGCTGTGGTCTGCTCTCAGGTCTGCCAGCCATTTGGCATTGGTGTTATGCGATGCTTTTTTTCCCATATACTATTCCAGTAGTGCCCTGGGTGGGTCTGTGGTGGTCTTACTGCCTTGCCACTGAGAGTAGACTTTCTTTACTACATCCCTCTGCAGCTCAGATGTTGCCTTGATTTTAGCCTCTAGCCTTCTTCTCCATGGAGGGTATTGCTTCTTATGGCTTCTGTCGTTCAGTTTGTAACCAAGCATCTCAAGGACCACCAATGCTGCTGTATATATCAACTTAGTCTCAGTGATGTCATTAGTTGGGATAGTTAGCAGTGCTGATTTCAAGTGTTCTGGTAGAGGTTCTGGAAGTACCTTGTTACTCAGGCTTGTCAAGCAGGAGGTGTTTGCGTTCCTCCAGGTTATGATCTTATCTCTGAGGTCAGCTGCCCTTGTGCTGATAGGCATTTTTACTTGGGCTTGGTACCCAATCTCAGAGTGTGGGGATGTTGATGAAACCTCACCTCTGACCCCTTGACATAGTATCTTTGTACCATTGACATTGTATCCATATACCAACTGATGTTTTAGTCCAGGTGTTGACATTAACTCTGAAAATGTCTGTATGAATCAGGCTGGTATTTATTTATTTATTTTTTGGTTTTTATATTTTCATTTCTTTAGGTGATGATCTTTATTGTTTATTGATTTTTTTCACTACAAACACGCTCAACATTGGGGTACAAGAAGAGAAGATACAAGATGGGTACATTCAGCTGAAAAAAACATTCATCAGTACTAAACATAATCACTATAATTTCAGCTCCACCTTCTAACATGAATCAAACAGATGAAATTTTACGGAAGGAACATCAGGATTTTTAAACAAAATGTCGAGGTTCTGTCGAAAAATGTGCTCCGACGGCCGACAGCAGCAGCGACAACGGCAACAACAACAAGTGCGGCTGAATAATTGTTTCCCTTTTCACACTGACTGACACTTATTGTTATTCCTATTTGAGTGCCGTTTTGTTATTAATCAGTCAGGTCATGTGGCGAGTGCTGTCACTGCTGAAATAGCTTTAATATGGACTGCTCCTCTGGGACTAACTTGGTCATTAACTCTAATGCCATTTTCTGCTACAGGAACCTTACTCCCTCCCTTTACACCCCCCATCATTGATTCCAAAATCAAGAGGCAAACGACTCCCAGGAGTTTCATGCTCCCCCCACAGAAACTGAAGCGGCTGGAAGGCTTTTGTCTCATCACTGACCTGCTGCGGCTCTTCCACTGCACGTTTAATCTCAGAGGACGTGGGACTTTTCACCTGGGCCGAATGTGCGCCTCGTTAAGAGCATGAGGACAAGTCATTTATGAGGGAGGGGTGAGGAGAGCAGAGAGGGAGTAAGCCAAAATGCCTGTGATGAAGACGAGAGGAGGACAGATCGGATGAAAAGCGGCATCTTTAACATAGCTGCTATTGATTCTAGATTTCCCCAAGGGAGAGACAAAAACGACAGATGCACACTGCGAGTAGTTAGCGCCTCTGTCTCTGTGTGTATCACTGTGAGTGTGTGTGTGTGTGAGCAACAGACTGAATGCTTCAGGTACACACACACACACGCACACAAGGCTGACACCAGCTTTATATTCACTCCACCATGCCGATGTTCTGTTTTGAGTGCACCCTGTTGCTTGAAATTTAAAGCTGCAGTCTGTACTTTTAGGGGACTTTAAAGCAATACTATCAAACTTGAGTAAGGGAATGTTTGTGTGCATACAGTGGCAGCGCAGGGACGGGCGGGGACAAGAAGCATTTATATAACTCCTGAACAGCCTGAAACATTTATTGATTGTTTCTTTGTGCCTTCAGCCATACTCCTACCTGTTTGCAGCTGTCTCACTTTACCAGCTCTGTGTTGCTGTTGTCACTGTCTGACTTGACGTTAAAACAAATCACCTCCTGCGAGGAGCGTGAGAATGTCGCCCAGTGACACGAGAGCTAAACACTGCTATACTGAGAAACACCGTGAGAGTAGTGCAGAGCTGATAGCTGGTAAATGTTAAAGTAATTTTACATTTCCATTAGGAATAGTACCAAAATAACCGTCCCAACCATTCCTTTTTTGGAACCCTTCCCTTGTGTGGTAAGGTCAGAGTGGATCTAGACTGGCTCCGCCCATGACAGTCAGCTGATTTGAGCAGGAAACAATCGATGTTATTGTTCGTTGTCGTTGCACCAGTGTGATGTCACGGTATGTATCTCGCTGGCGCGGCCATCAGGCGCAGCCAACGCCCGCCTACCAAGTGACGCTACTGTTCTCAGTTGAAACGCAAGCCTGATCCATATCTTTACCATTCCATTCCATACTGTACTGTACAAAACTGAATCATACCGTGATGAGAAATCTGGCAAGACTGTCTCCCCTTCTGTCCACCCCCTTCACTGTTATTGGCTGGAGGTTATAAACACACTGGCCAAACACTGTCACCCAGAAACACCCTGACCCAGAGCAAAACAAAGAGAGAACAGTAAATACCAGCAGAGGGCAGCATATCTGTGGATGAAAACACTACCACACACTTTAAGTGGCAAATTATTGATGAATAAAAGGGACTACTTTTGGATTCATCTATACTTTGCTTTACTGAATGCTTTAACTTAAGTTCGAAAAGTAAAAAAAAAAAAAAGTAAAAGAAATATAATACTACAGTGTTTTTTTTATTCTTAATTTCTGTAGTTGTATTCTGATGTTGTAGCTGGTCACTTTTTGTACTGTTTATAAAAAACAATTTAATATACTAATTTATTGTTGATTGTCACAGCTTTTTGTGATTTTATTCTGAAAGGCTCAACAATACAACACAGGGAGAAGGATTTTAAAATAAAATAATCAATTTGAATACCAGTACCTCAGCACTAAGAGCTTGTGTCAGCACTTACTTTTCAACCAGTGTGCTGCACCTACACAAAGACTTGAGTCCTTGACAATGTTTCGCACACACAAAAAAAATGCAAAAATCACATTTTACCCTCGTGAAAATATTAAAAAAATAAAAAAAAGTGAAAAATAGTATTTCACAATAGCTTCACAATCATCATTACATTTCCTCATGTAAAAAGTCTGAAGAATTTGAGTTTCAGTTTAAGCCTGACAGATGTCTAAAACCACAGAAGTGGTCAAAAATCAATGAACGGATATTGAAGAGGTTAAAGAAAATGCCTGTACAAGTGCCAACATGATATATGTATATATATATACATATATACTGTATATATAGTTTTTTTTATCAATAAAAACATTAAACCCTGATTTGGAAAAAATACACGAGTAATGTCTGTTGAAGGCATTGAAAACGATGCATTTGCGAGAACAAATATTACCATTTAAAATGGACTCAGCTGTTGTCTGTTAATTAGATGTCCTTGAGAGATAGGGGTTGCCTTAAAAAGCAACAATGGCCCTTTTCATGATGTTTCTGTGGCTTTGCTCTTTAGTCCTTTCTTTTCCAGACTGTTCAAGGCAACAACAGGCTCTCATCTCTGGAGCATGCGCTTTTTTGTCTCCATTTCATATAATTTAGACTCACTCTTATCCCATCTAGATATTTCAATTGCATGGCTGCTTTTGTAACACAGTAATACATGGTATTGCTGCTGCTTTACTGCACAATATTATTGGCACACTGTATCAGTAATGGTTTTGCAGATCACAAAAGCCATCGCTAATGTGTCTTTATGCCACGGCATGCTCTCATCATGGCAGGAGATGGAGCCTAATCACAGATTCTTTTTCTGGTCATCAGTCTGGTCCAACGTCATTGTTATTTGATTGTAATGTAGATTTAACTATAATTCATAAAATTCTTTCTGCTAACCGTGTAGGTACCAACAAAATAAAGAGAGCTGACTCATATGTAAAAAAAAGTCAGCTCAGTCTATGCATCATCCATATATTTACAAAGTCAATAATGTGAACAGTCTTCCACAATAAAAGGCAAAGTGAAACTCGGTTTCTTAAACATTCAAACAACACATTGAAAAAGTACATTTTCTCTTGCTCGATCAGGGTTTTCAAACTCGCTTTCAGAGCGGGGCCAAATTAAAAACTGTGTCCAAGTCGAGGACCAGAGAAGGTCAAATAATATAAAATTCACAACCTACCAAGCTTATAGTTTAAATGAAGAAACAAATCAGAGATCAAATTTGAAGAAGATTAAGAAGATACAGTATATTACTGGATGTAATGGATACTTTTTTCATAAAATAAATTGATTCACCAATGGAATAGCCTCATAAGGCCTAAATAACTACATTGGATGACTGTTACAAGTTATATGCGCATCAGGTGGAGTATTAACAAAAAGATTGGTAAATATGATGTGGTAAATAATTAATGACTTATTTTACATTAGAATCAGGCGTATAGTGATGCAAGTGCCATCATTCTGACCTGATTTCCTCTGCTGTAAGTAGAACAGCACATACAGGCCTGTAGTCACATGTAATTACTGTTCTCAGTAAAGGCTGAATACAATTGCATGGCAGGCCGAATGATTTCCAAACTGACTTATCGTCCAGTTTCAATGATAAGGGATAAAAACACCTGATCTCAAATAAGCACACAAGGCTCTTTGCTGTTTTTGATACAGTCCGCACAAAATTTTCAACACAATTTTTTCTCCCATCGTTTGTTTTTGGCTTAGTCCAAATAAGAGCAGACCATTGTTCCATATACTGAATGAACAAAGATTCTCTGAGCTATTCTTCACTGTGAAAAGCTCGGAACTTATATATTAAGATAACAAATCAGTTGGACATCATTTTGAGTAATTAATGTTTATTTCTCAAAGTGACATGCACCAAAATGTTTAAATATAGACACATGTCTATTATATTCAAACCATTGTCAGATGAGTTCACACAACACTGGTTAAGCTCCACACAACTCTGTTTCTCAGCAAAGCAGTTTATTTTTATTTATTTTTATTTTTTTTGGCATGTGTCTGTGACAACATTCTGCGCTGCTGCACACAAATAGATGTATCATAATCACGAATGACTTTAGATATTGAGTTATTGGTCTTTTTACACTAACTTTCAGACTTCTGAGTCCTTCATTGCTTTTCATTTTGAGTTTCATTTTTAGCAAATTAAACGTAGTCGTAAATGTAGTTGGTAAAATTTAGCCAATTAATTCAGTGTTTGTCTAGAATGGAAAATGATAATGCTGCTTTATATTCATCCCTAATGTTTAAATGTAGAAGTGAACTAAAAAGTACTGCATTTACTTCCGGAATCTAGATTAGGTACCTCATTCTGTTCAAAGTGCTTTAATTATTGTACTTTTTATACTAGTTCCCACCCCTTTGTTATGGTCAAATTCTTAATACAAATTAGACACATACTTTTATTTTATACCAGAAACTTAAGATGTTAGGGAGCAGTTTATACTGACAGCAGCTGTGAGCCACTGGACTAAAACCAGGCTTGTGATTAAAGATTTAAAGTCCTAAATTTAAAAGATAAATAAATAAATAAAATTAAAAAATACATATATTTGTTTCGCAGCTGGACAAAATGATACACCCACTTTGTGAATTGGAAAAAAGTCAGTGTTAGTGTTACCAAATTATTAAACACTAAAGCCTCAGTAAATAAGTGATATTTACTGAATTATATATTTAAATGAGTCCATATTAAATAATTAAAAGAATGCACTTCTGTTACACTTTTTGCCAACTTGTCATTTATTATTAATGATATTTATTTTCCTAACATTTTCAACACTGATTTAAAATTCATTCACACAGTTAATTTTATAGTAGTGTCCTGACTCTAGAAACAAACACTAGACTCTCGCGAGAACTGGTGAATGTTACGTCATGTAAGCTAAACAGAATGTGCAGGTACGCAAATAAAAGTGCTCGTACCCCCAACAGTAAAAATTACAAGTACATTTATTGGCCCACAGGAAGCACTGGATACACCCGGTGAAACATACACTATTTAACAAATTCAACAAATCCTGTGGTTCCATGCTGTTAAAGCAGGAGAGAAGAACTCGGGACCCAAGTCGGTAATGGTGGCCTGAGAGAAGAGACTTGACGCAGCAGTTTCACAAGCGGTTTGGTTTCCCCCGTTGCTCTTCCTCTGAATCGGTGGTGTACAGAGCAGGTTAACGGTCGTGTGTCCGGGGAGATGAAAAAGCATAAATTATAGCTTCTCCCTTGAGAGTGTGTGTGTATGCGTGTGTGTGTGTGTGTGTGTGTGTGTGTGTGTGTGTGTGTGGGGGGGGTGTTATCAGTGAAGGGTGAGACGCACACGCAGCTCAGTTTCATCCTCGTGTTCTTTGTTAACACAAAGGTGTGTGTGTGTGCGTGTGCGGAGGTCACCTCCATATGAAAGAAAATATAATAACACAGAAACCCTAGGCACAATGGCGGACCGCTGACAAATTCTCACCTAATTCTGCCTTTATATTCACCGTCCCACACTTGGGCCTCACACTTGGGGGGGGGGGGGGGCATCAAGGCTGCTGCTGCTGCTGCTGCTGTACACGAGTACAATGTGTTTGCTGCTGAAAAAAATAATATAGCTGGAAAAACAAAACGAGCGCGCACATGCTCACTTGAGAAACGTTTTAATTATATACAAAATAATGTGACTAATAAAGGAGGGAATTAAGGCAAATGCTCTGAGCCATTGTGGGAATTTGGCCAAAAGGAAATGAGTTGCCTCACAGCCTCTCTCTCTCTCTCTCTCTCGCTCTCTCTCTCGCTTCACCATTAAAAAGCCTGCAACTTCAAGCAGTTTTTTTAATCAGCTAAAAAACATATGTGGCTTTGCAGCTATAAGACAGCTTGCCCAGGCGCTGATAAATGCCTATCACTAATTTGCATACGGTAGAAGCTACCCTTTAATCAGAACCTCTAATCCCTGACGGTATTAATGATTTTTTTTTTCCTCCTCCTCGTAGTATCATGTTTGCTAATTCCAAAGTGATCAGCTTCTTGTATGCGTCTCTTTTTTTGTGATGGCATAATGGCTGAGTTGAGAACTTCTGTTATCCTTCTTTGGCACATAATTAGGACTACAAAGGGGGACAAATCGCACTGAATGGGACTCACAAAGAGGAGTGCCTCTTTTTTTCTTCTTCTCCTTCTTCTTTTTCCCCGACCCCTTCTTTTTCTGCAGAGGTCTTGTTAGCAGTTATGTCACTTAACATGTATAGCCAAAGAAATGTGTGGGGTAGTGGTGGTGGTGGTGGTGGTGGTGGTGGTGGGGGGGGGGCCGCTTGCTGCCAAATCTTGAGTACATGCGTGACAGCGCTTAAGAGTTCTGCCCAGAAAAATATCAAAAATTTACCATGTAATTAAAATGTCTATCACCCGCTGGCCTGGTTTAGAGGTTGCATTTTCTCCAGGCTTTAAAACATTCCTCTTAATTTGTTTGCTGAGCAACTGACAGAGTACTGGACCTCCTTTTCCTAAACTTTGTTTATTGATTTTAAGTAACGGAGATACAATAATAACATATCCCCCAGAAAATAAGTGGTTAAATCTAAAGTAAACAAAATAACAAGGGGTGAAAAAGGGCAAAAAGCAGCTGTTATCACACCCAGCATCACAGTATTGACAGTGTGACTGACTGCAGTACATACCCACACCCAGGCCAAGAGGAAAGAAATCGGGCTTGTATCTGAAGGGTCAGAGGTTCAAATCCTGGGGTTGCCCGTGAGCAAGGCGCCGAATTCCCCATTCCTCCCCAGGTGCTGCCCACTGCACCTGCACCAAGCTTGTGTGTGATCACTACTGATGTGTGAAAACACTGGGTTAAATGCAAATCCACCATCACTATCTTCTAATTCTACATATGTATATATACACACAGCACACATATGGATGCACACTTTCATTATGTACAAATAAATAGAAAAATAAGTCAAGTGATATAGTCATAACAGGTTTCCAAATCCAATGAATGTTGACTACAATTACACCATACTAAAATTGATTTTAAACACTTTATATACACCAAATAAGTCATTAATTCATGGAGCCAATAATCAACACATTTATCAATGGTGAAAATAATGGTTGGTTAAATAATGCTTAATGACTTAACAATGCTACACTACATTTAAGTGCAGTGGACTGTTATAGTGGAAGTATAAAATAACGTGAAAAATAATAATTAGTAGCTTATTATACTAGATAATTGCTTTCTTATGCTCAATTATTATTTTCCCTGACTAAGCTACACTCAGTCTTGTCTTTTTTGGACTATATTTTGACATTTAAGGGCAAATTCTTAAATAAAAATAAAACAAAAAAACAGAGCCTTGGTTAAATACTCCAAAAATTAAAATTGCAGAAAGAAATTTATCGTGTTATCGACTGTGAGTTACTTGATAGAAAATGACATATGAGTAATTCAAATCATCTTGATATTTACTCTGAAAAAGAAGTAATTTTTTAAATAGGTCTGGCCTCCAGTTTGGGGTCACGGAGCTGTAATAGCATAAGAGGTGGATTAAAAATGAAAGGGGGGGGAAAAAAAGAAACAGAATGTCAACGAGGTAATCACGACAGCAGATTTATACAATTCATTTGGGCCATTACTTTTCATTAAAGATCAAATGAAATGGGTACTTACTTACTAAGAGGCCTTTGGGGAGCTGAATTGCGGAGAAGAAAGAAGATTAAACTTTACATTCAGCCCCAAATTTAATTCAGAAGTAATCAATCGCATAATGGGCCAGCAACTGTAGCCGGGGTGATTGAAATGAAATTACCATATTTTTAATCTTAATTTTCCACACTGTTTATCTGACACTGTCAATATAAAATACAAACAGATAATGAAATAGCATTATATTGACACTACAATCATCTCTCGAGCAGCCCTCTGTGATTAAACCGCTGGAATGTTTGATTACATTTTGTTGGCTGACATTACAAATGACACGGATGCTTCGCCGAGACTTGCTGCCGGCTAGAAAATGAGCCTATCCATCAAGGACTCCTGGCAGCTTCTCCCTTCCAGTCGATGGCTACTGCCAACGGTCTGGGCACCTTTCTGTCAAGCCGTTTAGCACCTAACCTAGAATCGGGGGGGGGGGGGGCGGTGGGGGGGGAGGGGGGGGGGGGGGGGGGGGGGGGGGGGGGGTGAGAGACGAGTGATTCACGGCTCCCATGCTCTGCTAATGATACAAAAGCAAAGGAGTCACAGAGTGGGAGAGGGAGAAAAATGTCCCGGGCAACATATCGCCCATGCAGGTGTCTCTTGGCGTTCCATAAAGCGACCATAAAGCGCTCACAATGCAAGGCCCACAGTCTGCAAATCAACAGCTCAGCCGCCGCCCTGGATCAGCACTGCACTGCAGCCATCAAGCGCGGCCTAAGCTACACCCAACACCATGAATGGCCTAATTACTTTTTAAGGGGCTCATTAATTATTGGTTTGCTCTTTGGAAAATTAACAGAGAGCATCAACAGCAATGGGGACAATGGGACAATAACTTAACTGGAGAAAGCACCCGGAGAGCGCAAACCTCCGCCAAAGCTGCCCGGTTCACCACAGTGTGATTTACTATGTTTCTGTGCACACTTAATTTGAGCTACGTTTGTAGGACTACTTTACGTGTCCCAGTAAACAAGCACTAGTGTGTCCACCTCCACCACACTTTCTTTGAGCTGACACAGAGTAAACATTTGTCTCTTTCATCGAATTTTGCCATTTTTTTGTTGCTGTTGTCTTATTATTCTTTTCTGGTAATATTTTCAGGTTGGGAACTGTGACTCTACAATAAATCAACTAGCAATCACAATATCTGGGTGCAATAGTCCAACGGTGACAAAATTTGATTAAGTGTAATTTCACTCAGACTTACATGTATTTTAAAAGTACAGGTTTAGTTAGCCCAACACAAAAATGTATAATTGTGTGTTGTCATGTAAGGGAACATTATTATAATTATTTAATTATAATAATTATTTTAAAGAGACAGTTTGAATCCGCATTAATTTGCAGAAAATGTCATCCAAATTAGTACTTTACTCTTTTTCTACTGACAGACAGACAGACAGACAGACAGACAGACAGACTGACAGACAGGCAGGGCCAAAAGCATAGACTCCAGAATTCTGTAGTAAGTAGTTCAAAAAAAAAAAAAAAAGATGGAGTGGTAAGAAACTATAAAATAATAAGGGAACAAAGAAAGTTCCCCAATCTGTACACATAAAAAAACCATTTAAATACTATACTGTAAAATACAATAAAATAAAATACCCTGATATGCTGTAATGATGTTAATAGTACTATTATTGCAGAGGTTATAATACTCACACTCACTACAAGTTAAATAATTAAAAGTTTTTACTTCAAAACCAAAAAGCATTACATTTTATATTTTAATGAATAGATTTAAAGGTCCATTCCCACATTTAGGATATTTCATTCATGGAAGAAACTGAATATACAGTAGTACACATAAAATCACTTTAAAATAAAACTTTTGTTTCCATAGCCTTAGAATAAACCTTTAGCCAAGTTTGTTGGTTTACCAAAGTTCGACATCTTGTGCTGCCATGTTTCTACAGCAGTCCGAATGGACAAATCAGCTAGAGGATGTAAATAATGTAAAGGAAGCATGAAGAAGAAGAAGAAGTTCATAAAAAGTAGGTAAGTCAAAAACCTTAGCAGATTTCGTGTATGTGAAGGCCACCAGAGTTCCCCCTGACTACAACCTGCAGTCTCACCATTACATGTCACACAAGAAACAGTGTCTCTGACCTTTGACCTTTTCTGAAAACTAAATGAGAAAGAATATTTGCCGTCAGTTCCGAGACTCTAGAATGACCTGCCCGAGGAGATCAGGTCAGCTGAATCCATCATGTCTTTGAGTCTCTTTTAAAAACATACTTTCAGTGGAAAACTTTCCCGAAATCTGTATCTCTGCCTTCATACAGAATGATTTTATAAACCATATTCTTTAACCTGGTCGTTTTAAAAATGACGATTTCATTTATTCAGTTGAATTGAATGCATTATAAGATTTATTTTTATGACCATTTCTGTACATACTCATGTAAAAAAAGTGACCTGCAGCTCGTTTAGTAAATAATTCCACTGAATATAACTAGTGTGTAATCCTATATATACTACATTTTGACGATTTTTCATTCGAACACGTTCCCTAATCTTTGCTCCTTTGATTGTATTTGTTTGATTAAGTGGATTAATATGTTGAAGTGCTGCTTTCTGCCTCATTTATTTAATACACTGCCCTGAACAAATCCTCAGATGAATTGTTGTGTCTGTGGAAAAATGAACAGTTCGCCATATTGGATTAAAAAGCAGAATTTGAATGCAATCATTCATGCAACACATGGACCTGAAATAAACTGTATTTAAAACAACACCGTAACCACAAAAACACTTCACATCCAATTTAATGGAATGTGGAACTTAAATGTATCACATCAAGGACAACATGAATGTTTCATGTAACTAAAATGCAAACTTTCTCATTATGCTTTAATTGTAGCCAGGCTAAGCAGATGTGATGATTTGAGTCTTAACTTCAAAATAAGCAGATGTCTGCATGTGTATGAAAAGGAATAACAAAATTTATTAAACACAAAAACCAAGCCAACTAGTAATTAACAAAGGAGGACAGAGACTGGCCAGCTGGCTGGACAGAGTCCACAGAGTCCAAAGAAACTAGAAGTGAAAAAGAGACTTGGGAGAAAAACTGTACGAGCAAAAACACGGTCTTAGAGACTGAGGACGAGTGATACTGCTTAGCGTGACTTGACGCGCTGGCGATTGTGGAACGAGACACCAGGGGTTACAACGCTGCAGGCTGACGAGAGGATGAGTTGGAGGTGCGCACTACGGAACTGGACCCAGCTGCCCCTCCAGTCAACTGTAACACAGAGCACAGGACATCAAACACAGGAGACACCAGCAAAATAACCAAAGTAAAAGGCATGAGAACCAGGCCCTGACAGCAGGGGACCCAAAATAAGGCAACTGAAAATCACCAAGACTGATTTATTTTTGATTATTGTAATGATTTATTTGATAATTCAATGTTATATTTGGAATGGGACAAATGCAATTATCAAATGTCGTTTTTGTAAATCCTATCAAATTAAAATTAGAAGAATGTCTTGATGGATTAATATTTGATCATTCTATAATTCAGAATTTTTTTTTAAATTTCCATTCATATAAAACAATGCGTCACCTTGTAACATAATGTATTTTAGATTTAGAATATTTAAAATACATATATTAATGGATGTTTTTACTTGACTCCAACTACCCATGAACCTGAAAGGATAAGTGGTAGATTCATTTTTGCAAATTTTATTGTATGAATTATTATTTCTGTGATTATTGTTATCTTCCATACATACACATGAACCATGAAGCACACTTTTGTTTTAAGGAGTTCATCATCAAATCCAGTCCCCGGGCCTTTGTAACATTGTTGGTGCCAGAATTCATCTTAGTTCTTACAGTTTATTCAGAAACGTTTGGTTGACACCATCTTCTTGCACAAAGTTACAAGAAGACGGTAGGAAAATGAGGTGAGGTGGTGGCTCTGCAGCTGTCGCAGCTAAAGGGCGTTACCATAGCCACACTCTTCTTTTCAAAACAACAGACCTTGAGCGTTGAATGAGGCTCATTCTGGGGTATTGGAGTCTGTCACTGCTACCAATGCAGTCAGTGTTACCTCTGCTGTTGCTGAGAGAAAAGTGACAATGACGTTGTTTGAATATGTTTGAAATAATGGTGTGATACACACAACTATCAGGGGAATTATGATGCACACAATATGTGGTATTTAACACATTTGTCTTCCACGTTAAGAATGTAGAAACATAATTTTTTTTTAAGCATGGTTGTGTGAGGTATGGACACACACAAAAACAAGGCAAAATCACACTACTACAAGGTTCGTCTGCCTAAACCTACACCTGCTTAAGTCTGTGATACTTTAAAAATTGTATTTGGCACTTTAAATATTAACTGTCCATGTATAAATATGTGATTTTGCTCTATGTTTGCTTACAGAATGTAAGGTCATGTTAAATCACACAATCCCTGGAATCTCCTCCCTGATGTTGTTT
Organism: Brachirus orientalis; assembly: GCA_016785285.1. Classification (NCBI taxonomy): domain Eukaryota; kingdom Metazoa; phylum Chordata; class Actinopteri; order Pleuronectiformes; family Soleidae; genus Brachirus; species Brachirus orientalis. The sequence continues at coordinate 771,091 of JAFBJR010000046.1, forward strand.
GATATATGCCAAGTGTGTGGTCCTGTGTCTTGACCGGATCATCTTGTTTGTGCTTTCTCAAGATGATGAAAATAATTTACAAAGTTTGGGGTAGTATGGGGTAGGATTTAGTACAAATGTGTTCTTTTTGTGACTTTTTTTCTTTGGATTTACCTAATTGTGTCCTCACAATTCAAAAAAAAAAGATGGTTTCCTTAACGGGCTTTGGTGGAGTTTAGCAAACTTTTAATTTCAAGTCAAAGTCAAAAAAAGGCTGTAGGATAAAATGATAAACCTTTTTTTTTCCTCTTAAGTGTCGTAGACTTAAGTGGTTGTCCACCGACAAGAACATGATAATTGTGACCAAAACAACAGAAGATCTGGCACTGACTTTTGTGATGTCACTTAACCCTGCAAAGTACTCAAGATGAGTTCTAGACAACACATGCCAACACATGCCAACACATGCCAACACATGCCAACACATGCCATGTTACTCACTGAGCCTAAACCTAACCACTCTCATCGCCAGGAAGTGGCTGTCAATGCCCTCATTCCCTAATTTCAGCCTAAAGCAACAATCACACTACTATGCACATCTGTAGATACACTATAAAATATAATTGAGAATGCGATTTAGTTGTGTGGGAAGTTTTTCTCTGTTAGTAATTTTTAATTGCAAATAATAATAATAATAATAATTGTTACTTCAGGGGGAAATCATATTGCAATTTAAAAGACTGGAAATGAAACAGACCCTGCCCTGACAAAGTCAGGCTGACAAAGAGGAATAATTGCATGAGTCATCGCTGTGTTCTCTTGTTTCCTGTAGAATACAGTATCACCGAGTTGGCAGCAAATGGTTGTAGTTATATGTGGAATCAGTCGTGTCAGCCGCCCTGAAGGTCACACTGATAAGACTGAGGATTTCCACCTCAGGATTGCATTGTGCTGCAACCTTCAGGCCACCTGAAGTCGATCAAAGTGCCCGCGACTGTGGCTCCGCCACAGGACAGCAGCCAAGTTCAGAGAGACGAGGAATAGCTGAGGATCAGTGCTCAGTGAGGGAGAGCCCACTGCCACGGTCACTACCACAGAGGACAACAACTTGAATAGACGGTTTCATCACAGTTTTTGTTCACGAGCAGTTATGAACTGCATAATTTACACGCTAATAATTATTTATTAGAAGTGATATACGTAACACATGTACAGCAGTGATGCTCGGGAGTGAAAATGGTTACTGCAATCCCAGTTAAAACACTGCAGGGGGCAGGGTTGCCAGATTCTCTGAAAATATGTGAAAATAAGATGCTGTATGTACTATACCCAGTGTTACACTGTCCCTCAGTCTGTTATATTTTTTATAATCACAGCGGCTTCAGAAACTGAACGTGAAAGTCCAAAAGTGTAGTAAAAAAAAAAAAGGCAACTGGACTTAGTTGAATTTCTTGAAGACGTTTCGCCTCTCATCCATGAGGCTTCTTCGGTTCTGAACTGAAGAAGCCTGACTGAGAATCTTCACAGACATGAACGTGAAAGTGTGTCTGCTTTAGTGGCTGTCCACACGAAAATCAGAACGTTTTTTTTTATTTTGCTGTCATCTTTGTCTTTGTCATCTTACTGTTTTGGTTTTTGGAGTTTATTTGATCTTTTCACTTTTATTTTCTCCCCTAAGTCGCCCTGGCTTTCTTCATTCTGTCTCTGTTTCTGTGTATGCATACGTTGTAAGGTATACTTATTCTAATAAAGCTTTATTTCAAAAGAAACTCGGAAAACACATGCCGTATGCGCATGCTCAACTCTTCTTCTCAAGTCTTTTTCTCTGCTTTTGGTGTAGCAGCACTACAGCGCTACTTACATGCCTGGCTTATGTACTACAACATTTAGAGTCTTTCTTTGGATGAAGACATTTCTGTGTTCAAAATGACAAAGTAAAAGACTGACTGTTTCCATGTGATATGGCCTTAGAGCAGCACCAACACTAGCAGATGCTAATATAAGAATTTTAAAATGAAAACATCAGTAGAATACAACAGCATCAGAGCCCCAAAAAGGAAATCCATAAACTATTCAAATGATTCCACTGCTGGCTAGCTAACAATCTAGCAGGATGAATATTTAGTTGTTTTGTGTTCTTTTAATGTTTCATGTATTTTTGAATGAATGCGGTTTGAATGAAGTGAATTTTATTCAAATGCATTTTCAGCCCAGCAGGTGTGTCTGAATGCTGGACCATGTGTGAGAGTCCAGAGTTCAGTGCAGACCTCCGTCACTGTCTCACATATCAGACCCGGATGCATCATAAAGTGAAAGAGGCCAAGATCCACTTGGAGGGAAAAGAGGCAATTATTGACTGGGAGGAATGTGAGCATTGAGCTATGACCATTATAGCAGGAGGGGAAAAGGACATTTTGATTGTGAGATTATGGACACATAGTGTACTGGATTTCATATACAGTATCTTTAGAGATGGTTAGAACTGTCAAAAAAAAAAAAAAAAAACAACAACTAACAAACACAGAGGGGACTGCAGATATGCAGTACCAAATATAAATGTACAAATCTAGTTTTGTAAAGTGCTTTGTAATGCAGTAGTGGTGCAGAACTTAATCTTTTATTAAATTCATCACCAACTTTTTTGCTGACAGGCAATTGGTTTGAGTGTTTCCTGTAATGACAGTAAACGGAATATCTTTGGTTTATGCACAAAACTATATATTTCAGGATGTTGTCATTTCGATGCTTGGGAAACGCCAATCAGCATTTTTCATCCATTTAATGGACCAAACAACAAGTCAGTTAAAAGCAAAATAATCAATTGCCTTATTAATAATGAAGATAATCATTAGTTGCAGCCCCACTAGACAAAGCCAAAAACTGATTTTTTAAAAAAAGGACAGATTTTAGGACAAAGTTGAACAACAATCAGTCTTTGCAAACGTGTGGGTTGAGCTTTAAAAATCATTATGAATTAAAAAAAAAAATAAGATGGTTTTCAGCTCTCTTTTTTTTGACACATTGTCAGTGCTGAGTGCACTGTGAATGAAAAAAAAAAAAGGCCAACAGCATAGACACAAGAGAAAAACTGATCACCACTTATCAAATGCCTCACCTTCACCTTCTAATAATATCTTACAAATACCGTATGTTTGCTTCTTTTTGACACATTATGTAGCCTTTTCTGACTCCCATGTCCATTGAGATAATCAGTGTTTTCAGCTTGCAGGGACAAAGGAGTCTGTTGCTGCCTTGTTTGTCAACTTTTTGTCATTCAGTTAAATCTGAACCAAGAGCTTCAATCACAAAATAATACAACTGAACTTAGTGATGGAGAAAGAAAGTGAATCAACAACTCCTGTTGGCCAGGATATAAAATCATTCATTTTGTCTATGGGCTTTGGTATACAAAGTGACAGTAACTTATGTTTCCAGTCAGAAAAGACTGTCTGATAACGCTCAGAACGCTACTTTGAAGCGGGGCAGACATATTTTTAGTGAGAGCAAGCATCAGTGTCTCAAGCTGGATCTCAGCACAGGGGCTCAGTCAACACTGATTAGATATCAGTTCCACATACAAATACACTTCAGAAAATCTAAACTATCTCTTAAATAGTTTCACTGCCACATTCATAAACTTTATAAGACGACTCCATGACTGATGCATTAACCTAAAGTTGAGGTTGGACAGAGAAGACTACAACTCATTCACACATGAACATATTTCTTTTGGAGTGACCTTGGAACTTGAAGCACTGGGACGCACGTCCTTGAAGATTGTGTATTATTATGATCAAATCTACGTTTTTCATTCCTGCCTTTGACAAAATGTTTTTGTGTAACCACTGTACTTGGTCCACTCTTCCTCTATGTCAAAGGGAGCCTTGATCTGTCATCCAAAAGTGACATACAGTAATGGCTATAAGGCAATGCCAACTAAATATATAACGCCACGACATGACACCTCGGAGAAAGGCCAAACTGTTACTCTGTGGGTGCACTCGCTGTAATGCCTCGACAACATAAAATGCTGTGTTTCTTTTTTTTCCCTCAATCCTCTTTTAAAGCTCATCCTCTGAAAGCTCTTCACTCTCTCTGACTCATGTAACCTGCTGATGTCGTGCAGCTTTTATCCTCAGCAACCTTTAAAACACCCTCAAATTATGTAATTTTATAATAATTTGGATGTTGTTGACATCATAATGATGGGTGATGTTCTATCCTCCCGTCTTTTCAACCGAAATGGCTTCACTTGCTGAAACACTCTTTAACCTTCGTGAACCCCCGTTGCTCTGCAAAGTCTTCCTTTGCCCAACCTCGCCAATGTCTATTCATTTTCCACAAACACTTCTTTACATTTAAATCTTATTCAGTGAACGTACTACTCATGTCACATAATGTAACATCTTGTTGAAATTATCTCATACCTACAAGTGAAAAAGTACAGAGTAAATAAAGTACAAACCCAATTCCAAGTTCAGACACTGTAAAATATGGACAAAAACAGAATAAAACCATTTGCAAATCATTCATTTAATGCCTGCAATAGATTCCAAAAAATTTCATACAGGTCCAAAAAAAAAAAGCAAGGAAAGTTAAGGAATGCTCAAAGAGGACCTGTTTGGACTAACAGGTGTAGTGGAAACGGGTAAGCGGCGTAACTGGGTAGAAAAGGAGCATCCCTGTTCACAAGCAAGGATGGGGTGACGTTCACCACTTTGTGAACAACTGCGTGAGCAAATAGTCCAACAGTTTAAAAACAACACTTTTCAATGTACAATTGTAAGAAATTAGGGATTCCACCATCTACAGTCTATAGTATCATCCAAAGATTTAGAGAATCTGGAGAAAACTCGTAAACAGCAAGGCCGAAAATCGTCATGACACCTGACCTTTGATCCCTCAGACGGCACTGCATTAAAAACCACCATCGTTCATTAAAGGATATTACCACGTGGGCTAAGGAACACCTCGGAAAACTATTGTCAGTTAACACAGTTTGTTGCTACATCTACAAGTGCAAGTTTAAACTCTACCATGTGAAGTATCAGCTCAAAGTTCAAAAGTCAGCATCTGCGATGGCATGGAGGTGTGTTAGTGCCCATGACATGGGTAACTTACACATCTGTAAAGGCACCATTAATGCTGAACGGTACATACAGGTTTTGGAGAAACACATGCTGACATCCAAGCCATGTCTTTTTCTGAGACGTCCCTGCTTATTTCAGAAAGACAATGTCAAGACACATTCTGCATGTGTTCCAACAGCGAGTGCAGGTACTAGACTGGCCTGCCTGCAGTCCAGACCTGTCTCCCATTGAAAATGAGTGGTGCATTATGAAGCTCAGAGTAAGACAACAGAGACCCTGGACCATTGAGTAACTAAAGTCGTACATCAATCAAGAATGGGAAAGAATTCCACCTACAAGGCTTCAACAATTAATGTCCTCAGTTCCCAAACACTTATTATTAGACTAAGTGTTGTTAAAAGGAAAGATGATGTAACACAGTGGTAAACATGACAATGTCCCAGCTCTTTTGGAATGTGTTGCAGGCATCAAATTCAAAATGAGTGAATAGTTGCAAAAAAACAAAAAACAAAAAAACAAATTGAATATTAGATATCTTGTCCTTGAGGTGTGAATTACATACACACATATATATATATATCAGGTTTTGCAATAATAGTATTCTGTTTTTATTCACATTTTACACAATGTCTGAACTTTGGAATCAGGGTGAGTGTTTACTTTTAGCTGCAAACATCAGAAAAATTCACATCCAAACTGAACAATACACAAGCACAATTTAATATTTCAGAAACATAATAGGAGAAAAGAAGCAAAAATCCATTACTGTTTCTATTCTGCATCGCAGGCTTTTAAAATGTGATGGGCAGGATTCTATTCAGCGGCAACATCAGTGCAAAAACCTCGACCCATTCCAAAGTTTGTGGAAAGAAAGAATTGTTTTTCTTTACTTTTTTATTTTTACCAGTTTGAAAGGAGCACCTTTCATGATACTTTATGTTTGCACAGAAAATACCCCACATCCTACCTTTGTGCTTCTTTTATTGAAAACCCCTTTATCCGCAGGACAAACTATTTCATCAGAGGCTTGTGAATAAATCTCACTTAACTATTCAAACTCTACATTTGGGAAGAACTGAACAAATGAAATAATAATAAAAAAGAAAACACAGAGGTAAAACAGGTCATGCTTTGGTAAAAGAAAAGTTTTTCTTTTCACTTATTTTTTTATTGACACAAGATAATTAAGAATTTTTCTCAAATGTTACATTTGTGTAAATGTACTGTACCCTTTCCTACAATTATTTGACTACATCAATGTTACTGTAATGGAGTAATCTTTATTTGGACATAATAATACACTTTTTCATTTAGGGTGTGGTTCGCACAGGAGTAAAAACACACAAAAACAGAAAACACAAAAAAAGGGAATAAGTTGTTCCCTGTGCACACTGTTTCTCACAGCTCATGCAGCGGTTCGCTTTTAAAACAGCGAGCTGAGACAAACAAAGCACACACGATCTCTGTCTGCCGCACAGTAGTTAGCATATGTGCTAACCAAGACACTCCCAAGCCAACACAAAAATACACACATTTTTGTGCTTGTAAACAGTGTCGTGGACCTGAGTCATACACTCACTCTCACTCACTCATTTTCTACCGCTACTGAGACAACCAGAAAAGGCGAACACACACGCTGCCTTTTAAATGAGGCTGCAATTAGCCGTTGTTAGCTATTTCTATTCAAGACAAGAAGCAGTCACGCCACAAAGACATCATTACTTCATCTGGAAATACTTACATTGCCTTCAGGAAATCCATTACGGATTGTTGGAGCTGCTTCCTGCTGATGAGTCCCGCATTGTATTGCCCAAAGTTTGTATAACTATTCACTTCAAAGTGACTGCTACAAACAAACAGCATTTCAGGGAGCTTAGCAGGGATATTACTATCAAAAATGAAAGATATCCACTCTGCTCTTTTTTCCTCATTAGAAGGGAGTCTATGAAGCATCTGGTGTTGTTTCTGACAACCAGCAACAGAGCAACGATGAACTGAACCTTTCTTCTGAGACATGTTGCTCTCAACAGATACAATAGTTGTAATGGCGGAAGCGATTCAGCTTCTTCTTCTTCAGGCTGAATGTTCACGCCCATGACCAGGAGTAGCTGTTGGGGGAGGGTTCAATGCACGTCAAATGTGCTAGTTGCGCAACTAAACTCGACTTTTCAAAACCACTTGCTTGAGCACACGTAAACAGAGAAGCCCTTTTTTACTCAAAAGTGACTGAAGTGTTTATTGTGACACTTTAGTGACGTTTAGATATGGAAAGGACATGGGGACACACCAAAAAACATCAGAAATTTGATTTTCCAGTGAATGTCCTCTTTGAGAAAGATATATAAGAAAAGTTAAATTGGTCAGATTAGACCAAATATTGGAGGACGGTTATTAAAATTGAGCATCCAGCACCAACTACACCTGCAAAATACTGTCAACCTATTGAACCTAGAAAACGTTTGCATTTCAGTGTTTTCTATTTAAGCTCCCTTTTATTTCCTTTGTCCCTCATTTGTATTATGTATTTCGTGTTTTATTTTGAAACTGTCTCATTCCAGATGTCTTGTGGAATGTCTCCTGCCTCCTTGATTACCTGCACCTGCTCTGATGTGTCACACCTACTTCTCCCATCCCTTTTTTTTGGTGCCTGTTTGTCTTCTACCTTAGTGTTGGTGTTCCAACCTTTGGTGTCATTATGTGTCTTAGTGTGTTCTGGCTCCTTTTTCTGATACTGGATTTTGCTTCTTCCTTTCGGATGTATCACATTTGCTGTTTCGACTGATTTCCATGTACGGAGCCTGATTTGTCAGCATAGATGCTGGTGCTGGTGTGAACCTGTCTCTGATTGTACGTTTAAGTCTTGTCTCCTCGGCTCAGTGTGATACAATTAGCGCCACACAGCCACATATATACGATCTCAGAAAACCAGGACACGAAACAAAGCGGTCTTTAAATTATCCATAAATGATCCAACTGAACAGAAAAATCAAGCCATGGAGGCATGCAGGTCATAGTAGTACCTAGGGGAGGGGTGTGTGTAGTGCTGCGAAGCAATTTGTGTATCACATGAGACCCAAGACTTTACAAGACCTCCTGATTTTAGGGACTCTGATCTGACAAGGCTGGATTTCCACTAACAGACAGTAGGGGGAGTGACAACAACCCCCAACCTCCCTGCAACAAGCCATTTAACCATCACAATGACTCCAATTAGGATTGTCCTGTTCACTTAGGGTAAAGATCCTGCATAGTTCTGCTCTAAATCTTTTAATGGACTGGCACCATTCTACCTCTCTTACCTTCTTTATCTTCATCTTCATCCCAAGCACAGATATGCCTTAAATCCAGCTGAAAACTTGGGGTGATCAAGCCTTTTCTGTAGCTGCCCATGAACTATGGAATGATTTATACATGCAAATTAAATCTGTCCCCACTCGAACATCTTAAATCATTTTTAACAACCCACCTCTTCTCCTTGGCCTTCACTTCAGGATGAGGATATTTTACGTGGACGTATGTGCCTTGAGATAATGTATTTTAGGAATCTGCTATACTGATCAAATTATACAGAAATTAACAGTTTTATGTTTTGTACCTTGTTGTTGTCCCTTTATTTTTGTAAAGCACTTTGATCAACCCTGGTTGTTTTTATATGTGCTTTAGAAATGCAGGTTGACTTGACCTGACCTGACTCATGGACTAAGTGCAGTACCTGCAGAAGAAATGTTTGCTGTCAATGGCCAATGACGTAGGCGTAAGTAAATCTTTTGTTTGTCAACCAGTGGAAAAAAAAAAAAAAAAAAAAGTTAAACCTTGTAAACATTAGCATACCAGTTATGTTATTGTGAAGTTTGCTGCCATTTGCTTCACTCAACGTAATGTACAGACAGCCCCCACAAAAAACAGTTACACATCTGCTGCAATGGTCACATTCGAAAAGCAGCTATTCTGTCACAATTTCACTGATGGAATGAAGAAAAAGCAAAACACACAACACTCATGAAGAACGGGGATGGAGGGCCACTGAGGAATCACGCCACCTGTTGGAGGACAATGAGTCTCTCACACAAAGTAAGACAGACATCCCCGAACTCCCCCTTCATTTTTGTCAAGTTGTAACCTTTTCCCCCTTCAAAACGCAACGACTCTTTCCAATTGAGCTGTTGTTGCTGCCATTGCTATTGGCTTTCAATAAAGCACAGGGTTATCAAAGAGTGAAGGAGAAATTGCCTTGGCTCTGCCGTAGCCCTGATTGCACTATCAGAGCCGTCAGGGAGGCTCTTCATAAAGGGAGGGCACCGGGGAGAGCGAGGTGGCGGCTGGCGTTGCCCCCCTGATAAATCAGTGCATGCTGGCAGCCACTGCTTAGTGCAGCCAGGCAGCACCGGAGTGCCGCAGTTCAGGGTCGGTACTTGGCAAGCCCCCCTCTCAAAACAGGGCTGTCTGCACCCGACTGCAGACCTCACTGCTCCCCAGGCTGATTCACCACCGCTGCCCTTGTCAAGGTTTGTTTGTTTATCCCTGCCCCCCACCCCCACCACCACCACCACCACCACCAACACCCCCCGCCCTCACCACACCACATTGTTTCCCCACCATGCCAAATTATTCTCTCTCCCCCTTTTCTGACTTATTCTGAATATTTCCCCAACTTCATTTATTAAATTGGGGAAGCGGGCTGTCATTTGAATTTGAAACATGCTCCGGTTTTTGTTGATAATTCATTGTTTTCTTGGTGCATACAGCTGTTTATAGAACCAGACACATGAAACTCAAAAATTAGACTTTCTTTATGATGTGTTTGGCATTTAATGTGATTCTCCAAGTGAAAAGAAGCATTTCTTCATTTTCTTTGGATGTTATTTTCTGGGAGACAAATAGATAATCATCATAAAGGTGATCAAAATGTAGGGGTGTGAAATCGCTATCTTAGAGGATGATTTAATATGTAGCTAGATACACAGGCTATGATACAAATCAGGGAAGATACATTTCAGTTAGATTCAATACAACTCTTTGTTGAATGTAAACATTCATTTTCAATTACATATTAGAATAAACAGAATCTCTCTGCTTATCTTCAAATAGATATTTCATAAAAGGCTCCTACGATTTCTCTTTTGCATTTGAATCCTTTCAGAACTACCTGCCATTGTGTTTACTTAGGCACAGTAAGTCAACAAACTTGTAGCCTATAATGACAGAGCAAACACTGACACATTACCTATATAAAGTTTGCCTGGCACACTCACGTTTGGCAGTTGGCCACCCAACACTGAAAAGTATTAACTGTACAAAGGTCACACTTATGACTGAATTAAAATTAGAATTTCACTAACGGCAAAAGTTGGAACAAAACTACAAAAGGAGGTGGAAAGAAATCTAAAAATACTGGACAATATGTGTAGAATGTTTAAACAGAATACAATGATTTGCAAATCTTATAAACCCATATTTTATTCCCAATAGAACATAAACAAGAATGAAACAGCATTCCTTTCCATCACAATATAGGGATGATATAGTACAATTCTGATTCCAAAAAGGTTGGGACGCTGTGTAATTTGTACATAAAAACAGAATGGAATGATTTGCTAATCTAATTAACATATTTTATTCCCAATAGAAAATAAACATATCAGATGTTGAAACTGAGATATTTTACCATTTCATGAAAAATATAAGCTCTGGATCACAACCAAAATCTAATCATCTGTTCCTTGTCCCATTACACAACTTTCCTGAAAGGTTTCATCAAAATTCGTTCATAACTTGTTGAATTATTTTGCTAACAGACAGACGGACAAACCAACACTGGTGAAAACATAACCTCCTTGGGAAAGGTAATTAATTAGGTTAATTGGCAACAGGTCAGTAACATGACTGGGTATAAAAGGAGCATTTCTGTAAAGATATACAGAGCACTGCATTAAAAACAGACATGATTCTCTACTGGAAATCACTGCATGGGCTCAGGAACTCTTCCAGAAATCACTGTCTTTTTACAGAGCTTACCGTGCAATCCACAAAGTTAAAGCTGTATCATGCAAAGAAGAAACCATATGTGAACAAGATCCAGAAACACTGCTGTCTTCTCTGGACCAAAGCTCATTTAAAATAGTGTTCTGTGGTTAGATGAATCAAAATTCTTTTTGGAAACCATGGAGCTGTGAATGGAGCCATCACACGACGCAACACACATGCACTGGACTCCTGCAGTCAAACAACAAATTGAAGTCACAGTGAGGAAATAAAAACATAAATGCTTCAACTGAATGAAGGGATAACAATAAATAAGAGAGCAGTCATTGAGTAGTTCATTATATGTGATCTGCTTATGAGTGGTTTGTAACTTTTCCTTTATAAATGATTACGAATTTGTGTCGTGGTTTTATTTTTTTGTCAAGGGCAAGAATGTTAATCACCCAAAATGTGACCATCTGGGAAGGAGGAGGGGTTTTATCTCAATCCTCTATTTGAAAAGAAGCAATTCTGTAGGCCCTGTGAATGTCCTTTTATAAGAGACAAATGGATGATCATCATAAAGATGCTCAGAAATATTTATATTTTGGTCAGAGGGCATTAAATGTTTGTTAAAGTTACATTCACATGCACTTAAACCCCTCCAAAATCTGACCATCTGGGGAGGAAATTATGCCACCGTTAACATTTCCCATAAATTTCTACTCTTCATCTCCAGTTGGATGCTGGAGTTTATTACCCCTAATAAAAATCTTGATTTGTTGTACTCTCAAGTGTTTGCTTGATAAGGTTGGAGCACAGTCATCACTTCCAGTGAACCGACAAGTCTACACCCCCCCCCCCCCCCCCCCCCCCCCCCCCCCCCCCCCCCCCCCCCCCCCCCCGTCTCCAGTATCCATTTCCATACAGTCTTTTGGAGAAAAAGTGATTTTGATAATTTAAAGTCATGAAATCCATTGGAAAATTAGAGGATCACAACACTTGGGGAGGGGTATTATTTAATCAATCTGGCCTTCTGCACTCCAGGTGCAGTGGGTTAGTGCAAATGCCCTTTGCTCAGAAAGGCAAGGCTGAGGCTGCATGTTTCCCCTGCTCAAGTTCAAGACCTGATTAATTTCAGATTTATACTGTCATTTCCTCTAACCCATCTAATTTCTATTGCCTCTTTTCTAATTACATGCACATGCATGTACTGGTACATATCATCAACAGTGAATTGATGTACATTAAGCAGTGGGGCTGTGGCTCCTGGAAACTCACTGAGCTCCTGGAATTCATATACCATGAGAACATGTTCTTACCTAGTGTCAAATTAAAGTCATTTAAAAAATATGGATACGGATAATCTCAGCTTCATCTATCTGAGATTACATCTCGCTTTTGTTGGGTGTTGTCTGTCAGAGTTAACTTTGAACATTTCCGTGTGTTTGTTGGATCTCTGAAGTTGCTAAAAGGTGGGACGGAAGGGGAACTCTCATGTGAAAAGAAAATGCGTAACAAAACATGCCACCTGTGCAATATCTTCATTATGGGACAAACAACATGCTGAGTAGGGGTGGAACGGTTCACTTGACGTAACATCCATACCAAAGAAAAGGATGCACGGAGGCAAGTTTGGGACAGACGGACAGATGTAAAACGGTTGAAAATGTATAAATGGGTCTTATGCTGGCCACACGGTTGGTGTAGTGGTTAGCACTCTTGCCTTTGCAGCAAGAACACCTGGGTTTGGAACAAGGGCCTCTCTGCATGGACTTGTGTGTTCTCCCTGTGTGTCTGTGGGTTTTCTCCAGGTTCTCCAGTTTCCTCCCACAGTCCAAAAACATGCAGATTTGGGGATTGGGTCAATTGGACACTCTAAAATGCCCATTAGTGTGAATGTGAGAGTGAATGGTTTTGTTCTCTATGTGGCCCTGTGATCTACCCCACCCCTTGCCCCATGTCTATGTCTATGTCTGGAATTAGGCACCAGCGCCCCAGCAACCCTCATGTGGAGGATAAAGTGGTAGAAGATGAGTGAGTGAGTGAGTGAGTGAGTGAGTGAGTGATTGGTCTCATGCCTTGTGCCAGTGAGTTTTTTTCTTCTTCTTCTTCTTCTTCTTCTTCTTCTTGTTATTATTATTTCCATTTGGTATGAGGTGAGCGAAGGCAGAGGCATAGTGTTGAGTGCTATGGGTCAGTTGCAGAAATGATGAGACAACACAGGAGGAGGGCCAGAGTTAGAGGATGCACCAGCAGCATCCTTTCATTCTCCATTGTGTTACCTACTGTATGTGGATAAGTGGGGGAAAAAATGGCAACTGTATACTGTTTTAATATTTGATAGAAGAGACAGTTTATATTGTTACCTAAAAGGCATTTGTTAACCTTTTTAGGCAAATAAATAAAAAAAACCTCATGTTTAAATGAAGCAATGTCAATGCTGTTAAAAAAAATCTCGTAAGATAAGGTCGTTACAATGAGGTGCCTAATCAAGCTGCCCCATTCTTTCAGTTTTTGCACGATTGCATGAAATAATCTTAAGAATATCTGACTAAAAAACAATATCTGTAAATGGTGGATTATTAAGCTCTAGATCTGATGTATGGTATTTCTAGAATGTAAAAAAATCTATATACTGTATATATATATACGTGTATATATAATACTGTATAATACAATATAATACAGAACTGAACCAAAAACTGTGACCCCAAAAGATTTTGTGAATTATTGCACCCCTAATGCTGAGGGTCTTCATCTGTTAACAAGTGAGTCTGATCACGGATCAGTGATCCAGTTTGTGCACCAGAGGCCTCGTTTCCCTGTGGCTCCACAGAGGAGACCCTCACCCTCGTCTCCTCCTCTCTCCTCCCTCTTCCTATTTTCCTCCTGAGCTGGGAAGTGGGGGAGTGGGGGGGCGCAGTGGGGAGAGACGCGTGGGGAGGGGGGGGGCCCTTTTGTGTGACAAGTGTGGGGGGCCGCAGATGTCGTTCCCCAGAGACATGGCGGAGGTTAATGATCTCTCAGCCTCTGCTAAAATAAATAAATCATTTCCAGTCAGGAGTCTGCATAAATCTTCGCTCAAACGGCGATTTGCTGGAGCAAGCACCACCAGTTGCTAATGACTGTGTGTTTTTTCCCCCTCCTTCTTCCTTGATTGCTCGAGGGGATAGACTGTGACACAGATGAGTTCTTTCCCCCACTCTCTCCCTCTCTGTTCCCCTCCCACCACACACACACACACGCACACACGTTCTGTGGCTATTCCAATTCACAGTGTGTTTTGTCAGGGGATGTTAGTGAGCTGACAGGCGTCTGGTTTGGATTGGCGGTGTATTTGTAGTGACAGTGGTAGTTGTTTCTTGTTTCAGCTGAGCTGATGCTAAACGGTGTGCACGCGTGTGCGTGTGTGTGTCTGTGTATGTCTCACTTAATCTCTCTCTTGTTCAGTGCATCAGCATATGTTTCCTACCATAGTCCACTGTTTCAACATAAACTACTTGTCATATTCTTGTTATTATTTTGTATTCTGTTTTATTGTCCCGGATCCACCAGTGATGATTAACAGCAACAGAGTGTGCCACATAAATTATCCGAGCCTCATGTGTTTCTAATCTGAGTGAAAATGCACAATCAGTGAGTGAGTGAAGCTCTAAATATTTGGTACATATTGAAGCACAAATTTTGCAAAACCTTTTCGGAAATTAGATGTTGGATTAATAATTTGGTTAAGTGAGAAAATGAACCCTCGACTGTTTTAAAATGAAAAGTAAAAATGACGAGATATAATATTTTTATCATCATATACAAGTACAAACATACATAAAATACAAATAGTCTATATTTAGAATTTAAAGTGAAAAAGTAATACACACGTACACTATATACGTGACCACTCATTTATACTACAGTTTTGCCATTCACCCATTAACTATCACTCATCTTTCTGACCAGCTCACATGCTGCAAGCACAGCTGTGAGGAGCAACGTGGGGTTAAGTGTGTTGCCCAAGGACACATTGGTATGTAGACTAGTAGAGCTGGGAATCGAACCCACAACATTTGACTCGCTCTACCACTGAGTTACTGTATATACTGTACACAATTTTTTTTTATATTATATTATTAAAGTTATTGCATAGTACTTAGGAACTTGAATTTGGGGTGAAACTTCTGCAGTTCATTATCTCTGATTTATATCGTCATATAATGACTTTGGTCAGGTTTTATGGAAACAATCATCGTGCAACAGTTTCATCATTATATGTTCAGGGCTGCAGGTAAATATTTTTTATAAGTGGCTAATCTATCCATTAATGGATTTTCTTGTCAATTAAATGTCAGAAATTATCAGGCGTTAAAATGTTGATTGGTGTTTCCCAAACATTAAACTGACGACAGCCATAAAACATCCAAAGATATTACATTTTCTGCCATAGAAGAGCAACTAAATCACATTTTCACATTTAAGAAGCTAAAATCACAGAACTTTTAAATCTTTTAAATCTGACGTTACCCATTTTACAAAGTTGTATTGACATTTACTCACAAAAAGCAACTAAAGTATGATTGTACTCCAATAAAATGAGACAAATCTACAAAAATAATTGACAGTGTAAAGGTATAAATCAATGTTTAGCGATGTTTTACATCAATACATTCTATTGTTACACATTAAATTAATGTCTCAATCCACAATTGTTCAACCAGCACTTTTAACATGATATTTTGAACTCTTGCTCCCCATTTTCTTGTACTAACAAAGCAATTAAAGCAATTTCGGCAAAATAAAGTGATTGCTTTTATCCAACTAAACTATCTTACTATCTGACATATAGTATTAACTCACTCATGTATGCATTAATGCATTCGAATAATGTCCTGACAAGGTGAATGACAGGTTGAACCACATTAACAGCAGTGTAATGACACACTCGTTGCTCGCGTCACTAATTAGTGAACAGTCACGACTTGTGTGGCTTTGGCTGCTTGAGTGGTGTCATCAATAGACCTGGCTCAGTAATCAATGAAGCTATTCAGACCTAATTAAGAGAGTCTCACACTCGAGAGGAAGTGAAAAATCGCAGAAATTAATGGACCTAATAAAAGTCATTTATTTAAAAAAAAAACAAAAAAAGCAATGTGTGAAACTGCATCCTTTATAAGTAAGCTGACATATTTTGTGGTGTGAAGCACAAAAAAGCATGTGTGGATCTTTATTTCAAGGTGAAACTAATTACAAATCAAACCATCGCCATATTGACTGGTGAGGTTTGAAAAAAAAAAGAAAGAAAACAACAAGGTAAATAAATAAAGTCATTACCAGAGCTCAGAACAGAGGCACACAACGTCCTCTTTTATCCTGCAACAACAAAAAGCAAAAGAAGAAGAAGAAGAAGGAAGAAATTACAAAAAAGCAAAAAAAAAAAGAAAAAAAGACAGAGAAAGAGAGACAGAGAAAGAAGTGCACAGAGGCTTTTCTTTTCTTTAAAATGCTGCATTAGGTCTTTTCCTGCAGTCAGTTTTCATAGTTCAAAGCTGGCAGTTCAATAAATAGCTGGAACTGGCACATCTCTGTTCTTGCAAAAAGAAATCAATGTTAATCCTATTACCGGCAGTTATCACCTAGCCCAGAAACGGTGGCAAGTAAGAAGAAAAAAAAACTGAGATGTCAAAGCGGGAAGGGGAAAGAGAGAGAGAGAGGGAGAGGGGGGGAGAGAGAGAGAGAGAGTCACCCTTCATTCACTTTCAAACACAGTTTTGATAATTTACTTCTGTAGAAGAAGAAGAAGGAGGGAGGGAGGCGGGGGGGGGGGGGGGGGGGGGGGGGCTTCATTTACTAGGTGTGTGCGCTAATGTGAGCGTGTGTCCGTGGAGAGGGTGTGCGTGTGTGTGTGTGTGTGTGTGTCCAGGGCTACTGATGTATTCGCACATAATGCTTGGATCAGACCCTGCTGCTGTAAGCAAGATGTTTGAGGCACAAAAAACATCGTTTTTGAAAAACGTTCCCACCGCTTAGCAATGCTCCTCCCGCAGCAACCTGACATCTGCCCTCTCTCCCTCTCTCTCCTCCTCCTCGTCCTCTTCCTCTCCATCCTCTTTGCTTCTCAGTTGGTTTTGGGGGCAAATGGAGGGCTGGTTTAGAGGCAGCGTGAAAGGAAATTATCTGCAGAGGTGCTTTTCTTCTCTTGTTAAAGATGAAAAAATAAATAAATCTTGAGTCCAGCTTTGAATTAAAATGGCTGTGAATTTTTTTGGTGTCTGCTCTATTTTTCCCTGTAAAATCAATGAGGAATAATTCACAATAATTGTATCAAATTAAAAAGATGGCCCCAAATCACAACATACATTACTTTGATGCTGAGATATCAGGGTACAGAAAATTTTAAAATCAAACAAATGCTTATCACACCTGGTGGCATTCCCGCACTGCACACAGGAAGTGATTCCTCTCATGTCAAGACAGATGGAGCCAACAGCAGCATTCTGCTAGTGAAGTGAGACTGTGTGGCTGAAAACACAAAAGGTGTCCATGAACAGTCTGCTTCTGTACACATACAAAAAACGCTCCCTCAGTCAGGTCTGATAGTTTTGCCCGACAGAGCCTGTTTTCAGACGAAGGACGTAGTATACAGCTAATGTAACATCATTTCTTTTCACAACAACCAAACAGAGGCAGAATAATAACCAACAAAAAAAATCACCAAAAGTTAGTCATTGTAAAATAGTACTATTTTACCAGGAGAAACACCTATAGTGAAACTAATTGTACTGTATACAATGATATTTTCTTGTTTGCAATAACATAGCAACAAATATTCATCTAAATTCATATTTATAAAGATGTTTAAATTCTAATATAGCCCGTTGTTTTTTTTGTTTTTTTTGGGGGGTTTATCAGTAGTCCAGTCTGACTGGTTCTGATAAGCTGTCGGTCAAAGATGCACAGTCGATCTACAGTCACTGTCTGCACAAGTTACCAATGATATTTAGCGAGAAATTATAGAATTTAGCGGAGGCTGTGCATGGTGGAATGCTTTTGTCCCCCACAACGGTTATATTCAATGGCCTCTTTCATTTTAGGCCGTGTTGAACTAACTACTCAATTACTAAAAAGTTTTAATAGCTCACTTCAAAAAGTTTCCCCTTGACAACAACTGTCTGACTGACTGACATTAATGAGCTGGCTTATATTTAAGCAGAAGTAATGCTCCTTGTACATGGTCAGTTTAGACATTCTCAAACTTCACTATGTCAAATTTGAAGGTCCAGTGTTGAAGAATTAATGACATCTAGTGGTGACAGTGCATATTGTAACAAATGAAGGTCTTGTCCAATCACACCTTCCCTTGCACTTGAGATATTGCACTTAAGTGAAAATGACAGTGTTATATTGCACATGGGTGAGTAACATGTTAAATGAAGTCTACTGAGAGCAGTGCTTTAAATATTTACACACATCAATTTACACACTACTGTAGATATAGGCAACTGGACTTTGTTAACATTTCAGAAGTGAAGAAGCATATTCAACTAAACTAAAGCAAGTCCAGTTGCTTATTTTGTTCCCTCTTGAAGGTACAATTACTTCCGTGATTAAGAACCTTCACAGACAAATTGTGTTTCTCTGCAAAAATCATCTTTGGTTTAATGAAAAAATAATTAATAGATGAATAAATGAGTCAACTAAGCGACTATTTAGTTTAAGTTTTGAGTATAATGTCTTAATAATCTCAGTATTTGATGCTTGTGATACTCAGTTGATGACCTTGGCTGAGTTATAATCTACATTTTTCACCGTACAAACCAAACAAATTGGTCATTAACTGATAAAATAGTAGACAGATGAACTGGTGATGAACATAATCTTTGCTCGCAGCTTCACTGCTCCTCTCACTGGATATCACTCAGCACAAAAACAAATGCTCGGCACTTCTCGGTGCACTTCACTGTTTGTTCTCAGTGCAAATAAAAACTCCCTCAAAACAAAACGAGCTGCCATTAAAAATCGCATTTCTCCAATGAACACACCAAAAACCAAGATTAGCCCTAATCACTGTCACCAGGAAGCAGAGTCTGCTCCTCTCACTGGCGGATTAACTCTTCTGTTGTTGTTGTCGTTATTGTTATTGCTGAGAAATAATTACTGCTGAATCTCATCAAAGCCAATTCAACTCTTGGCAGGACTCGGCTCCGTGTTTTTCTTTTTTTCTTTTCCTCCAGCTACGAACCTGAGTTTCCCCCCTGTGTGAAAATAAAGATTAACACAGAGGAACATGTAGAGTGAAGTGACAGATAACTCAACATGTTACAGTCTTTTGATATTTGATTGCGTTGATTAAAAGTGCGGTATTTGCATACATCTCCAGTGACCCACTTACTTACTTATTAGTAGTGCGTCTGCTCCCTTGTGTTGCCACAAGGTGGCAGCAGCAGTACGCATTCGGAAAATGAAAAAACGTGTGTCATTAAATGTATCTCAGTGCTGATCATCTACGCTCAACATAGTGTGGACGCCGAATAAGTGACAACATTTACCAGGGTCACTGAATGCATCTTGTACCTGCTCTCCTGGTCTCAACACATTATAGGCACAGCTTAAGTGAGTAGTGAAATTTACAAAAAGTCACTGAATGCATCTCACAGCTGCTGAAGACTGTGTCCATCACACTACCTCTCAAATGCTGGAGTTTGTTTTTGTTTGTTTACTCAAATTGATTAATTATCTGTGACATAAGCAATGTCTGATTTCGAACTTGAATTTAAAGTCTATCACATACTGTAGGTTTGTTTTTTTCCCCTTTTTAAACAATATATTTTTTAAAAAAAAAGTTGTATAGACATTGTATAGGGCCTTGTGCATGTGTGCAAACGTCTTCCTCTGAAATAAACTTTATTCAAGCAATGTACACAATCACAGAAACAGGAAGGGAGGGAGATAAAAGTTCATAAAGTGAATAAACCAAACAGTCTCCAAACACTAGAGGGGGTTAATGACAACAACAATGAAGAAAGCGACAGCAAAGAGACAGATGGGACTATGAAATCATTGTTTTCCCAAAGTAGTGTATTGGTTGTGTATATTAAAACTTACTTTTATATTACTTGTGGAGTGCCACAGGGGTCAGTGCTTGGTTCAAAATAGTTTATTATGTACATAAATAACATATGCAAAGTATCAGGACTCAAATGGGTCATTTTCACGGATGATACATCCCAACACCCTCCGTTCGGGACAATATTTGCAGCAGATCTTGGAGAAGATTAAAGCAGAAATTAGTAAATTAACAATAAACATGGTTTGACAGCAACAAATTATCACTGAATTAAATTAATGATCTTCAGTGTTTGCATAATAGACACACAAGTCTAACTCATTATGCATAATGTAAATATTGAGGGGGTACATGATATTTAATTTCCGGGTAATTCTTGACTGTAAAATATATGAGATTTAAACTATCATGGAGCATTGCTGTGTTGGGTAAAGCAAGACATATTCTGGAACAAAGAGTGTCGTATATTCTGTTTTGCTCACTTGTATTGCTGTACTTGACTTACTGTGTTGAGGTATTTGGAAATGCATGTAAAACAACTTTGCAACTACTATGTATACTTCAAAAAAGAGCACTTAGGATTGTACGTTACATATGTTGTGCACAGGGAGCACACAAACATACTATTTCTGAAGTCCGTCTTAAGTTTATTGATTTGGTCACGTTTAGAGCTGCTCAAATAATGTACAAAGCTAAGACTTATTTACTTCCTGATAACATTCAAAAAATGTATTCATTGACAGAGAAGATGAGTACAACCTCAGAGGAAAATAATATTTGTAGAAAGGCAATGTCCATTTTGTGGCGTGACTTTGTGGAACAGTTAATGAAATCTATTACTTTTAATTATACAGTTTAATACTTTACTATTATACAGTTTAAGAAATTGCCTAAAATACTATTTTTCAAGATACAGAGAAGAGGAAGGGGAGATGTTGAGTGTATAGTACATATGTATAATATAGCATCGTATAGTATGGTAATACGGTACAACAGGGTCCAGTACTGATCATTTTGAGATGGAAAAGAACGTTGAAAAAGAGGGGAATGGGGTAGGACTGAGTAAACATGTTCTTCAACCTACTCTTTTTTTTGAACAATATTTTTTTTTGTTTCATTGTTATTGTATGTGTTCTGTGTATGTGTAATCTGAAACCAGCTTCACACTCAAGCACCATTTGAGTTTGAGCGTCATCAATTCTTTTAAGCTGTTTTTGTGGAGGAAAAATCATAGTCACAGGAACATCCATTCACTTTTTAGCTGCATCTTAAAATTTGCTGCAATATATATATATTTTTTTCAACATTAGAATATTTTGTAATATATGTTGGTAATATTTTGTAACATCTGTTGTTGTTTCCTAACAAATCCAGCCATATGGTGGACGAATACAAACAGAAAACTCATTTACATTTACAAATCCAAAAAACTGTCTGGGCAGTCTGGACAGTTGGCTTTTCACACACACTCTTGTTCCAAAGAACGACACAAAAAAATGCATCTTGCTGACACAGGTTTTCACCTTGACTTGACTGACTTTGTGTGAATTTATTTCCCCGCCGCTGCG
Organism: Brachirus orientalis; assembly: GCA_016785285.1. Classification (NCBI taxonomy): domain Eukaryota; kingdom Metazoa; phylum Chordata; class Actinopteri; order Pleuronectiformes; family Soleidae; genus Brachirus; species Brachirus orientalis. The sequence continues at coordinate 792,747 of JAFBJR010000046.1, forward strand.
TGAAAGCAAGTGACCCCATTCCTGCCCAGACCATTCTATATTTCTGTAATAAATTAGATGGCGATGCAGGGTTTTTAACATGTAAAATAGTGGTGACATGCTAAATAATGAGGCAGGCCAGAATTAGGTAGGGCCGGTGAGCAGGCTCTGGGGTATTTTGCAGGCCCTGGACCAGCCTGGGCCCAGGGCTCCACTGAGGGAGCAGAGGGTTGAGTATGAGTGGAAACTGTGTGTGTTTTTTTTGGGGGGGGGGAGACACTGAATATGAAAATGGAATTAATATACCAATGCCCAAAGGTAGATTACACTGTGGCAAGCCTTCTGGCCATGTTTCCTCTGTTTGGGACCAACAACAAAAGCAGAAATGTTTTTATTCATCATGGAAATTGGGATTTTTATTACTCCCTGGTGGAATTTGAGATGCATAATGCCGCTCTTTATTTCATGCAGTAGGTTATTTGAATACAGTGCACCAAGGTTTATAAAGTCCCGATCATCTTGTTTGTTGTTTGGCCCGAGTTTTTTTTTTAAAAAGGGTTGAGTGATGCCCATGGAGGGAGTTGAGTGATGGGCGCGATAAAGACACCGAGCACTGTGAGTTCTGGGGCCCGAATGTAATCATCTCACAATGACTCAGTCACTTTGGGAACAGCGGCTCTTTGACTCAGATCATTGTCACTTTTTTGAATGGCGGGAATATTCGGCGTTAACGAGTGCAGGGCAACCTTGAAGCTCTGCGCTGAAATGCCACTGTTTTATTGCTTCCCGTCGCAGCAGGCGACAGATTTACCAGGTTTAATGCGGAAGATTTTAGTTTGCAACAAACATGCTTGTAAACCAGCTTTACAACACCCCCCCCCCCCGCTTTTTTTCCCAGCTTTTTTTTTTTTTTTTTTGTCCAGAGGGGGATTAAGTGATGAACACTGCCATGTCCTTCAGGTGACACACACACTTACACACTCCAAACACACTTTATTGCCTCCTCACAAGTGAACGCCTGATGATTTGTTTGCTCATTAGACAAATTAAGTCAAGTCATTTCTGTCGCTTTCACTCTCACATTCAGCGAAACATCTTCTCTGGTGATGAAGCCAGAGATGCTTTCGGGATTTGTTGTTACAGGATGAAAAATGATCTCATCGGCTCTGTTTTCTTTTCACTTTTGGCCAGCGCTCCTGATCGTCTGGCTCAGACACTCGCAGCTATGATGGCTGATGTGTTATATATGTACGCGCATGCTGGCTGGATTACATTTTTAATGGTTCCAAGGGCAGTTGTCCTGGCTGTAAAAAAGAAGGAGGGGAAAAAAAAAAAACTGCTGCAAAGGGGTGATGGAGTGTTATCACAAGCACATTTATGTTAAACGCTGAAGCTGCTACAGTTTCTTTTTATGAGTGGAGGAAAAATGTGCATGTGGTTTAAAGTTGGGGAGAAGCAGAAGTCGTGTCAATGACAAGCTTTTTTAAAATGACAACTTTTTGTAGCATATTTTTATGAGATTAATAACAAGCTTCCAAGACTTTTTTTCTGGTGACGTCAGTATAGATGATAGTAGCAATTTAGTAGCTTTTTCATGATGTTGGGAAACAAAATTAATGTAACTTTATGGTATTTATATATATATATATATATATATATATATATATATATATATATACAGTTCAGTGAGCTTTTGTGACATTACAACAGTTCTTAAATTTTTTAGGTAATGTTAGCAAGGCTAAGGCTAGGCTAAGCAACACAACAACATTTGTTAAAAATTTAAATAATGTTAAAAAAGCTATGCTTGTTAACATTATATATACAATTTTCTTTACGTAATGTTAGAAACAAGCCTATGCAACATTAAAACATTTTATAGCATTTTTTTTTATGTAATGTTAGTTACAAACCCGTGCAACATTACAATTTTTTTATATAAGAAATATTAGTAACAAGCCTATGCACATTACAACTTTTTTTTTTGAATGTTTCCAACAAGCCTACGCAACGTGATGTCAGTAACAAGCATTTGTAAAATTACAAATGTGATTACGTTTTTGTAACATTATATTTAACCTTTTTTTTCACCCCCATCATGTTAATATAACTTTACACCAATTAATAACCAATATTTTAGTACTTTTTTGTAATATTAGTGACTTTATGTGATATTATAACACCACACTCAGATTCTTTTGGGATTTGTTTCATGTGAAAAATGATCTCATCTTCTACATTTTCTCTTCACTTGAGGCCAGTGCTCCTGAACATCCTGATCTGGTTCAGACACTCGCGGCTATAATGGCTGATGTGTTATATGTGTGTGTGTGTGCGCGTGTGTGTGTGTGTCCATTTATGCTGGCTGGATTAAATTTTTAAGGGCTCCAAGGACAGTTGTCTGTATAAAGAAGGAGAAAAAGGGTGTGAGAGAGGGGTCTGACAAACACATTTCCGTTGCTTCATTTACCAGTTTCTGTAACTTCCTGAATTAAGAAACGGTTAAAGTCAGGAGGAAGGAAGCAGAAGTCATGACGGATAAATGGCACGATAAGCAGGCGATCAGTATTCAGGACGGTGACTTTATGAAGTGGGAGATCACTTAAAGCTTGACTTGAGTTATGTGCGCTGATTGTCACCCAACATTATGCACAGTGTTTGAGGCTAAATAACCCAGTGTGTGGATCATAAACTGCTCCTCTTGCATGCCATATTGAAGTAAGAGAGTCTCCCCCCTCCTTCATAAACAACTCTGTCATTTTAAGTAAGTATCGCTCTGCTTACCAGGCACCTTTCGTGCGTGAGCTGCACCTAATTTAGAAGCTTTTAAATCTTTCACAAGTGTTGTTGTTGAGAAATGCCTGGTTGCAAATGTCTTTTATTGAATGCTGACTCTGTAGTATTACAGGCTAGCAGATATGCCTGCTGTAATATGTCCCTATAGCTTTATCTTGTAAAGTGTATTAATTTTCCTGCACCGGAGGAGTGTGCGTAGCTTTAGAATTGACTCGATTTGGGATTGAAGCGACTTGCCGAAGCGTCTCCAAACGCGGTTTTTCACGCAAAAGGCTGCAGAGGATGAAGTGGGTGGTGGTGGTGGGGGGGTTCAAACATGCTTTTGCTTGGTAGATTTGTGAAGTAAGCCCACCAGGTTTATCACAATGCATCACGAGCAGCGGGATCTCGGTAATTAAAGACTTTCCAGGAGAGGCATTCTTGAAATTGGAAATGGAAGACCACTTAGCATGGTCAGTGACAGAGAGACGGCTATTCTCGGTTATAGTGAGAGGCCAGTGTGTTTGTTAACAGCACTGTTACGGTACAAGCTAAACGGGAGCAGTGCGACTTTGGCGAAGCTTACTGTGCCTGATTTGATTTGGCCTCGGAGAATTCGCACCTCAGACCTCTTTGTGACTGGCTTCCTGTCATGTGTAATAAACTAGTAAAAGGACACATTTCATTTGTTGCAACTCAGAGCAAAGTTTCTTTGTTGAGTAGCTTCTGAAACACTGTACAGAAAATGAGGTTGTCCAAATAAAGTATATATACTTTCGATTTTCCAATCCACACCAAATTTGACCCCTTCTCAGATATTACCTCTCATGACACATGTTTACATTTTTTCACAGTGCACAATGCTAAAGGAAGAAGCATGCTGCATACATGCAGGTACAAAGACATTTATGGTCAACTCATCAACATGTACAGAGTAGTCTGTGGCTGAGCAGAAAGTATCACTTCATTTTTGAATCTCTACTAGTAATCAACAGGTATTCAGTATCATGTCAAAGGGTAATCAGGTGACTTTGTATATATATCTACCGCTCTCACCTGTTTTCCACTTCAGTTAGATGGTCCTGACACACGTTTACAGATGTTTGTCAACTGTATGTCAGATATCAAATGACTGAGAATTTTTCATACTTGTGATCATATGTTGACCTGATCCCGTTAACAGACTGTGACAGACTAATCAGAAATAGATAAGAAGATATTAAGATGCTGCCACAATCGACAGAGAAGTGGTTAAATGATGGTTAATAACACTGCAAAAATAGTATACTGGCACTTTTGTATCAGGTCAAGGTTAGAAACACTTGAAGCACAACTTATAATCTGCTGGCAGTTAGTTTCTTGTATGTCACTTATCAGTTGAATAAGTTGATTACTAACAGTAAACAATGGACTATCAAATAAAGCATCACCTAAGTGTTCAAGTAGTAAAGCTGTATTGGTGTTTTGTCTGTTGTGTGCACTGTGGTGAGTAAAAAAGATGATTTAGATATACTGTACAACACAATAAAAGCATCAGGAGTCAAGTCAAAGTAGTTTAGGTTAGACAAGACAAAATAAAAATAAACATAAGATGTGGCACAGATACCACATTTAAAACAGTGTCACATGCTCAGACTCAGTGGTAGAGCAGGATGATTCTTCAGCATGTGAAAAGGGAATATATATATATATATACTATATATGATTGTTTGCACGATGTGACAGCTTTGGCCTATTCATCACAATCCCCCCCCCATTTTTCAAATAAATCACTTCAGTAGTTTTTGTGTGATCCTGCAAACAAATGCGCAGATAGAAAAGCTACCAAACAGAAAGCATATTTCAGCTAAGGTGACACAATTTGCCCTCTATCTCTATAATCTATCTCACCGGGTTAACAATTCAAAAATTATCTAGTTCACCAGCAGAATTTCAGCATTCTTTCCTTGAGCCATAACGCAGAAATTTTCATCCAAAAATTTTCACTTCATTTTGAGTTATGCTGCTTAAAAACACACCCTTATTGAGCTAATGAATACTCTTTATTTCAATTTTTTTTTATAATTTTAGATAAATAAGTTCATATCCCATTGTCCCTTGAAGGTGTTTAAAGTCTAAAATCAAGCTGACTAAATAGTCTGCCACATGGTCGAGATATAAAAAAAAAGCACACCATACACTCCTCAATAAGCTGTGAGCAAAATGGTAAAATGGTCGCACAACCAAGTTTGTACAGCAGTGCTTTACCTGATAATGCCACACATTTCTCCTTTCAGCAGCCTCCGCACGAGTGCTCCAGTCTCACACGGCACTTAAGTGTGATTAATAAGGTGCACACTGTGGTGTGTGTGTGCGTGTGTGCAGAGGGAGAGTGGGGGTTAAGGTGTTAGAGGTGGTGGTGGGAGTTTATGTCAAGATAAACGTGGAAATGACCTAGCAGTCACCAGCTTTTTCCTTTCGGCAAGCGCACGGTGCCGAGTTTGAGATCAGGAGAGGCTTTTTTTTTTTTTATCAAGCTGAGGGCTCAGACCACCAGAGGCTCTTGTGAAGGAAGGAAATTACCGGGTGCAAACATTCACAATACACCAACTCAACCACCCGCCATCACCCCCACCTCTCTCTTTCCCCCTTCTCTCTCTCTGACTTCCACTCTCCTGTCCCTATGTTTATCAGGTTTTGGGGCACTGTATTTTGATGTCAATAAGCAATTTTTCTTGCCTGGTCTCCTGCCTGACCCCTTTAATCCATCAATATATTATTAGAGATAAAGTTTTGTGGACGCCTGCTGCAGTCACAAGATAAATGACATCTCTGAAGTCACGCATTAAAGACTAGATTAAGGCCTTGTGACTGTGTCTTCAGTGCTCATCTGTGCGTCTCTGTCCAACCTATCACACTAAGTGACAAGAAAGAAAAATAATGAACTGAGGCAGAAAAAGCAAAGAGATATTTCTTACAAACACACACACACAACCCCAGCGTCTGTCTTCAGCCAGGATTAGGACGCATTAGAGGCGGCGCTGGAGAAGAAGAGAGAGAGAAAGAGAGGCAGCATGGGAGCATCACTTTTTGTCTGTGCGGGAAAAAAAAGGTTTTCGTTTTTCTTTTTCTATTTGAAACAATGCAAGCTGTGTCTTTGTCCATCCCAAAGCATATATTTCTGTGTTGAAATTATATATTCAAAAGGCATAGTATAAAATGTTTTGTTTTTTATACTAATGGTTACGACCACATTCTTAAATGTCTTGTTTTGTCCATGAACCACCAGAAATCAATTAATCAAGTGGTTGAAAATTAAACCTTAAGAGAGACAATTGTCCACATTTTCATTATTATTATTATTATTATTATTATTATTATTATATTTTTTATTTTTTGCAGAAAATCAGTGGTTAGGTTTTGGATTAGGGCTACAACTAAGGATTAATTTCATAATCAATTAAATGATTGTATACAGAAAATTAATTTTCTAATTTTAAAGTTTTAATGACAATGGAAGTCTCCAACATGAAGCTGTGACTTACAGAGTACAGAGTATGTTCAGGTTTTTTGGAAACAAAGAAATGATCAGGGCAACAACTAGGGTTCTTTTCAAAACTGATTAATCTGACTTTTTTTGCTGTTAAAATAATTGTTTTTCCTTCATAAAATGTCAGAAAAAAAGTGTGAGATTCCCAAACCAAAATGACAGTGTCAAATAAACCCACACTATTAATTTAACTGTCACAATAGAAAAGAAGGAACATACACGTTCTATTTAAAAACAACATAAAAACCCATTCACTTACCAAAACAGTTGGCAATTAATTTACTCATCAGCTATGAATTGATTTATTGATGAGTTGCTGCAGCCCTAATCCTAAAATAGCTGGTACTATAAACGCTGTTCTATGCTAATGTCATATTAGTGTGACATCAAGCCTGTTAGCATTTACTCTATGAGAGTGTAACAAAGTAAATGTAAGTGCTGACTTATCAAATATTAAAACAGTTGATCAATAATCGATTATTGTTGCAGCCTTGATTTAGACCATATCAGAATTTATTACTTTGTTTGCAATTATCGTGAGATGCACCAATTTATTGGCTGTAGATCAGCAAATGGATGAATAATTCAGTACATCATCAGCAAATAAGTTGACATTCACATACAGTAAAAACTGCCCTTCAACACCTGATATTTGTGATATGATGTGTAAGTCAACTTATAGTATCTGCTTCTCATACAATACAATTTCTAGCAGTGTTTCTTAAACTCTTTATTTTGCAATGCACTTTTTTAAAGATGACAAAAGATCATGACTCATTTCACAATATAAACAACAGCAATTTGTATTATAATATTTATATGTCTGTAACACCTAGTATTATTTTGAATATGGGTAAGCCAGCCATTTCAGAGAGATATACTGTATGTTTCATAAATGAATTACAACTACATCAGTAGCACTTTACAATAAGGTAGACAAAATGATTAAGTAATTATTACAGAGTTACTAATTATTTGTTAACCATTAGCTTAACATTAACTTATTATCTAATATTTACTTGATGATTGGTAAACCTTTTTTCCCTGTACCTTATTGTTAAGTGCCATGACTTCATTTTATGCATGCTATTTGATAAATCTTAAAGGTCACACAGAATGAACTGATGTCTACTTAGATAAATTAAATAATATTTATGGTGAAAAATCTCATAGTCTCTTCAGATTAAGCCACTTTATTGCTGCTCTCTGACAGCATCTGAACAGGCGCTCTGTTTTTGAGCTAATGCCCGCCCCCCAGAACACGGTAGCTGGCCAATCATAAGAGTCTCTTATGATTGGCCAGCTACCAGTGGACTGGCTGCACCGCGGTGCTGCGGCCAATAATATCATGGATCATGTTCAATAAACAATTTTAGTACAGGTTGCTCCCTATTCAAGAGTAATACACACCGACTTTTACCTGTTGCAGACAGTAATTAGCTTAGAAACACTTGTGCTAACCCCAAGCTGAGAGACACTCACAGACACGGCAAATACACACGGTTCCACAAATCTCGTGGTTCGCTTGTAAAGAGCGTCACATGGAGCCGAGACAAACAGAAAAGGCAAATACACACGCTGCCCTTCAGAGTTTTGAGCTGAGTCCCGCTTTGGTTTGCCCAAAGTTTGTATAACTATTCACTTCAAAGTGACTGCATTTGAAACAGCATTTCAGGAAGCTTAGCAGGGATATTACTATCAAAAAACAAAGAAACAGGTAAACAGTGAAGCTCTTCTTTCTCAGAAGTGTCTCAAGTGAAATTTGATTTTCCAATGAATGTCCTCTTTACGTAAAAGCCTGGAAAAACTGGTTGACTGGTTTATATTGATTTAACAGAGAAAAATCTTATTGAGATTAAAATCATAAAGCATAAAATCATAGCATAACAATTTTAAAATGCTATAAGAGGTTTAAAAGAAGGCACAGTATTAAGAGGGATTATGAAGAAGGATGTTATCTGGTAATACTTATTATGACACTGTGTATCAAAGACAAACTACTGTCAGTAACTGCAGATGATTTTAACATAAAAGGTGATGCCATATAAAAAGAGATGCCACAGGTGAGCATGAGTTTTTTGACATTTGCTCTTTGTGACATAGTTGTGTTTCCGGAACAACTATACCCTAAAAAAAACACACTAATAGACAGGATTACAGACTTAAAAGGATATTTTTACAGCTTAAACTCCCCAATACTGGGACTAACAGATATTAAAAGCATATCTAGTAGCACTTAGTGTTAAGTGGGAGCAAGTGCTTATTAATTTTCCAAGTTTCCGAGTCCCGGTCTCTGCTCCCGGCCTGGACTGATACGAGCCACCATAGGTCACGGCAAAACGAACGGGGATGGATTTGTGCTGGACTTAGACCTGGTTATCAGTAGTTCCCAGTTAATACTGTAACATTGTCGTGACAATGTGCAACATTTGGCAATATTTTAATTTCCCCCGATTAAGCCCTTGCTGCTGCTGCTGCTGCTCCTCGTGTTTTCATGTGGAACCTTCTCACCTGACTGGCCACTTCTTCTCCAGCGAGACACAGCTGCATTCTCCCTCCAACATTTCATTAGAAAAATAATAATAACTTCATTTATATAACCTTGCCTTCAAGAATAAGTTACAAAGCACTTGACAAAGAATTGACAAAGAAAACAGCAAGATTTAAACAACAGTATAGTGATGATGTTATGTCTTTATGATATGACCAAGTGTAAATGGAGAATAGTAATGGTCTTAGAACAGAACCCATGTATACAGCAGCAGTGCAGAGGCGGGTGTGGTCAAGAAACATTTATCCCATCAAACCACTGAAGGACTTCTGAAACTCCAATCAATCAATCAATCAAACTCCAACCTGTTTGCACACATCTCACTTTACCAGGACAATGTTGCTGTTGCTTCCATCTGCCTTGATATAAAACAAATCACTATCTGTGTTGCAATATAAAATCTAAACATAGCTATACTGAGAAACACAAAGAGTCATGTGGAGCTGAATCAGACATGTTGTTGTATTTAAAAAAAATTACATGATGAAAATATACTTTAAAGGGTTAAAGCTTTATTGGCAATCATTATGTTTACTTGTCATTTAAACTGCTTTTAAACTTAGTCAAACTTAGATCCTCCTCAGCTCAAAAGCTATAGGCCTATATATCAAAAAGAAAAGAAAAAGTTGCTGCAGACCAACTTTCTATTTTCTTAAAGAATCAGAGATCCTTGACAAATTTCAGTCTGGTTTTTGCAAAAAAACAGAAACTGCATTACTCAAAGTCTCCACTGAAATTATGGTATCAGTGGACTGTGGGTAATTCACTGTTCTAGTTTTACTGGACCTTTGCTCTGCCTTTGATGGAGTTGATCATAATCTCTTGATTAACAGTCTTAAAGATCTGGTCGGGTCGTGTGGAACTGTTTGAAAATGGTTTTTCATATCTCTCAGGAAGAAGCTTTAGCGTCTTTGCAAACCAAATTATGTCTGAAGCATCAGAGCTACTGTGGGGGGTACCCCAGGGTTCTGTCCTGGGGCCTATACTGTTTCTCTTATACCTCCTCCATTTGGAACAGATCACTGGACAGACATTAGTTCAGCTATGTCTCATGCGATCTTTGTTTTGATGACATTCAGTTATGCTGCGAGTTCCATAAACTTTCCTCCTTAATCAACTGTTTGCATCAATTAATAGTTAAATGACAATTATCTACAGCTGAACTCGTTCCTAAAAACAAGAGAGAAACCCTGGTCCTTCCCCCTGATGGTAAAATCCCACTGATCAAGTACATATCGGTTCCTTAGAAATCTTGGTGACGTGTTTGATTCAGAAATGTCCTTAGTGAACCATTCTAAACGGTTAGTCAGAAACTGTTATTTCCACCTACGTAATATTTCCAAACTGAGATCCCTTGTGTCAAGGGATGAATTAAATTAAATAAAGAGTAGACTGCTTGGCATGCTAACAACTAGCCAAATGCTAAACGGGTAACTACCTACTACTAGTTGATCTCCAGCCTTAGCTCGAATGGACTGTGCATGGAAACACACTCAATGACACAATGCGTCCTGTTTACGGAGTGTTGAGGATATGAGTGTGAGATAATGTGTTATATAAAATATATAAAGTCAAAGCAGAGGTGGAATTACACCGAAAGCACACGAGGATTAGTCATAATACACCAAAACTGAATTTCACGTCTGCCTCGACATGAGTTGAGAAACCAAAAAACTGCCCCTTGTTGCTCGTGTGATAAAGCAGATTAACTTCTCTGTATAACACTGTGCGACATCATTTGCATTCAGCCTCATCAGGACGTGTAAGAAATCGCTGCTGGGATGTGTTGACACAAGTTTATTTCTAAAATGAACACAACCTGTCAAATTAATGACTCTGCCTCTAAGAAGTATAATAAGTAAAATAAAATGCTCTAATCTAAATATGATTTGAATGAAAAATGAAAAGCACATGCTTCCCGTTCGTTTCTTCTGTGCTGCTCTGAACAAATTGTTCTATGTCCGCTTGTTCAAACCGAATGTTATGCTAATGCACGGCTCACCTAACTCTCACTCCTCCCTCATTTTTCTCATTTTTTTTGGGTTATTTGTTTACAAACAACATTTGCTGTCATGCATTTGAATATGATTAATTATCAGAGTAATCCCGATGCACTTGTGAAGACTTTTCAGACAAGATTAGGGAATTCCAAAGTGACAACCATGATAGATGGTGGCACTCTGCAAGTTGAAGATTAGAGGTCACAGCAATGAAGTAAAAAAAAAAACAAAAAAAAAAAACAAAACATGCAAGGCCTCATTTAAGTTAAGAGGCAGATGCAATCAAAGATGATCGCCTCAAACAGCCGACAAAAAAAATGATTATGGAAATGGGAATCGGAGCACAGCTAAACATATGGCAGCGCCTAATGCCATATAACACTAGGGGCTGGGTTTAATCAAACTTCACCAATTAAAAAAGAAAATGATATGCACACATCTGAAAGTGTGAGGATAAAATGAGGAGGATTGTTATTAATGATAGGGAAGGAATCCTTCTCCACTAATTCTCAAAATGTTTCCTCCTTTCCACAGACTGTGGAAGACTGATCATCATCAGTGAATAGTTTTGAACAAGCACTGCTTAAATAAACACTCCGAGTGGGTGAAAAAAATATTTTCCTCGATATTTATGACTGGTTGCATTTATGTGTGTGAAATCCTCCTTTATTTTGCAGTTCAGCTCATCAACAGGGCAAATCCAGACGCTGTGATCGTGACCTCAAACACCGAAGATGCAAAAATGAACCTAAGAGAAATGATATGTATGTGATCTGAATAGTTTCATGTTTATTTAGACAATAAACATCGTCTTAAATTGACATTTCGGGGTTTAAGGATGTGGCCGTCGCTTTACTGCAACATGTTTCAAAGCAGGGGCGTCCAACTTAAATGACCTGGGGGTCAATTGATGGGGACTGTCAAGAGAAAAAAAGTGGAAAATTAAACAACTCAACAACATGAGCTTAAAATTATAACAGAATATTCCCTCATGCTCTCACAGTAATGATATTCATAATGATATTTCAGTGAATTTCAAAGTAAAGTGCTTGTTTTGATATGCAATGATGTATACTTCATCAAAAACTGAGAAACAATATCAGAAACAGAGAAATAAAGCTAGAATTAAGTAAATTATAATGTGGACAAATTTAATTAAAACAAAAACAAGCTTATATACATTAATGCAACATTAAATTAAAGTAATTTAATGTTCTATGTGATACATTTTATAACGTGATTAAGGCTTATTATCATTATTATAAATAGACTGCTAGCAATTATATTTGGTGTGCTGTTCTGTCTATATTCCATCACCTTGCTGGCAGCTGTGCTTCAGCCACAGGCCCTGTTTTTAAAGGAAGAGCAGGTTAGCGGCCATGTTTTCAATATAACATGATATTAACTGGTGGGCCATATGTAATCGATTGGGGGGGGGGGGGCACCCATGGGCCACCAGTTTGACACCTCTGATCTAAAGACTCTTATGTCACTGTTGTTTTTGTAGAGGACAATGTACAGTATAAAGTAATACATCTATATGTACATGTATTCTGTAAGTATACTTGTCACAGGGAATATTCACCCAAACATTTAATCGATTAACTGATGCATTGGCATTTATTTCAATAACTGATTTTTTTAGCTTCTTAAACGTGAATATTTTCCTCTTTTTTTGCTCAGTTTAATCAAAAACAGGTATTTTTCAAACCACATTTTCAAGCGTGGGCAAACGAGAGCCTTACTGTATGTACTGTATGTGTTGATGTTTGTGATTGTTGTATTTTCTAAAACCAGATGAACCAGATGGTTCATCTCAAGGGGCTGTATAGTAATAATACATTTCTCAGGGAAAAACAAAGTAAACAGAAATCCAAGCATTTAATTAACTGTTCAAGCAAATAATTCTCATATGATACAAATAAAACATATGGCCTACAGCATATATATATATATATATACGATAATTTGTCTCAATTATTGACATTACTGACAGTTTCATTTAAGGAATAGAAATAATTAAATATAAGAATGACTCATCGAAGTCTGTCAAAAGAATGCATTTCATTGTGAAAAAAAAACAAAGAACATCTATGTAGGTGTATTATTTTATGGAACTGCATATGAGGCCACAGCAACCAGATTTGGTACTAAGGGATGTCAAAAGAAGAGGCAGCTCAGAAAAGCAAACACTAATCCACATTCACAATATTTTCCTGGAAAAAAAAGAGATTAAAATGATGTTTGAGTTTCTATACGAGATTTTATTCCGAGTTTAAGAGTTTGAATGGTGTCTTTACTCCACGTTTTTTTCCCCCGTTTCTACATGACACCTCATTTCTGCCTCCATAAATGCGCAACATTCCAATAAACTGTACATTTCAACGGGAGGAGATATTTCTCCTCCTAAAAGTAAGTAACATGCAACAGTGTGTGTCGGTGCAGAATCATGGAGTCTGTGAAGAATTGAGATCCATTAATGGCAGGCGACTTATTCAGGTGTCTGCCTCTATATCTGCACTGATGTCAGTATTACTGACACACACGCATGCACGCACACACAAACACACACAGGTATCAAGGTATCAGACTCAATCATTCCTCCCTGAATAAACAGCGTTGTGTTTCCATCAGCTGGTACAGTGTGTACACAAACCAAATCCATTTTCAAATTCTGCAATACTTCCACAGAAATATAGACTTACACTACACAGCTATAGAAATGCTTTTGCTTTGTGGTCACTCAGGTTAAGTGAGGCAAAAAGCAGGGGAAAAAATGTTCTCTCGATTAAATCTTAAATCTGCCTGACTATTTTAGTTTACAGGGAGTGGAAGGCAACTGGCCAAAACTGGTCCACCAGCATGAATATCTGGCCCGCTTGATGAATTCAGTTTAATTCATGCAGAATTCAGAGTCTTAATTGTTTTTTTTTTTTTTTTTTTTTTTTAGAATTAACATATAAGTCAAAGAGCCGTTTCAAGACAGGAGTAACATTTTGTGGGAAATTGAAGTTACTTTTTTAAACCAACACATCTCTTACATTTTTACAGACAATATTGAATAGTTTAGATCAGAAGAAATTAGGTAAGCAGACTAATTTTTACCTGATGGCGATATCTAATTCTCTATTATCTAATTCTCAACTCTGCTTTGAATCGAACAGAATTCTGCTTTTGTCAAAAATCGGATATTTTACTTTTACTCAAGTCACATGCATCTACTTCAGCCAATGGGATTCTAACCTCCAAAAAATCCACTAAGTTTAAATAACTGTCTATCAAAGCCAATAACATCAGCAGAGTCAAGTCTTCAGTTTCAGGTCAGAGGACTACAGCTGACAGGTGAGTCCGACAGGTTAACCCGTCTCTGATCACAGAATAAAACTAACAAACAGCTGACACTGTTCTCCTTAGTCCAAATATTTGACCTCAAGTGACAGAAAATAATGATGCCAATTTTGCATCATTGCCTTATTACTACTGGCCAGTGCCACTGATGCAAAACTTTCCTCTACCCACATGTTTGCACTTGTGATGAGCTAAATATACGTCTTGTTTGGTGTGATTGCACCTTAGAAAACTTGCAAAATTTGTGAGACATCTAATAGTGAGACTCCTCCAGCTCTCCCCTCTCTTCACAAAGCACGCCAAGGAACAACGGTGGTCTTCACATATCAGAAAGGAAGTAAAAACTCTTTCACAACTAAATAAAAGGCCAATTTTTTTTTTTACTTTAAAGCTATTATTCACATCTACAAATATACTTATGGGTTTTCACTTTCTACCAACAAACTCTCCTTAATGTGTCAGACTTATAGTGGTGTGTGTGCACCACAGACAGACAGCAGATTTTTCCTTTTTTTGTTTTTTTTTTTTGAAAACACAACCCTGACATGTTTGAAAACATTTACTACAGATGGAGAAAAATGAAGACCCTTGGAAACAGAGACTCCTCCAGCTCTCCCCCTCTTCACAAAGCACGCCAAGGAACAACGGTGGTCTTCACATATCAGAAAGGAAGTAAAAACTCTTTCACAACTAAATAAAAGGCCAATTTTTTTTTTTACTTTAAAGCTATTATTCACATCTACAAATATACTTATGGGTTTTCACTTTCTACCAACAAACTCTCCTTAATGTGTCAGACTTATAGTGGTGTGTGTGCACCACAGACAGACAGCAGATTTTTCCTTTTTTTGTTTTTTTTTTTTGAAAACACAACCCTGACATGTTTGAAAACATTTACTACAGATGGAGAAAAATGAAGACCCTTGGAAACATTAAATATACTCACTTCCTGCTTGGTTCTTTGCAGCCACAACTCAAATATAAGCTGCGAATAAAAAGCTGATGAGATGATATTGTTAGTAAAACTCTTTGAAACTAAGCAAACATCTGTAGAGGTGAGAATCAACTTCCTGTTTACCTGGACACATGCATGCACTTATAGACCTACACACATAGTTTGGTTCGGGCCCTGCAGATAGGACATGGGACGAATTTCCAGAATTTTTGGAAATTATTGTTGTCAATTTATCAATTCTACATCAGGTGTCACAAATATGGCTGTAAATTACTTACATTAGCTACATTATGAACATGTTTGCTCTTGTCTTGTTGTTTGATATAGTGATGTGGCTCGCCATAGTTTGCCATCTGTAAAAACTGAAAACTTTGGGAAACGGTGTTGTAGGTGGTATAGGTTTTCATGTTTGTTAGTATGGCTGCATATCACTTCTAATAGAAAGCTAAAAAAAAAAAAAAAGGGAGATCTTTTTTTTTTAAATGAAAAAGAAGAAGTATTGATATGGATTATATACAGAGGAGATGTGACGTGAAGGGGATTTTGACAAATGAGACATTTAAGAAACAAATGAAAAAAAAGGTTGGCTCTAAAAGAGAAATATATGCGAACAAATTCTCATTGTGAACCATCTGTGTTTTGTGATGTGTTTAGAGACAAAACAATCACTTTAGTTGATGATTGTGGAGGAAGGTGATTGTTTGTTTTTTTTCCCTTTCATGTCAGCATTACACAACTTTACTTGTGCTCTCAGTGACTCCCTGTGAGCTTTAATGTATGAGAACATCACCAAGACAATCTTAATATTTTTCTACTCTAAGCTCCCCAAAGGTGAACCTGCCACTTGTCCATTATAGACATGACACGGGGATCCTCCTCCTCGTCTTTCCTCCTCCTCCACCCCCTCTTCACTCCACCGCTTGGTCCCTCAGGAGAAGGTAGGGATGTCTGGTGTAGAGGACAGACGAATGGAGGGAGGATGGGATGGAGATGGGGATGGGGATGGGGGGGCTTTCAGAGGGGCTATGAGAGGATTCTTTATGCAGCTCTGTGTATTGCTTTCATGTTGTCCAGCCGGTAACTAAGTTGGGTTGCCCAGGGCGATGGCTAATTCACACCCTCAGATCACAAGCATGAAATGAGAGAGCAGGGAGCACTAAAGCCCCGAGGTTAATGATAACTCCTTGGCACCACACACACACACACACACACACACATATATATATATATATACACACACCAGACACCCCTCCATATAAATCTGGCCAAATAGTTTCATTTTAGATGATCCACTTGAATCTTCTGCACACGTTTTAAGTGAGGAGACCGGAAAGCTAAACGGGATGCACCTGAGATGTAGTGCATGATCAAAAAGTGTCCAGACACCAGCTGTTGCTTCCAGAAAAATCTCTTTTATCACCAACCACGTGGTGTTGCAGCCCAAGCCCTTCTTCAGACAATGAAGGAAGTGGCAAAGTCATGTTCAGTAAATACATAAACAAATGTTATAACTTAAAGCACTTCTCTAAACAAAGTTTCAGAGTACTTCACATCTAAAACACAAGTTAAAGCCAAAATAAAGGTCAGTCAATCAATGGCAACACAGTAATAAAGTAAGAAAAAAAGAATAAAACATGAGCAGGGCCAAACATAACAAATAATTAAAACTAGAACTATAAATAAATTGTGGAAATGCAGAGTGATTAAAGAACATTTTTACTGACTCATGTAACATATTTAAGAATCTGGCAAGGAGTTCCGGAATCTTGGCGCTCGCTTTTAAAAATAAATGAATATTGATTATGAATAAAGGTGAATTCAAATAAAATAAAATATTGAAATTGAAAAAAAGCAATTAAAGCAATTAAAGCATTAAAGCAATAAGCTAACTCATACATACAAAAAATGTACTGTACAGACCCAAAAGTAGTATTATTATTAATAATAATATGAATAATAACTAATTTGTGTATATGCAAAAAGTGAAGCGTTGCACTCAAAACATGGATGGACGAAGCAGACAGCCCACACACACACACAACATTTTTCTATTTTTCCTACAGACACCAGCAAAATAAAGAAAATAAATGTCTATGAGAAGAACACATCTGTGAATTGCTTAAAAAAAACATCTTTACTCCTCAGTGGAACAAGACCCACCGCCTCCCTCTTTTTCCACTTTTCACTATAACCCCCCACTCCACCAAACCCCCTCTTTAAAGTTATTTCAAAATTTCCCCAGCAAGGCTTTTGAGAAATCTGTTTGTTTGAGGGCAGCATTAGATGTGACCAGCGTTTTATTGTGACATAAAACCGCATTTCTTCCTCGGCAGATTAAAAATAAAATCGGTTAATAAGAAAAGCTGTCAGCAGCAGAAAATGGCTGACATAATCCGTTTATCCTCCAAGCAATAAAGATATTGGTCCTCGGGAGTCTATCCTCTCCTCTTATGTTATTTCGCCCAAAACATTATCTTCTATGCATTCAGATGGATTAAGAAGTCATATGGGAGATAGAAAGGAAATGACAGATACAAAGTAAACATACATATAATATTCTTTTTTACTCCACATCGCATGTTCACAGGAGGTTACAAATATGATCTCGTATTAAGTAAATGATAATATAATAAGAAAAATAAATGAAAAACTGAGACAAGGAAAGAAAAACAGATTTTCTTGAGTGTGATGGTGAGTACGACAAACTGGAGAGGTCAGGGGAGCAGGAAAGCAGAATGGAACCAAGCCCAGCTCGAGTTATAGAGCACTCGACCGTGCTCACATGCAGATAAATTTGAACAGAAATCTACTGAATGACCGAAAACCGGACAGAACGATGAGCGGAAGCTCCGTCACCTGAAAACATAAAATAAAACATAAATAAAATCACACTTTCCATGTGAAATTGCCCCTTTTTGTCCTTTGTTTTCACACGTGTGTTGTGTTGTCTTTATGCCACCTGAGGAAAAACCAACACATGTATAGAGTTGTTTCCAATGGCAGAATCTCTGCAGATGAGATGCACCCTCCCCAGAGACTTGCATGACTGACAGATAAAGGCACAAACAGAGCAAACGCGTGGTCAAAGATGTGAGGACCAGTCATGAAATACTGATATGGATCGGTGTGAGCCAGTGTGAGGCCATGCTGGGGCAAAAAAAAAAAAAAGGTGGGGTGGGGGGAGGCGTGAGTTTGTGAATGATGAAGGGGGAGGAGACGTCTGTGAATGGCAACCACCGTGTGCCGCAGTGTGCGACTCTGATCTCCTGACTCTGTTCTGTTTAATCATGTCGGTTTGGCCGGTAATGAAATTTGATTATGCCTGTAAAGGCAGCAACGGTGAGTGAGGGGAGGGAGGGAGGGAGGGAGGGAAGGAGGGAGAGGTGGAGGTGTGGAAGAGTGAAATATTAATATCTTCAGAGATTATGCATGAAACCCCAGTGTGTAATTTTCCCCCTCTCTACTTGTCCACCACCAAATTGTTAGCAGTTCATCATTAGCGCAGAACTTTTGCATTTCCATTTGTCTTTCCGCGCGCGCACCGCCCTGTGATTAATGCGACTCTTGATTCATTAGTTCATCATCAATGTGGTTTTAAGTGATCGCTAAAGATCCATCATGCACTGCAGAGAGAAAGGAAGAGAGAGAGAGAGAGAGAGAGAGAGAGTGTGTAACTGTCTACACATCTAGTTTGGTTTGGCTCTTATGTGTGTGTATGTGTGTGTGTGTGTGTGTGTGTGTGGGGGATAAATGCATTTTTTTGTGTGTTTAATCATAACGGGGGGGGGGGGGGGGGGGGGGGGGGGGGGGGGGGGGGACACATAACTCACAATGCCAACTTCCCCAGCCCACTGCTTTCAATGAGCAGCGTTTGTACGTTTGTGGATGAGCCAGCTATTACAGAGTCATCACAATTATTTTTATTAAAAAAAAAGAACAGCAACAAAAAATAGAAAGAGAATAGAAAAAGAGGACAAACAACTAAGATCTCATATAGTAAGGGAAACTTTCACCTCAGGGCTTCAGTGACTGTTAAACTTGATAATTTTTCTGGTAATGACTGGGTATCAAAGTTCATCTGTATCATCTAAAGTCCAAAAAGTGTCATTATCCAACATCAAATATCAATACCTTAGGAGTTAAGCTCATCAGCATCAGTGAACCAGCACGCATGTAGATATGACATCACAGCTGAGCAGCAGGTGAGACAGAGGAATCACACAGAAATTCATACGGCAGCATGATCAACACCAAGATGCGACCACAAGAGGTTTCAGACGCGGACTTTACTGCAAAAATAGACCTGGACATTCAGTTAGTGGGTCGATTTGGCAAGACACTTAACCCTGCGTTGCTCCTGATTGTGCCAGCAGCCTGTGAATGTGTATAAAAGCTTTGTAATAGAAAAAAAAATGGCTGTGAATGGGTAAATGGAACAAACTGTCTAGACTATACTAAACTAGAAAATACAGACCATTTACCTTCAATCTTAGATGCTGCTGTTCTCTTCAAAATGCAGCTCCAAGTTTCCTGGAAGAAGTCTAGACAAGCAACCCTATGTGAATAGACACATATGAAGTACCAATTAAATATACTGTATACGACAGCATTGGTTCTCTATGTGTGCTTGCTGATCCGGCCTGCAAACCAGTTTTGTCCGGCCTATGACATACTCATAAATTACCTCAAGTTGACTTCTTGCTCAGCTCAAGTGACAGGTCAACATTGTGATATTGTCAGTGATGAAACAACCTCACACACAATCAGAGAATTTGACTCAGAATGTTGCTTTTTTAACCAAGAGTGGACATCAAAACAGTCTGTTCAATGTCCCATATGGTGAGACATGAAGGGAAAATCTGTGCTCAGGATTTGTGGTGCGCTACATGAAGTTATACTGCAAATACAGACAGAATGTTTCTAAAATCTTAGCAAGGGAAACAGAGCCAGTCTTTAATCTTGAAACAGTCAAAGGAAAGGAAATGTATCAGTGAAGTTAAAAAAAAAAGTAGAGATTTATTTTTATAGCATTTAAAATGTAAATGCTATACATATATATATATATATATATATATATATATATATATATATATATATATTATAGCATTTACATTTTAAATGCCATTTATAGTATATCATCAAATTTAAGAGATATGTTGGTTTAAATAATAAACTTGAATCAAGAATGTGTTTTATTTCCCCTCATTAAAACTTAAAGTCACACTGTCAGTGACTATGACAGAGTCATCATCTAATTATAAAAAAATTGATGTGTTCTGTTTCTTTTTAGCTCATGTAATGTAATACATAAAAACCCCTTTGTGTGTGGTAAAAACGCTGAACAGTCACAGTGAATGTGTCAATACTCATATTTATACTTATATATACTTTTTTTTTCACTTTTTTAACAAAGCATAGTTACTGAAAGAGACTCACAATGTCAATGAAATAATAAGTACAAAAAAAGTAAACTGTATAAAAACATCAGCACGATAATGGCCGAGTTTTAGATCACATCTAGTTCAGTTACAGTTGCAATAATTTCAGTGATTTCACTAAATGTTGGACTTGAACTCTGGAGCCTGAAAGGAACCTTGTGTTTAATGAAGCAATTCAGCGAAGTGAGACTTGCCATTATCAAGAAAGCATCCGTCATATTCACCTTGTACAAGTTCACAATTGCTGTGGAGGAGAAAAGACAAACCTTGTAAATAGTAATTGTGCTCAAAAGAAATTAATTTGTCACAGAGGTTTGTGTGAAATTAAATAAATGTCCACAGATATTAGCTTCCAAAGTGAATAAATTGAGGGGAAATAATGGCTTCAGTTACCTGAAACCTTACCTCAAAAGTCAAGAGAAACATGGCAAATGAGGGAGATCTATAATTGGGCACAACAAAGAGACCTTGGGTGTTTTGTCTCGGAGCGTGAGCGAAATGAATGGACAGCTTTGAATCATGGGAGTTCATCTGCTTCATATCCACTCTCATTGCGTCCATCTTTATCTCAGCCTTGCGCTCACAAAAAGGTTTTAATTGATTTCGAATGTTGATAAAGACAGGATGCTGTGTTGCCCCTGCCTTATTTATAGTTGACCCACGGAAGGACGCAGCCTCTGATGAGAACATGTTGACAAGTTCAGTGGGTAAACACTAGAGAGGTCATGTGTGGATGTGGAGGTGAAAGACAGCCTGATGTTTCTTGGTGCTACAATAATTGCTCTCTCTCTTTCTTAAATTTCATTTTTACATTTTAGTTGAGCTAAAAAGCATACTTACATATGAACAAACATATCATTTTCTATCCATCCTTATTTTTTATCAAACACTGCTTATTCTCTTCCTATATACATTATGGAACCAGTCAAAGGTTTGAATACGCCTTCTGAATTTGTTTTCTTTATTTTTAATATTTTTAACATCAGAACTATGAAGGAACACTTAGGAAATTGCTTTACAATTACACTCTTGGTGTGCTCTCAGTCAGTTTCATGAGATCATCGCCTCATGGAATGGTTTCCCAACAGTTTTGAACGAGTTCCCAGCAGTGATGAACACTTGTTAGCTGCGTTACCTTCATCTCATTTGGGTTTATGTCACATGATTATGAAGGATACTTCATCTGAAGCAGCACTCCATCACTCGTCGTGGTCCAATAGCCTTTACAGAGCCTGAAGATGTGTTTGGGATCATTGTTTCTGCTGAGACATACAGTACATGACGGTCCCACTGCACTAAGTGAAAATCAGATGGGATGGCATGTCGTGGCAGAAAGCTACAGTAGCCATGCTGGTTAAGCGTGCCTTGGATTTTGAATAAATCACCAACAGTGTCCCCAGCAATGACATCACACCTCCTCCATGCTTCATGGTGGGAACCACACATATAGAAACCATCTGCTCATCTTTTTTTGCATCTCACGAAGGGTGGAACCAAACATCATCAGACTTATATGACCAAAGTACAGCTTTTCACTGGTCTAATGTCCACCCCTTTTGTTTCTTAATCCAAGCAATTCTCTTGTTGTTGTTGTTGTTCCTTAGTGGTGGCTTCTATGTAGCACTTCTACCATGAATGTCTATTTGACACAGTCTCCTCTGAACAGCTGATTTGTGTTTCTGTTGTTTGAACTTTATGTAAGATCTAATCTAAGGTTAGTCTGAACTTTTCCTCTGCAGCAGAGGTACAGCAAATCTTGGTCTTCTGAACGATCTTAAGTGTTTAATGATATGCTCTTGAGGATATGTTTTTGAAATTCTCCAAATGTGTTGCTGTATGGTATTGACATCTGCGTTATTAATTGACAATGTAGAAAATAATTTAAAAAAAAAATGTATAAAACTTTTTAATAATAATAATAATAATAATAATAATAATAATAATAATAGTGTCTGTATTTCCCAAGTAATGATACATTTCTTGAATTAAATTGAGCATGGTATCACAGAAAATCTGTTAGATTTAGTGTGTGGTAAATCTATGATCACTTATTTTATTTAATGACTTAGTATGATGCTTCTGGAGACATCATGACATCGATAAAGACTTTAATAAACCCCGTAAAAGTGTCACATTCTGAGGATAATGTTTCTTTAAATTAAATATTCAATTTTATGATTTTTTTTTTAATTACATTTGTATTTTATTAAGTAATTGAATGAAGAAAAGTAATTAATTACTTTTCTTCATTCGAAAAGGCCTCTGGAGTCATTTTTCTACTGGGAAGGTACAAGTACATGATGCCAAGAAAATTTGTGAGGATTCTGTCCAGTGTATGAAATTAACCAGATTTTGAGTTGTTCTGTCATTGTCTGGTTAACTATAATAATGAGGAAATATATGAATGAATCTGGCTGATATCTTTGTTGACTTTCTTTGCTGTGGCATGGATGCACCTCAAAGAGAGGATTTTTCCAGCAGATGCTCGTTCTCCTGGTTATGTTTCCTCTTTGAAAAAGATGCATTTTTTTGTAAAGAGAAGGGGAAAAAAACATTTCACTTTTCAATTACCCCCAGCTCCTTGACCTCTCCCATCCTCCCCAAGACTAGTTTCCAAGGAGAAGAGAGAAAGAGGCGGGATGCTTTTCACTTGCATGGCAGCACCCCTCCCTCTCATTCTTCTCCTATCATTCCTGCTCCCACTTTTATGCATGAAACACAGAGTGGTAGATTGAAAGCATTCAGCGGCCATTCAGACAATGAAGAATGGAGATCCTCAGAGCTTTATTAGATATGAAGATCTACAATAAAAATCAATTTCTGGCCTCTTTATGCAGTTTAAATGACAAAACCTCAACCCATTCAGCTATTGTCTGGCGGAAAGTAATTCTGCAGCACCGGCCGAGACAAGAGCGCCGTATACTTTCTGACCTGCGATTGCAGATTCTAATACGATACAGACCTACTGAGATAATAGGAGGCACTTAATATCATCTGTTGAGAAGAAAAAAAAAGTTATCTCATATCTTTTGGTAGATAGATGGATTGGGGATGAGGTTTAAACTGTTCCATGGGCAGAATACTAAACAGGGTTGAGATGGACAGCTGAGTATTTCACCCTCCTCTCTACTTCTCTGAAATGTGAAGGGTGGCAACAGTGCACTGTGATACATGACACACTTCTAATTAGTCCAGGTAGAAATGTTACAAATAAAGTGAAGTTTGAAATGAAACAAATATCACAATGAAAATACATATTCATCATGGACGGATACCACATAAATGAACATTTATGTGGCCGATTATAGCCATTCACTTACTTATTTATACCCTTGTGGTTTGCACCTAAAAGAGGTTGTTGTTGTCCCCTAGTGGGTAATTTTGTATCTTCATTTGGGTAGTTAAAAAGGTAAACATATAGTGTGTGCTTCCAGGTACAATAATTATCCCTATGGGCTTGTACTGTATTTGCCTAAATTGTACCTTTAGGCAAATACAGTACATGTGAAATGTATGTACCATACAGGAAATTGACTCCAAATGTATCCCTATTTCTGAGAGTAAAGAACACTGAAAAAGGACAGAAAAATAAGGATAAAAACGTGCAGATAATCTCACCATGAACAAGCAAGGTAAAGCAGTGTAGGCTGTGTTCTAGACTACAAACACACAATATGTGATGTAAAAAGACAAAGAAGGAAATCAGGACCATCATTATCAATATTGTGCATATTGGATTCATTGCACAGTATCCTCATTTTGTTGCACTTAGACTTGCAAGGAAATGGAGTGTAATGATTTTACACTGGATAAGTATGGACCCAAGGAATGAGCGGAAACCAGGAAGTAAAAAGCAAGGTGATGAATATTTATTTACAAAAATCAAAAGATTAACAAACTGAGCCAAAAAGAAGATAACTAAAGGCAAGGAGACTTACTGGCTGGGCGAAGGTCTCCTGTGAAAAACTGGAACAAAAAGAAACGAGGAGTTAAGAACTGAGCAAAAAACCGACATGTTCTGTAGTGAGGAGCAGTTCTAAACTGAACTGAATGGGTAAGTACCATGTTGAATGTGAGACGCGCTGACCTCTGCTGCAGGAAAATGCCAGGCTTAAGAAGGCAGCAGGGAAATCAGGGGAATGAGTAGCAGGTGTGTAAGAGGAGACTCCGCCCAACTGCCTGTCAAGTCTCCTGAAACAAAGCAGAAACAAGGTCACACAGGAAAACAAACAGTTACCAAAATAAGAGGCAGGAAGCTTCCTAGACTTGACCTGGAGAGGGAAGTCCCGGGTTGACAGCCACACCTTATCTCCAGGTTTGTACTTGGGGGCAGGAGTCCAGTGTCTGTTGGCAAGCCACTGGTTCCGTGCTGCAGATCTGGAGAGAGCGGCCCGGGTGGTTCTCCAAACGGAGCGGTAGCGCTGCAGATGGGCCTGGACCGAAGGGACAGCAACTTCCTCCTCCTGGGCAGGGAACAGAGGGGGCTGATAGCCATAACAAGCCATGAATGGTGTCATACCAGTAGATGTGTTGGTGAGAGAGTTGTGTGCATACTCGGCCCATGGTAAATGTGAGCTCCAGGAAGAGGGATGCTGCGCTGCCACACACTGCAGAGCTGATTCCAGGTCCTGATTGGCTCATTTTGTTTGGCCGTTTGTGGATGATATCCAGAAGAGAGGCTAGGAGTGGCCCCTAGCGCCTTACAGAAGGCCTGCCAGACCTGGGAAGCAAACTGGGGCCCATGGTCTGAAACAATGTCCACAGGTATGCCGTGTAAACGGAAGACGTGCTTAACCAGCAGGTCACCTGTCTCCAAGGCTGATGGTAACTTCGCCAGGGGGAGATAGTGAACACATTTAGAGAATCGATCCACTACAGTCACCACCACCGTATGTCCATTAGATGGAGGCAAGCTGGTGACAAAGTCCACAGCAACATGTGACCAGGGGCGGCTTGGGATGAACAAGGAACGAGGCAGACCTGCAGGAGGGCGATGAAGAGCCTTGTCTGAGCACAGATGGTACAGGCGGCAATAAACCCCCGGACGTCAGCTGTCATAGATGGCCACCAGAATCTCTCCTGGAGGAAGCGGAGTGTGCGGGTTACACCAGGATGGCACGTTAACCGAGATGAGTGACCCCATTGAAGGACCTGGGAACGAGCAGCAGCCGGAACAAAGAGAGGGGGGTCCAGACCCAGGATCCGACTCAGTCCGTTGCGCTTCCAGGGCCACCTTCTCTATAAACCAGGAAGCTCACAGTTCCCGACGTCGTAATTCGCCTAGGCGCATGGGTGGATCCTCTGATCCTCAGGGTCCTTCTGTGAGAGCACCACCCCAATCCCACAATCAGAGGCATCGACCTCCACAATAAACTGGCAGTTGGGTCAGGGAGAGTGAGGACTTGAGCCTTGGTGAAGAGGTCTTTGAGGGTGCTGAAGGCGGAGTCGGCCTCGGGGGTCCAGCGGAATGGATGCGAGACAGAGGTCAGCCTGGTGAGGGGAGAGGCAACCTAAGAGTAACCATGGGTAAACCTGCGGTAAAAATTGGCCAACCCCAGGAAACCAACAGTTCGGGGGGGGGGGTCCAACTTCACACTGTCTCCTGCCAACACAAAACAAGGAAACATGAAATTCACATTTCGCAGCTTTAACAAATAAGCAGTTCTCTATGAGTCTCTGGAGCACCAGGCGGACATGCTGCTGGTGCTCAGTAAGATTGTGGGAGACAATCAAAATATCATCAAGGTAAACAAAAATAAACTGGTTAAGCATATCCCTTAAGACATCATGTTCTGAAATACTGCTGGAGCATTAGCCAGTTCAAACCGAATTACTAAGTACTCAAAATGTCCGATAGGTGTGTTGAAGGCTGTCTTTCATTCGTCCACCTCCCTAATGTGGATTAGATGGTATGCATTCTTTAAGTCCAGTTTGGTGAAGATAGTGACTTGAGACAAGGGTTCATAGGAAGGGTTGATCAGCGGCAGGGGGTACTTGTTTTTAACCATGATGTCATTCAGTCCTCGGTAGTCAATACAGGGTCTCACGGATTTGTCTTTTTTGGCAAGGAAGAAGAATCTCCCCCCGAGAGGAGAGGAGGAAGGCTTGATTAATCTGAAGGCCAAGGACTCAGAAATATATTTTTCCATGGCCTCTCTTGGGGTGGGAGATGTTATACAATTTACTTGTGGGGAATTTGGCGCCAGGAATTAGGTCAATGGGACAGTCATAAGGACGGTGTGGTAGCAAGGATAGTGCCCTGTGTTTGCTAAAAACTTCACCTAGATCGTGGTTAACAGCTAGGAACGGAAGTGAGGTCTGGAGAGGTAACGGGTGGAGGTGAGGGGTGTGAAACAGGTTGAGCTGAACGAAGGCAGTGGAAGTGGCAGAATGTGCTCCAACTAACAACAGAGGAAGTGAGCCAGTCAAAGTGTGGGTTGTGCAGCTTTAACCAAGGGAGTCCTAACACTATGGGTGATGATGGTGAGGGAATTAACAAAAGGGAAATCAATTTGTGATGGTTACCAGAAATTAACAAAGAGAGGGGCTGAGTCTGAAGAGTTATAGGAGGGAGCGGGGATCGATCAATGGCACAAACTACGAGGTGGAGTCACGGGAGTCAGGGGTAAGTCCAACTCTTGTACTAAGTCTGGGTCTATGAAATTTTCGTCTGCACCAGAATCTATTGGCACCCTGAGTGTGTGAGAAGTGCCCCGTTGAGTGAGTGTAGCATCTAAGTGAATGCGTTTGGAGGAGCGGGGCTCAGAATTGGTTTTGCTTACCTGGATTCTCCCCTCTCCGGGCGAACGCCCCGTACTTGGTCTTCTGTCACATGAGCGTCGGTAATGTCCAGGTCATCCATAGTAGGGGCAAAGTCCCAGTCTGATCCTCCTCTGTCGCTCATCAGGGGACAGCTGTGTGTTTCCCAGCTGCATAGGCTCAGAGGGTGCAGGAGGAGGCGTGGAAGACTGGGCCACAGGAACCGGAGCCGAAGATGGACAGGATGCTGAAGAGGAGTCGAGAGGGAGCCTGAGAAGAGAGTTCGGGGGGGAGGACAACCTGGAGCCCCTAGTCTCTCTGTGTCCTTCTCTAAGCCTGTTATCTACTTTTACAGCCAAGCTTATCATTGCCTCCAGAGACTCACACTTGTCTCTGGTGGCTAATTCATCTTTAATATCATCACTTAGCCCCCTGAAGAAAGCAGTGATTAAAGCTGGCTCATTCCAACTGCTCTCAGCTGCGAGAATGCAGAAATCAATTGAGTATTCTGCAGCGGGACGATTCCCCTGTTTAAGGTCTAACAGTCTGGCCGTTGAGTGGCTGTCCTTAAATGGTGTGTCAAACATCTTAACCATCTCCTCAGAAAAAGTTTCAAAAAAGTTCAAGACGGTAGAATTAATCCAGTCAGTTGCTCTTCCATGAGCCAAATTGAAAACATAAGCTACACGGGAGCTATCAGATTGGTAAACGCTTGGCTGTAGTTCAAACACTAAACTGCATTGCCTTAGGAAGCGTTTGCAAGTTCCTACCTCCCCCCAACAGTGGTCCGGCGTAGAGATGGATGGTTCTGGGTGAGCTGGGGGAGCCATGGAAGGAGGTGGCTGCAGGTGTGTCCCCAGGAGCTGGAGTAGTGACAGGAGGAGTTGCGGTGTCCGCCGACTTCTGTGCGAGGTGTGTAACACTGGCAGAAAGTGAGCGTATGGCTTCCATTAAATCGCCTAGTATCTGTCCGTGCCTAGTGATAGCCACCTCCTGAGCGGCAAGCACTTGCCTAAGTGACGCAGCTTCCGCAGGTCCATTATCCTTTCTTGGTCAGCGCGTACTGTAATGATTTTACACTGGATAAGTATGGATCCAAGGAATGAGTGAAAAGCAGGAAGTAAAAAGCAAGGCGATGAATATTTATTTACGCTGACTGGGTGGCTGGACGAAGGTGAAAAACTGGAACAAAAAGAAACGAGGAGTTAAGAACTGAGCAAAAAACCGACATGTACTGTAGTGAGGAGCAGTTCTAAACTGAACTGAATGGGTAAGTACCATGTTGAATGTGAGACGCGCTGACATCTGCTGCAGGAAAATGCCAGGCTTAAGAAGGCAGCAGGGAAATCAGGGGAATGAGTAGCAGGTGTGTGAGAGGAGACTCCGCCCAGCTGCCTGGCAAGTCTCGTGAAACAACAAAGCAGAAACAAGGTCGCACAGGAAAACAAACAGTTACCAAAATAAGAGGCAGGAAGCTGGACCCTGACATCATTGCCCTTATGGTTAAGTTTCAGAATTTAGTATTGATATAATAATATATGAAAGTTGCATTTTCTTTATAAAAAAAATAAATCTATTTGTCATTGTTTAGTTGACTTTTCCCAGGCCGACCCATTGCTGGTTTTCTGGTGGCTGCTCACATACAGTTGCACTCAGTTCACATACCCTGGAAGAATCAGAATGACTCTGATCAAAAGTTTACATGCTCTGGAGGTTTTGGCCTGATAACAGTTAACACACAGATTTAAATGGCTACTAAAGGTAACCATCCTCACCAGTGTGATCTGTCTGCTTGTAATCAGTGTGTGTGTGTATAAAAAAGTGCTGCACTGCCATTGCTGGATTCCAAGCTGTGAGCAAAGCAAAAGAATTCTCAAAAGATTTGCGGGAGAATAGTTGAACTTTATAAAACTGGAAAAGGATATAAAAACGATATCCAAGGAATTGAGAATGCCATATAGAAATGTTCAAGTGCTAATTAACAATTGAAAAATTAGGGATTCTACTGAAACCAAGCCATGGTCAGGTAGATATCAGCCACAACTGCCAGGAAAATTGTTTGAGATGCAAAGAAAAACCTACAAATAAGTTCAGCTAACATACAGGACTCTGAAAAAAGTGGTGTAAGCTGTTAGAAAATGCACAATTGAAGAAAAATGGGCTGCATGGTTGAGTCGCCAGAAGAAAATCATTACTATGCCAATGCCACAAAGCAGCCTGCTTACAATATGCCAAACAACACAGAGACACGCCTGAAAACTTCTGAAACAAAGTTATTTGAAGTAATGAGACTAAAATTGAACTTTAAAGCCACAACCGTAAACACTACATTTGGAGAGGAGTCATCAAGGCCTACGATGAAAATAACACCATTCCTACAACTTGGTGAGAATTGATGACAAGATGAATGCAGCATGTTATCAGAATCAAACCTAC
Source organism: Brachirus orientalis (assembly GCA_016785285.1). Taxonomy (NCBI): domain Eukaryota; kingdom Metazoa; phylum Chordata; class Actinopteri; order Pleuronectiformes; family Soleidae; genus Brachirus; species Brachirus orientalis. Next base: position 822,517 of record JAFBJR010000046.1, read on the forward strand.
ATCCTTCCCATTGAAAGACAACTTGCTCTACCACTGAGCTCAGTGGTATTACCTCTTTTAATACAAACACCATCTATACAAATGGAGGTTATCCTCTACACCAAATTTTCAAACCAATTATTAATTGCTGTCAAGAGCATGCTTAGTCCACAGGTGGTGATATGCAGTAACCATAAATGTAAAACCATACTGGCCGATCAGAAGACAGACAGACAAAAGTCCCTGCTTGGTCTGGAACGCAAACAACAATGTATTTTGTTTACTTATAAAAACCACTCAGGAAGCAAATGCAGTTAACTACATCATCATGTCACCATAGGTCATGTTTTTGCCCATCCACACTACAACGCATCCCCTGAGTTTCCAATCAAAAATGGAGCGAGCAACAGCAGCATTTTTGAAACTTATCAATCTTTAGGACTTTAACATGCCGGGGTAGTGTGGACAACAGCTGTGTCCAAAGCAGAATTCATTACTTTTTTTTAGAACAATTGTGTGAATGTAGCTGTAGATGAAACATATTGTTATGAACAGAGATCCAGACAGTAGTTCACTGTGTTCTTCCACAGCTCAGTAAGATCAGGGATTTATGCAGTTTTCAGAGGGTCAAGACTTTCTGTTTTGATTGAAGGTTTTATTTTGAAAATGTTTTTCTTCTGGTCATTTGTTTTGTTCACCCCTGCCCTGTGACTCAATATTTCACTTTAGGTTTTCTGGTAAAATAGTTCTGATAGAAGTACTGGTGTCTGCGGGCAGTTTTATTCCCACTTCCACCTTCATAAAATCCAATGACCCATTTGTTGCAAGTCTCTTAAAACTGCAAACCCTGACCTACAGGTTCTCTTGTCTGGTGAAACATAACAATATGTGGATTTCACTACTGTAAACATCCATCCGTTCATTGTCTACTGCTTTCTCTTCAATTTTTTAAAACTCATCATTGACACTCCCATCTCCCTTCCCACTCCTGCACATAAGCAGGAGAGGGGAGGGGAGCCATGTCCATGCCGGTCAACTTCCATTTTGGATCCTTCTGCTTTTTTCACTTCTCACCATTCAAAAAAAGCTGGTCCGATATTTACTCATGTGTGGCCCCTCACTCGGTCAGACAGTCATTTCCTCTTACTCGTTTCCTCTGCGACTCTGGACTTTGGGAACTATATGAGTTGCTGCCAAGTGATTGGCTGATTAGATATTGGAAGTTAAACTGGTGTTCAACAAGACATTGAACATCTGTTCAACTTCAGGTGTACTTATTAATGGCCTGTTTGTGTCTCTTGGAACATATCTGTGTACAAATGAAAATAATGAAAATGTAAGCTACATCAAAATGACAATATTGCACTATTTACTTAACACCGGCCTTGACTGACTTTTACTTTTACCGTTTAGTTCAACTAAAGAACTGGCCGGTGAGACCTGGGTTGTTTATAAAATTCAGTACATCAGGTAATCAGCGACTGTCTGTTTAAATAACTGTACTGAAGCAGGTGATGAGAGAAAAGGGGACTTCAGTCTGTTCTGGCATGGCCTGTTTAAGACTCAACCTTTCATCTGGACAGGATAAACAGACCTGGGTGTTGTTAGCAGTCGTCATATAGATACTCACAGCAGCGATCAGAGGATCAGGATGAAGCTGTAAATGTATAATGTTCAGTAATAATAGTAATTTGACCAGAGGGAACAGCCAGTGCATGCGGTGACACAGATGAGGTGTTTGAAGTGAAGATGAAATAAAACAAGAGCTGAAGAGAAACAGAAAGAGCTCTTCAGATTAAAGCTGCTATAAGTGAGATTCACAGATTCACAAAAATGTTGATTGGTAAGTCTTTCGTATACAACAAATGACAAAAAAATTTCCATCTCTGAAAGGCTTAGCCATCAGTCCCGCTTTGTCACTACAGGGGAAATAACATCAAGTAAGACAATCAGAGTTTTGATCTAAAAGCAAAGTGTGCTGTCTGTAGTGCATTGCTATTTAAAGTGGAACTATGCATATTAATTTAACATAGTCATTGTGATGTCAAATTGTGATGTCACTGGCTGTAAGCTGAAAACCAGCATTGCAAAATCAGGGCTGCCGACCTGGAATCAGGAAATCAGAATCAGGAAATCTCACTATGTCTTGGGTGCCCCAAGAGACTTTCTAACTTTACTTAAGTAGGAGTGTTACGGCCCGGTCCTAGGGGAAAACCTTGACGCAACATAAATGTTGCTCCCCACCTTTCCCACCCACAAGTAATGCCAGCAGACAGAGCTTTACAGAAAAATGAAGTGAAGCAGTTTATTGACAGGGCAGTGAGAGGCTCCCAAAGTAACAAACATGGATACTACAACCAAAACAAGGCTTCTCGGTTAGCAACAAGCAAAGAACCAAAAGACAAACACTGACCTAACTTCCTAACACAAAATCAAGAGAAACCAGTCATCAAACAAAAAAGAGGAGTCTTACTCCCAATACTGCTTTTGTAGTTACAGAGGATAGTCAGTTTACACTAGAACTGAAATGCTGGCAATGTTGTGGCTGGACCAGGTGTACGCAGGAGCAGGAGGCAGAGGAAGAGAGCAGGGGGCCATCTTCATGATCAGCTTGGTTTTTAAAAGCTGAGTCAACCTGGATCCAATCAGGCAATTATGCTTGGATCCAATAAGCTTGGAACTGCAGATTGAGGCTCCGCCTACAGCCACACCTCACACACACCCACACACGAGGGAGAGAACAGCATAACAAAAACACTACACTTGTAACAAGGAGACAAGGGGTTCTTCGGTTGTTTCACTTTTGTTTTCCTGTGGTTTAGGTGACAGCCATGTTGATAGAAGATTTCCCAGAAATGTTGATTGACAAGAATTCCCCAAAGTTTCCACCCAAAGACTTTAGGGATATCACTCATCCACACTAATCAGTTTTGCAACACATATCAGAGTCAGCTGTGGTGCAAAAGAGAGAATCATGGAAAAGAGAACTTGAGACTCGTAGCGGCAGATCGAAGCAGCTGTTGTCAGCTCGTCAAGTCGTGCAAATAGATCAATGAATGTATTTGTGAGATAATAATTATTAATAAAATGTCGTATTAATTCACATGAAGGTTTACAAGTGTACAGAATGTTATCCGGTCATCACATTGTGAAACACAGGAGTACAAATGTGTTTTGCACCGCATATACTGTGGGCAAAACTGTAAGTGTACAACTCTGGTAACTCATGCTGCACAGAACAGGATTTGTGTGACTGTAATGACACATTTGTGATGGTGTAACTGTTGCGTTGTACATTTCTCTCCCGCCACAAGACACGGATTTCCCATCTTTTATATACAGGTGTTCTGCACCAAATATACAGTAGTGTGGTGGCAGTAGCAAAAGTGTGAACGTAGGAAGATTTTCATTTGTGAGGTGTTGCATTGGATTTGTGTAGCTGTAATAAAGAATTTGTGAACTTGTAACTTCTGTGTTGTATTTACAGGGTAGGAAAAAAAATTCTGTGACTTCAGATTTTATGATACGCATTTGTGACTTTTTCATAAAAGTACATAATTTACTGGGATGAGTACACAGGAGTTTTGCCACCAAAATACTTTCATAGTCAAGGTCTACTGTGAAATTTGTCAGCTGCTGAGTAAGGCTGAGTCACTGATCTGCTGCGTCTCCATTGTTCACATGGAGATCATATCTTCTGCAGTGCTGCTGCTATGTTTTACACCAGGTTTTACCTTTGAAAACTGCACTAAACAATATAATTTAACTGTAATTAATTGACAGGATTATTTTATTATGACGCCAATCATCCATACATTTTGTGATTGACTAAGTTGAACAGATGAAAAACACAATCATTTTTCTTAAGGAAAGTTCTAAAAATGTTCAACTCAGACTGAACACAGGATGAAAATTGAATATATCCTTTATTTTTTTTTAAAGAATCTTTAATTGGCAAAGACAATTATTGCTGGTGTTAGAGTGGTTTTTGTCTCAGATTATTTGCGTATTTCTGCGTAGTTCAAACAATAGGAGGTACCCTCAGAGACTGATATGTGATTGGTAAAATTCTAGATTAGATTTGATTTGCATAAAGCTGAAAGATCTGAAAAAAAAAAGCTGAAAAAAACTATATTGACTGAAAATTTAAAACACACCCAGTTTGTGTCTTCTCACAGATGTACATGATACTGAAGAGTAGGATTAGTATAGGCCAGATTTATCCAGTAAAACCACTTCATTCATGAATTTGATAGTCTGACATTAGGCCTGATCTCTGTTGCCGCTCTGTTTCAAGAAACTCTTGTAATCGATGACATGTGATGCGGCAAGCTCAGTTTGATAAATGATCCATGTTGGCTGTAATGAAAAGGGTTTTTTTTTGTGTGTGTGTGCCCACGCTTTCATTCTTCTCTGATGGAGACATGGATGAATTGGATGAGTGTAACACATCTCCAAGGGCAGGGAGATAAATATTCCTCCCGACTTCTCCTCGCCTCGCTGTGTCAACTCGTCTGGATACCAGCTGAAAAGCGATTGTTTCACTCTTCAGTCTTGACTGCAAGACATCTGCTATTTCAAATTAAACCTTCAAGGTCCCAAAGTCGTTTATTTTTGTCAAAATGGGGGCAGAATAGCATTCTGCGCAACAACAATAAATTCACAGTGGATGTAAGAAATCACAATGTCTTTGCAGTGAGTGTTGTTTGCCCGTGGAACAGAATAATATCCAGGATGCAACATGCCATTCAAAGCCCTAAAATGTGGAACTAATCCCCCTAAAATGATGACTATTTGGTGTCATTGTCTTTCACTTCAGTCTTCCCATAAGTGTTTCACTATCGCGCTTCTGTAGAGAAAAGCCTTTGAGTTTGAGTAGCCTCCTCCACCTCCTGTGCTATGAGAGTACGAGTGGATCCTGATTCACCGACTGACAACGAAGAGAAGCCTCCTTGAATGTTTGCAAAGTGTGGACCTTGAGAAGAATAGCTTTGCCAAAAATCCTCTTGTGGCCCCAGAGACCATGACACAGTGCTGAGTGAAAACAAAGATGTTATAAGCTAGCTTAGCTATTATCGCGCCTTTGCACTACATCTCCCCTGACACTTCTTTCAAACCAGCCTCTGTTTATTAGTGGTTTTTTTATACACTACATTTTTCTTCCCTTTTTCAAGGGAGAAAAACACTTACAGGATTATTTTGTAGCGTAACTACTATAATAAGCGATGCTCTTGCCTCTAGAAGTCAAGCAAACCAAGCCATTTGCCTTGAATCCCAGCATTACTGTTTTATGGAGATGTACAAAAGCTTTCAAGTGTATGAAGCAGACAAAAGGGCAGAAAAAGACAACACCGAGTTACAGAGACACAAACAGGACTGATGATGGTTTGTATTAATGTGTAATGAGACCAATCAGGGCCTCATAAAGCTGCTTTCAGTGAACCACTTTGCTTAAAATATTTGTCAATTAGCTCTATGTTTTTACAATTATCATTGAGCTCGAGCCATGGTTCTCAAATCGCGGTCTGGGGATCTCTGGGCATCCACAGCACACTGCCAGGAGTCTTTTCATGATCCAGCACAGGCATATTATTTTTGACGACTTCCTCTGTGTTTCTCGGTACAGCAGTATTTGTTTTCTTGTCTATGAAGACTTAAAATTACGTCACAGCTGACTGAGGGAAGGAGAAGCATAAAAGCCCTAATGAAACAAGTGAAGTGAAATGGATGTTAAAAGAAACATGAGTGAGGATTAGTCAGACTGAAACAAATGTTGAAAGAGAATGGCTGGGATATGGACCTGTTGTGGTACGGTTAGCATGTGCTCCAACTGCAGATCGATGTCCTCATCAAGGCCCATCTATGGCATAGATGACTCCTTTCACACCTCTTTTAAACCTGTAGAAACCAAATAATAAAGCTATTTAGCTGCTAAGTTTTCTACCATGGTTACAAGATGCTAATCTTTTAGCAACTTGGCTTCATCTGATTTCTCTTTGTTGAATTTGGAAACTATACTAATGTAGGGTGACCACGCATCATTCTTTTGGGGAATGGTCCTTGACTCTGATGATCTGTCCCTGAAAATGCCATTTTCATGATAATTCATTATTGTCAAACTTGGATATATTTCCAAAACGTATTGATACTTAGTTACTCTATAGTACTAGAGGATCAGGAAATTCAGACAAACATGTGCTGTATATTACCATGTGACGACACTCAGCCACTCAGACCAGTCAATTGGTGCAACACTGGATGTGTGGACAGAGCGTCGCCATTGCTAAATGTCTTACAGTAACTTATTTCAGGTCAGGAAACATGATACCAGCTACGCTAAGTGAAAGGCACCAATTTTCTCTTCCCCGTCTTTTTTTATCACTCACGTTCGACAGCAAAATAAACAGGGAAAATTACCTTTACCAAGTTTTCAATGTTGTATATTGCATTGTCGCAATCTCTTGCATCTGTCATGCTCTGTCTCCTGGCTGGTGGAATTTTGGGGTTTTATGTTTCCTGTTTTACTTTGTGTTAACTTCCTGTTTTCCCCCTAGTTTGTTTCTGTTAACTTTTTGTAGGAGGCTGGCTGCATGGCTGGGCAACAAGCCTAATCCTCAAAGCTGTTCCTCGTCTCCTCATTTGAACGCAGACTACTTAAACCTGGATTTCTGGTTCCTCGAAGGTTTTTTTTCTTTTTTTTTTTTTTTAGTATATTTGTCATTTTATTTTGTTAACCATTGATTTAACTGAACAAAATCAAATTACCAAAATATATGAAACATTTAAAAAAATAATAAAATGGTTGCACTCACCAAACCAGCTATGCTCAAAGCACTCATTTCACCACAAAATCCATCCTCCTTTCTTTCCTCAAGAAGACTTCAGTGGTTCAGTCGTACAGTTTATCATTGTGTTTCAGTTCCAACAATAAATCCTTTTCTATCGACATGGAGACTAATGCTCAAAGCCGTGTCTGTCCAGTTGGGTTTTAATTCGCTTTAAGGCCAAGAATGACTGCTCAACCGAAGGAGTGGATATAGGGATAGTCACAGCCAAACAAGCAAGTGCGTAAAGTTTTTTTTCAATAAGAAAATCAAGGAGATCAGTCAGACTTTTCTCCAAACAATATCCCTTCAAAATCAGTCATGGCATACATAACAGTCAGTTCTGTTTTTAGTCAGGACAGATCGAACTGTGCGCTGTGGAAGGATGTTTGCGGAAATTTTCTCCGGTATGTCTGAAAGTGCTGGGAGTTGAGGAAGGAGAGAAACAGTAATTTTTCATGGTCTTGAGATTGATTCTGTATCTGGGAAAGAATGCTGTCCAAAATGTTACTGTGGAGTTGTAGTTAGTGTGCGCGGAAGTCACCTTGAGCCACACCCTGGCATCTGCGAGTGCTTGGACCACTTGAGATGCGCAGTGTTTCTTCATAGATCTGACTGAATTGGCCCTTCTCGATCGACTATGTCACAAAACTCATTCACCCTTGCCATGCAGAGTTAGTACATCCAATGTTTTCTTCTGCAGTATTCTAAAGAGCACATCAGCATGCTCAAAATCCCATTAAATGTGTTGAGCAGAAAGCAAAACTCCAAATCATCCAGATGCACTTTAAATCCATCTGCATAAAGCACAGTGCCCTCATCATACTCACCATGGTGTTCCAGTATGTGATCTCCTTTAGCGCAATCCTCTTCTCATAGACTGCATTCACCAATCTTGATGTATATTGCCACCGTGTTGGTGCAACGCTTACAGATGTCATCCAGTAGTTGCGCGAGCTGCAGGGATTCCGGAGAAGAACACAGTGAGGCCATTCAGGTTGGCAAAAAAGACCTTGCATTCTTTAAGCTTGACTGTGGCCGTGCATAGCGGTGAATGAATGATTTTAGTCCAGATGTCATTACTGCTGTGCCATTGTAACACTGTGCCACAATTTTGTCCAGACAACATTCATATCCCTCAAAGAAATGGAAAATAAGAGCAGCAATATCCTTAGCTCTCCTGCCACTAGTTACATCATCATATTTGACAAAACGCTCCTCGACACCTGTGGTCGTCGCATAGAGCAGGACAAGAGCGAGCTGTGACATATTACCCACGTCTGTGGTCTCGTCCATTGAGATCATTTTGTATTTTGCCAGATGTCCCAGTAAACACCCTGTTAATGAACAGGTGGAAATGCAAGTCTGTCATGCAGAGGAAGTTCCATGTAGTTGCCTCTATTTGCAGACTGAGTGCTTTCCTCGTGTCCCCTAAATGAAATTTCCTGTTTACCCAAAAACACGACACAGTCAATTTTCAAAATCTCTCTATTTTTCTTCACCATTTTGTTGTGGAGCTCCTTTTCTGTGCACACCTGCTCATTCAGCTGTAGATCCACTCGGGTGTCCCCTAAGGTTTTTAAAAGCACCGTAGCTTGTAAGTGCCACTGCCGTACTTTGGTGTCTCGTTGCTGCCTTGGTTAAACAATTCAAGTTTGCAAACCCAGTGTTGCTCCAAACACCAACCCAACTGGGACAGGTTAGCTAACGCAGGGGTGGGCCAACTTCTTACAAGATCTAGCTTCCCTTGAAATGTCCGTCTTGAAAATGGCGAAGCAAGTATATCTGCAACCAAATCGACTTCTCCTCCTTCAGCCATTATGGTTCAAAAATAGCGACCAATTTGTTAGCTGACAGAACTCAACACAGGGCTGCTAATAGTGCTGCTGCCTCTCAGACAAGCGAGTAGCCAGTCACAGGTTGTGTACATGTCACGTTCAACGTGAGGCCTTCGAGCTGGCCTTAGTGTTGCCAACTTGTGATTTGACTGGCTATCTCAGCTATCTGTGTTCACTTACAGTGCACAGATGCCCTCAATGTTGATTCTTAAGGTTTCGGGCAGATTTCATTCAGCCTGGAAACACAAGCTTGATGTGTTGGATAAAAACACTGGAAGTGTTTAATATGACATGAAGTTGCATTATGATTATGATAATGATTTCTGGTCATGTTAGGCCAGCAGAGAAGGCCTTGCTGGCCCTGACGGCCCACCACTGGTTTTCTCAGGACATTACATTTATAGTGGTGTGATGTCACCTGATGGGAGATGTCAACTGTCACTGCTGTTACTGTTGCTACAAATAATAATCTGATGAATTGTATTATATAAATGGTACTAAAGCTTTAGAACTAAACTGGTTCTTGAAAGAAACACCTGTAATGTACTTAAGCTTAGAAACAGGCAACCACATTAAAACCAGTTGTGCTGCTCAATGATAATATTCACTTCAAAAACAGGATAAATGTGAATACAAAATAAAGCTGGAATTATGAGGAGGTAGACTAGTGTGCATTGGGTTAACACTTGGAAAACACTTCAAAAGCCTGTCATGGGATGTAAGGATAAACAGCATCCTTCCAATCATCCACATTGGATTTATTATTTACATTGGATTTATTATTTGATTTTAATTTGATTTTCTTCAGATCAAGAGACATTGCTTGTTTTAAGATAAGGGGAAAAATGCTTTTTGAAAAACCTATTTGTGCCATTTTGCACTGATTCACCGACAGTTTTTTTTAATAAAGCATAGAATCCTCGTGTTATCCTAAACAAAGAGCATGATACCGCTATCAGACAGTTCATTCACGTTGTCTCAAAGCCTGAAAGACAAAGTGGGTAGCACAACAAATCCATTTCAAGCAGCACTAACACATGATCGGCATCTGTATAGGAGTGCAGTCTTTTTGGCAAGGTTAATTATATTCATTATACAGCACACATGCATACAAATGACTTTGTTTCCTGTTACTGATTTTGAATATTCTGTTCAGAGACATTTACTCATGAAGCACTTCACTATTATTTTATTAAAACTATACTAGTACTGCTAGATAGTTCCTTTTATTTCTCTGGATTCCACAAATTAATTAGCCTGGGTGAACCGAGTCGAATTTACCTGTGATTTGATTTCGTTCTCCAAACATTATCTGGTGAGGACACTGTTTTGGTCAACTTCAGAATCTCTGCAAAAAAGGGAACCAGTCACAAACCCCTGGCATGTTTGTGGTGGGCTCAGCACGATGACAACAGAAAAGTGACGTCTAACAGCTTTTCTATACATCAAACATGGCGGCCACTGAAGAGTAGCTGTCTTGTTTCAGCTGTTACGTCCATTTTAAGTGACTTCCATAATGAAACCTCACTGGTAAAAGTTTTGGATGCCATGGCTAGATGGCTATCACTCCTAGAAAACTATATTGACATTTGTTTCCATCATTCTGAATGCAGTACGTCATCTGGATCATTGTTCTGATTGGTTGTTGATTTATCTAATTACATTCTGAGGCATTTTAAACTATTTCGGCTCATGCCTCTAGGAGGTGGGAGACGACTACACCCTTTCCAGATTGCTGGCTAGAAAACACAGGAAACTTTCTTTTGAAAACTACCAGTCTCCTGTTCTACCTGAAAGGTTTTCTGGATGTAATGTTCACTGAAGGTTCTTCATGCTCATGAATACAGTTATACAGTATATACATCATCCTGCAGGATAATAATATCTCCATAGAAGATGGGGAAATGTGTCAAATACTCTTGTTACTGACTAGACCACATGGTTCAGAGGATTGGATTGATTGGAGTATGTAGAAAATGAAACAAATGACAAGATGATCATAATAAATTAAATAATAATTAGATTCACCTTATCTCTCACTCCATCTTAATCTAATTAGACTATAGTGTCTGAAGTATTTGTGAGGAAGAAGAGGAGGATAATCAGAGAGCAAATGATATTATTGGGAATAAATCTGTAAACCTGTGAGAAGTCTGTAGCTTACTTTTCTCGGCCTATTTACACCACTGCATTTTAACGTTGGTGATACTTTGAGAGCTTGATATTTTTTTTCAGGTGGTACTTGGTGTTAAAGAAGCTCAGTCAAACACTTTGAGCTACTGAGGGATTTGACTCCGGTGATCCTGGTTAACGCGCTACGCCTAAACCAACACCCAATAAGTGACTGTCCACGACGGTTCCTTAAGTTGCAACAGTGGGTTTGTTATAGTGTGAAATTATTGATAAGAAAAAGACAAAAAAAAAACAAACAAATCCAAAGTATATATTCAGTATGTCGGCGCCACAGCGGTCAAAACCCATTTGCCCTTCCGGGCCAAACCCCCTACAACAAGAGGAAACTTCCTCTTAAATATACCCCCCCCCCCCCAGGTAACAACACAGTGACCCCACATGTACACCAAGCGAATTACACCTCCTGAACACATTTAGCTCCTATGCTTGGTATAAAAAATTTGAGAACCACTGGTCTAGCCTGAAGCACATCATCGCCGTCATCACACCTCCAGTAACCTGGACAAGCAGGTGGTCTTTCTGACTGAAACAAAACTTGTCAACTCCATGCACACATGTAGGTCTGGCTGATATTGTACTAAATCATATTAACACACCCGGATAATGCAGTTTGGAATCTAATTAATGTGGCCTAAATTGCCAGTAAGCATCAACTACAGTTGATGGAGAGCTCCATGCTGTCAACAATGGTCATTAGAGTGTTAAAGTTACCTGAGGACACGGCAGGGCTGTGGTCATATGAGGCGAAATTAGACGAGGTGTTTAGTCTCCTGGGAAAAGATCCAAGAACAGCAAGTGCAGGTGGTAGATAGGTGGTGCTACCTTCTCTTCTGAGAGAGAATTTCTCAGTTTTGACACAGAGTAGACAGCTTCCATCTCTCCTCTTGCTCTGTCCTCTCTGTCAAAAATATTCACATCTGTAACCTTTTCCTACAAATGCGGAATTGCTATTTAATTTTCTTTTCATTTTTTGTTCACAAATTACAGTGTTTTAATCATAATAATAAAAACAGGTGATACACAAGTGTGTAAATGTGTTTCCTTGCCACTGTGTGTAGGGAAATGTATGATGTACTGTATGTTCAGATTTTTTTTCAAAAAGAAAGTGTAAAACCCTAATTTTTTACTTTATTTTAAACATGGACAGCACATTGGGTAAACCCATTTTTTTTACCTAAAACTTTTTTTTAGTTTAATATATATACATTTTAAATATGACCCAAAGAGCAAGTATCTTTATGTTGCAGCACAGAGCCAATCCTGCATCATCCTCCAAACTGACTTTTATTTACTTTTCAAAAAATGGAATTGTTTTTTTGAATCATCAAGCAAATGGACTGAGAACATAACCCTTTTATTTTGAGAGTGTATGTTGTTGTCTGTGTATGATCATCACATTCTTTAATAATCTGCAGTCTCATCATGGTTGGTTACTCTGTGTTATGATGCAGAGTCGGTGTTAAACTCAGAGGAGACCAAGAGTGTCTGAGTTGATTACTCAGTGTGAAATCCAGTCAGTTTTGAAACATTATGTGACAATATAGTGCTGTTTTGTGTGTAGTTCAGTTTTATATTCACATGGGACATCAAATATGTATCTTTTAATTGGATAGTTGCTGTGCGATGTTGTGCCGTGTGACAGAATGCTCAACTGTTTATGCCGATTTTATTGTTTCATTGTGTTAATATTGTCCTTACTGTGTTTCCTCTGTGTTTTGTATTATTTAAAACCTAATAAAACTGCATGGTGTTGGAGAATGGGGTAATGCAAAAGAATCTATGCACAAAGGCACTGGTCTAATTCAGCCTCGTTTGGTAAATTTTTGTCACTTAGTTTAATACACACAAGGATTTCTAACACCAAAGTCACAAAATAACAAATTTGACTTTGTGGAGTGAGTGGATTACAAAAGGACACAAATATAATGTTTCGATTGGAAAAGGCTGTCTAACAATGATATAGCAGCAAACATTAATCTAGCCTACATTTTCTAAAGTGAACCTTTTGTTGAGTGGCTAAAATCATTTTTTGTGAATGTGTCTTTCCGCTGATTGTTTGCAGATGGGCTCTCATAGAGTGCAGTCAGCTGTAGGTAAGATGCTTATAAGTCTTTCTTTAAAAACATGATAACAGTGGTTGAGGAAAAGCTTCATGATTTCTGCCAGTTTGCCTGATTTATCTATACATCATTGACTATAATGTATAATTCAGCATAATGTTTGATGTATGTACTGTATCTTTAAAATCCAGGTGCATGGGCTAGTCTTAAATACCTGTGATAGGTCAGCGTTCCTTCAACTTCTTCAGCATTTACAGTGAAAGGACCTTTACTTTCTGTTTTGTTATCCATCCACAACTGTTTCCTCACACCAGTCCTCTGCCTCGCCTCTCCACAATATAGGAAAAAAAAAAAATCAAAGAGGGTATTAGGCAGCAGGGTTATTCTCGACACTTTGCTGGAGGCTGGCGTTAATCTGTACGTTTTGGAGAAACGAGGTTAGTTAAGCATTTTAATGGCCCTAGCCCTGTGATAATTAGGCCTGCCCTGGAGGGAGCTCCAGTTGAGCCACTTGGGCCTTGAAATGGAGCCAGGGAACTAAAGCCCCATGTGCACACAATGATCCTGAACTAATTCCCCGAGTAAATATTTTCTCCCGTTCAATCCACAGCCTCTTTCTTTTTAAAGTTGTAGAAGGCACGTTTTTCTTTTCCCCTCTGTCCTTGTGGATATGTGTGGATAGTCTTTAAGGACACACTTAGAGCTGTTTTTTTTCCTTTCTTTCTTTCTTTCTTTCTTCTTACCCTAATATGAAAAACAGATAACTAAGAACAAAAGCACAAAGATCAACAACAATTATAATGATGGTATTAATAACACACTACTAAAAAATTTCAGCCAACTTATACATTCAGAGAATTCTTACTTTGTTTTTAAATATATTTTTTGTATACTTATTTAATATATTAAACTTTTTCCTCATTTGGCAACGAAATTTGAGGGTATATTTAAGATGGGACAAATAAATCGTGCCGTAATCAAAGGCAATACACTCACATTTAGAGATAGATGCTAAGAGAAACGCACAGACAGAAGGGTGCACATGATGAGAATAAAGAGAATTCCCAATTTGTCCTTTTGGGTGAAATTCACATGTTCCTAGCAGCACTTTGTGTGCATTTATACACAATCACGCAGCACTCGGAGACTGCTCCTCTCTTCTGTCTCGTCTGACTGGCGTGGCCCTTGACCCCAGGGCCCTGTGAGGGCCCCTCTGACTGACTGATGCCATCATCCTGAAGGGGATAGGAAGTCTCTGATTATTGTGCACTGCCTTTCCTTCCTGTGTGCATTTGTGGCTCCCACAACACCAAAAAATTCCCCGAGCTATGGCCGCTTTTGTTACCCAGCACAAAAGACAGACGCCACATCAAAAGTCCTCTGTGTCATCTTGAACTCACATTAGTCTTTGTCAACATGAGAATCAAAAGCAAGCACAGGCCCTGACAATTAAATATAAAAAAAAGAAAAATATGCATGAATATCAGAGACATGCAGTAATAAGTCTATTAATGAGAAATACATGGACAACTCCTGATTTGTTTTTGAATGAAGAGGGGTGTTTTTTTTTTTTTCTTTTTTGTTCCTCCCTCACATTTTAATCGAGCACATGACATGGACTGAACAGGTTAATCCTGCCATTAAGTTGTCAGTCTACAAGTTTGAGTCTGGGTGATAAAGTTCGGCAGCTTTCAGAGCGGTTGTTTGGAGGATGTTTTGACTGACATGTGGCCCTCGAGCATCAGGAGTCAGCGTCCAGGTTTTTCCCAGGGACACCACTTGTTTGGCTCAGGGAACCTCTTTGAGAAGTATCTTCATCTAACCGCTGCTCACTCAGCCCATTTCTCCAGGCCACAGTGTCAGACATCATTTATCTCTGACAGCAAAGCTGTCTACAGTGTGTGTTTGTGTTCCAGGTATTACTCATGTTGTGGGAACTAAATATGTATACACAGTCACATTAGGGGTACCGTCTTCCTTAAGTCCCCCATAATGTAATATGTATTATTTTCAGGTGAAGACATGTTGTATGTGTGTGTAAGCCCATGTCTTCGCTAAGTGGTGTCATGTGTCACATGCTTTTCCCTAGGCCAATCCACAGAGCCGGCTCCAGCAGAGAAGATGAATGTTTTGTGATCATAGGAGAGTATCATTAAAGCTACCTGTGCTGCACTTGATTGATTTGCTGAATCACACTGGCTGGATGTTAACATAAAACCTGCAAATGGCCTCAATTTGAATATGTTACTTATCAACACTCCACAGTCCATCAATGTTAAAAAGAATCTGCAGAAGCCTTAAAGCCTTAATTTAATGTTAAGTGTACAATTTTTAATGACGTGGTAATTAGACGATATTAATTACACAACATCTGTTAAGTTAGTTGACGTGACGGCAGGCATGTTACTTCAAGTACACATCATTGCAGACAACTTTCACCTTTTATTTTAACTGTGACGAAGAGTTAAAGCTGCACTAGGCAGGATCACAGGGGAAAACCAGTAATTGTTGCGTTTCATTGTTAAAATATACTAATGTTATGTGATTGCAGGTTTCTTTTCCAAGCTCATGATCAGCTCAACGTAAACAAATGCATTCGCATCATAGGTAAAAAGTGACCCAAGCCTGAAACTCATGCATGTGAATGTGTTTATTGTCCAAATCTCTTTTACATTATTTTCCCACTTTTTTAACTTCAGCTGGGGAACTTGTTGCCAGTGCTGAAGTAATGATCATTCCACTGAAAGGATATGTCTCGAGTAGGTGTAGTGGATTAGCCAAAAGGAGAGACTACTTTTTCCAAGCTGCCCTGTGATTGGTCAGACTCTCTCAGTCTCATGGTGTAAAAATCAGAATTACAGAAGGTGTGTACGTGTATGCTTTAAGCACGTGTGAAAAAAAAATGTGGTGTTAAAAGTAATTTGCTTTCATGTGTTATCATTATTCTGCTTTATTTTAATAGGCCACTACATCACCTGTTGGTATAGTGGCTACCACTATTGCCTCATGGCATAGAATGGTCTTTTTGAACCAAAAATCGAGATTACTGATGTCTACTTAGATAAATTAAATAATATTTATATATATTATTGTATATATTATAATGAATATATATTATATACATATATTCACTCTGTTTCTGAGCTAATGACTGACTGCTCTGTGGTGCTTCTTCTTCTTCTTCTTCTTCTTCTTCTTCTTCTTCTTCTTCTTCTTCAGGTCGAATGTTCACGCCCATGACTGGGAGTAACTGTTGGGGGAGGGTCAATGCAAACTCGACATTTCAAAACCGCCTGCTTGAGCACAGATAAACAGAGAAGCCCTTCTTTCTCAGAAGTGTTTATTGTGACACTTTAGTGATATTTAGATACAGGAAGGACACGGGACACACCAAAAAAACATCAGGAATTTGATTTTCCAGTGAATATCCTCTTTAAATCCCAGTTTAATCAAGGGCCTTTCTGTGTGGAGTTTGCATGTTCTCCTCGTGTGCCTGTGTGTTTTTCCTGGGTTTTCCAGTTTCCTCCCACTGTCTAAAACTTATAGAGGTTAGGACACTCATTGGACACTCTTAACTGACCGTGTGAATGTGAGAGTGATTGGTTTTCATCTCTGTGTGTTGGCCTGCAGTGTGAGTGTAGTTTATTTCTTTTCTTAACTACTATTTTCTCGTGTCATTTATTCTCTTTAAATACTTTATTTTGTACGTCTTAATTCATTGTTATTTCTACTTATCTGTTCTGCTTCCAGAAATAAAACAATGAGCAGAAGATTTTTTTTTTCATCAGGTAATAATGTTCTATTATTACTTAATACATTACTTGAAATCTTGATAGACCCAGTTATTATGGAATTATTAAAAAAATTATTTGTATAGCATCAAAGAAGAGAAGGGGAGGAGAAAAACCTAGTTCACACAATGAGCAAACAGTAGGCATCAGTGGAGAGAAAAAAGAGAGAGAAATCTCTGAGCATCTGCCTCGACTGGTTGGGGTGAAAGGAAAATGGAGAGGTGGGGGACAGGTAAGGTAGAGAGAGAAGAGACAGAGGAGAGAGACCAGGAGCTGATATATAACAGTTGCATTAAGTTATAGGTTTAGAGAGGACAGCTCTGAATCAGTTGTGGCATCTTTATAGAACTATTATGTAATTTATACAAGCAGTAGCAGAAATCAATAATGCAAAAAAATAGATATATATCTGACAGAGAAATATGTCTTTTTTTGTTAGTTATTCAATCGCCTTTGTTGTGAGTTAAGGGCAGAAGATCTCACACCTTGCTCGGCTCCATGAAGCAAGCTGTAGTTTGTGAATACGGGTTAAAGAAATGGTGATGGAGGTAAGAATCTAAAGAGGAATAGGAAACCAGTTTACAATAGAGAAGAATGAGAAGGAGCAGTATGATTTACATCAAAAATACCTGACAGCTACAGTAGAGGTTTAGCAGTCTGGAGACAGTTAAATCTGGTTTCATGCGTTATTTCTGGTGTCACTTCTTTGTGAGTTCTTTAGTCATGTGTCCATCGAGTGGAACGGTTCGGTTTGGTACAGTCTGGTACATATTTTTTTTGGAATAGTACCAAAATAAGCAGCTCTACAGTTTAATTTGTTCGCCACCCTTCCTTTGGAGTACCAGAGTAAAATGGTATGGTACGGCCGGGGGTGCAGCTAAACCAGCTCCACCCACGACAGTCAGCTGAACAGAAAAACTTCACTCCCATGCAATTGTTGCAAATATCCCATGGAAGTTGAGGCAAACGCCACGTCTATTCTCACACAAAGCTTGACGTCGTGTTGAGACAAATGGCCACACACTGGTAGAATGGTAAATGGTCTATATTTATGCACTACTTTTCTTACTTTTCTTGGCCTTACTATGTACAGTGCCTTGAGATAATGTATGTTGTGATTTGGCGCTATACAAATTAAATTGAATTGAATTGAATTGAATTGAATTGAATTGAATTGAATTGAATTGAATTGAATTGAATTGAATACATATCACAAGATACAGAAGGTGGAAGAGCATCTAGAACGTTCAGGAAACAAATCTGTGGACCCCCTGAAATAGACTTGTTTAGGCCCCCCCCCCTCCCCCCCCCCCCCCCCCCCCCCCCAAGGATAAAAGTCTAGCTCCACCACTGGTTGTAAGGATCTGAAGAGACACGTGGACTGACACATGGGGAGGTGGTCGGCCTTGGCTAATGGAGAGCCAGCTCAGCCAACTTAGCCATCCAGCACCCACACACACACACACACACACGTGAAAGCATCATATTTTTGCTGCTGTAATTACAGGAAATAAACTCTGAATAATTGTGGGTGTAGTTGTTTGAGTTTTGAGTAAGTTGTGGGTCAGACTTTTAAAAATAAACTCTGCTCTCTGAATTTTTATTAACAACCTGCAATATCAATGATCGCCTTTCATGAACACACTCGCTCCCATCCTATCCAGTTATTAGCTTCAACCTCGCCTTGCCCACACTCTCTTTGTCCTCCACTTCCTCTCCAGTCCCTGCACACAGCCTCTTTGTCCAGTCTCAAGGCCGTGGCCAGTCATAGACTCGAGCTCGGCCGCTGCTCCGAGCAGCCACTGACCCTTTGTGACACCTTTATCACAGACTTCTTCACCGTGGGCTACTTAACCACAGTGCTAACTGCAGGTCCTGTGGGTCTCTGTGATTGTGCTCTGCATTGAGCAGAGAGATGAGGATTAACACCGACACTCGATAAAGGGGTCAGAGGTGTGCAGTGATTATTTGTGTGTGTGTGTATTACGGGAATGAGAGAGACGGGGAGAGAAAGAGGGTGTGTGTGTGTGTGTGTGTGTGTGTGTGTAAGGTAAGCCTCTCTGCGTGTATGTGTGTGTGTGTGGAGGATGAAGCAGGGGGAAATGGGGCTGGGGACATGGCTGCAAGGTTGAGGTGAAATAGATGGATAAGGTTAGCTGAGTTATCAGACAGCAGCATCACAATCAAGCTGTCAGCTCAATGCCTCCCTCTCTCTGCTCTCTCCCTCCTTTTTGATAAACAGAGGAATAGGATTACAATTTGGACTGGTCCCGGGGCAGCGAGGAAGCCTGCCCTGCCTTTCAGGTGCATTCTCTGCTCGAAGAAAGGAGCACAAGAAAGGCACAAATCTGCCACACAGGTTTTTCTGGGTGGGGAATCCTCCTGGTGAAGGAGGGAGTAAAAGGGCATTTTGCCAGAGATGAAGGTGTGGAGCTGTGAAGGATGAGTCTCGCTTGACAAAAAAGAAAAAAAAAAAAAAAAAAAAAAACTGCAAAAAAAAAAAAAAAAAAAAAAAAAAAAGATTTAGATCCAGATTTTTTTATATATAAGTATCTCTAACAAAATTACTGCGTACTGGATACTGGGTATTTTAAAAAAACAGACAGAATAATTTACTATTCAAGTTTATTTTTGTGTTATTTAGCTGCTCTTCCACAGGCCAGTTTAATCAGCCAGGGTGTTGAGGGATGCAACAATAAATTCTCATTGATCATTAATAAAAATTAAAAAAGAGTTGTTTTTTCTAAATTAATAACCTAATATCTGTGCTTCTGTGCTTCTAAAGCAGGTTTTGACATGGTTCTTTGCTCCTCTGTGATTGGCAATCTTGTGGACAAAACAAGACATTCTGCATATGGAAGCATCAACCCTTTCCTTACATTTAATGACTTGCTTCATTAATTATTCATTAGTAACACATGCTCCCGTATGGTCTGTTATCAAGTGCAGGATTTCTTTTTGGTTTGTCGAACCATTTTTCCAGTGCGTTGTTACATTTGCTTATACAATACGAGTCGTATCATTGGAATTTATGCTTTCACACCAATTAGTGATAGTGAATTTGACCTCTGCAACGCATCCTAAATACACACCAATAGTAAACACACACAAGCCAGGCACAGGAGCAGTGGGCAGCACTGGGGTTGGGATTTGAACTGGCAACCACCCAATTCCTTTTCACTTGTCCACAGGCTTCCGAATGCTACTACTATTAAATACATTTTAATTTCTTATCTGAAATTTAAATGCATGTGTACGATTCATCTATTTCAAAAATAAAAACTGAGGAAAAAGGAAAACCCAAACACGGAACTGAATTTCCAGTACATACAGTATATACCTTTCACTTTGGTTATCAGGGTGTTTGGGTTATTCAATTCAATATATATATATAGTGTATAGGAAGATTGTATAATCATAATATTGTATAGTGTGCTTTGTATAATTAATGGAATGTTGTATGTAGTACAGTATAGTATAATATCAATGTATTACGTATATGACTAAGGTAAATATAACTATAATAGAACTAATTCTGATTGATTAAAAATTATACTGTTGATAAGGATACATTTTACCAATAATTAATTCATAGCTTTAAATGATAAAGATAACTAGTAGTACTGTAAGTATGAATATGTTTCAATTAATAAGTAAAATGAGTCATTATTTAAGAATGACTTAAGGGAGGGAGAAGGGGTGAGAATCGATACCTCTTCCCACTTCTCCCCAATGCTTTTCAAACAAGTAAACTAAGACATTAAGTGTCTTAGAACTAAAACCTAGCAGAGCTGACATCAACTGTAAAAGAGAACCTGGTCTCCTCCTGCTCCTGCAGCCTCACTGCAGCTCAGATTCCCCCAACACCAACATGAAACATTAATTGGATGACAGCGTCTTTTCTTTCCCTGAAAGTAATAAACATCACCCCGTAATGAAAACACAAAAGCCTATGTTGTGGTTGTTTTGTCGACTTTGTTCGGGCCACAAAAGGTTGACTGTTCTTCCGTCCCCCTGCTGAGCGATGGTGGAGATTTTTTTTCAAACGTTAAATCTGCAGAGGGCACAGAAATAATGTCGGGACGGCGACCAGAGCAGCAGGGCAATTAAGATAAATTAATTATGGTGGGGCCGTTGTGAGTGGAGCCCAGCTAAAGTGTGAGGAGCCTGAACCACATTTGCTCTCAGAGAAACAGGGCTTTTGCTATCTCATTATCTACAAGGAGAGGGAAAAACCCCACCACTCTGTGACACTGACGTTTGGAAGCCCCGGGTCGTTTGACTGTAGTTGCAGTGAGAGCAGCAGCGGGCTGTTCCGCCTGACGAATGCTTGGCTGAGCAGAGATTAAACGTGTGCTCCTGCTCCCTCAGCCACATTTCTCCTCCACAAAGATTGTCCGTTGCAGCCAGTGACCCGTTTTTCCTCCCACTCATCTACAAGTTCATACAAATTCCTTTTTTCCAGCTAAGAATTGCTCACTTGAAATATCTATTATTCCCCCCCCTTGTTCCCTCACCATCTTATTGGCTGTGGCGTCCAGGGAACTGAGTGACCTTCTTCTTGTCTTTTTGGCTCGGTCTTTTCTGGAGCGCTACAGAAAATCACAGGCGTGCCGTCACTTTGTAGCGCGGTGAAAATCACTCAGTTGCTCTGCTCATCATATATGTCTTTTTTATTTTTGTCTTTGTAGATATTTCTATCATTCCACCTTCTGCCTTTTAAGGATGAAATTATAAAATACCTAGTATCAATATCAGGAAAATCTGAAATTTAAACCCTAAATATTTCATAAATGCCTCAATATGCACGAGCAACAAGTAGTATTAGTAACAGTCATAGTATTTGTAATTATTATTTTGCAAATATATAGAATAGCTTATTACATTATATAGTATATATAGTATATAGTTGAATATTCATACATTATATGCTATTCCATTTACATAAACACATCTTCATTTAATGACCCTGTTGAGCTTCTGTTAAATAAACTTTCTCTCATCTCTAATCTAATCTCACAAAATGTATTTGTTTTCCTGTCTTGAGGAAAAAAAATTTGGATTTTCATAATTGTCATAATAACCAGAGTTTAATACATGTGAGGTGAAGAAACTAAGAGTCTTGTAACGTTCCTCCATGATTTGGCCAATTCTGACCGAATATGCAACTTCCCCAAAGCATTTTACGTATTTTTATCAGTATGACAGGGATGGTATACAGTTTTAGGGCTGCACCAGAGTTAGAGTTAGAGTCATCTGACGTCAAGAATCTAACAAAAACACATTTACAACATATTCTCAACAAATGTAAAAGAACATATCACAGTGTTAAAACGGGACAATGTCTCATGTTTTCTGTGTGAGTGGGTACATGGGCATAAATACTGTATTTGTCTCAAGAGCTTATGTCATTGTCCACACTACATCTAGAATCCACAACTTTCTTTGTTCTTTGTTCCTTCAGTTCCTTCAGCTACACATGTTAACCACTAGACTTTACACGACATTGTACCATAGTAAAATAAATATAAATTAAATGAATTTGAGTTGTGTAAATATAAAAGCAGTCACAGTTGCTGTTTAGCAATGTTGCCTTCAGAACAAGGGTCTTTTGGCATGGAGTTTACATGTTCTCCTTGTGTATGTTTGAGTTTTCTCCAGTTTTCTCCCACAATCCTTTCGCCCTATGTCAGCTGGGATTGTCACCACGAGCTTCATGTAGAAGACAAAGCAGTCAATGATGAATGAATGAATAAATGAATGAATGAAACACCAAAAAAGGGAGGGATCAGAGAACACTGGAGAAATTGTGATATTACTTACTGCCTTTATGTATGTCCCTACACGTCTGCACTAAACAATTAACACTGCTCTAGATGATCACATGGATGTTTTCCTTGGATCCTGGAGAGAGAAAACTTGTTTGGCAGAGCTAACTTGGAAGCAGCGACAATCGCTTTATTCAAATAGGATCAGGAATAGGAAGAGAATAGCGAACGTCACTGTTGTAATCTGCAGGCAACAAGTGAAAACATCCCTGAAACACTGACACAGATCCATGTAAAAAAAAAAAAAAAAAAAACACAAATCCCTCTTTTTCCTCCTTTCTCAGCCATAATATGGCTTCCCAGCAAAGGTCCAGCCAGGAATCTTGCGGCATGGCTGTGAAATAAAGGAAGTGCTGCCATGCTTGACTATGCCAGTGAATAAAGCCAAAGCAAATTGCTTTGGGAGAGTTTGGTCCAATTGGATGCCATCCCTTGGTATGTAATTCCCATGGCACTTAGCTGGCAACAGAGTTGCACGCCTCAATCAGGTGTGAGGCCTGGAGGAGGCCTTACTCATTTGCATGTCCAAGTATGGTGGGAATTCCTCTTAGGAGAGAGCCAGGCTTTGATGTGGGCATTCCCACTTGGATTACAGGACTAAAATAGACAGTAATGGATCGGGGAAGTCATTCATCACCAGTGTAAGGTTTGCTCAAGCCCTAAACCAGTGCACAGCTCAAAGATGGCTATCCACTGAGCTCCTTTTACCTGGACACCCTGCAGTAGATGAGGATGACATTAGGGTGAGGCTGGTTTGATGATCCATCACTGTCCCAAGGGCCATTATCACGCCTGCGGAACTGGGACACAAATATATGTTTATTTTATGTATTTTGTAACCAACTCAGAGGTAGTTTTGTCTTGACACAGGGAGTCATAGTGAAAGTGTAAGTTCTGGCTTCTTCAAAAGTTAGAAAATTGACCATAAAATTACTTTTGTAATAATTTGTGACATTTTATTCTGTCTTTTTTTTCTTAGCTTTTAAAACAAACCCACAATATCGCCAAGGCCAAATTCTTTGCAGCTGTACAGACTGTGGTCATTCGTGATCTAAGATTGAACAATAACAACAGACAGACTGGGCTGGTTATTGATTTTACAGTTTAAATTGTTTAAACACAGTGCAGAAATAGAATTAAAGACACAAATTAGTACAGCAACTTATTGTACCATGCAAGGTGCTGTAAGGTTTTTTTTGTTTGTGTTGCACAATTATCTTAGCATATGGAAAGTACAGTAAATCCCAAATACACCTTTCATTTATTTAGATAACAACATTCAAAAGAACTTCTAAAACAAAATCAGGTATTGTCTTATATCTATCACTGACTACAATTAAAGCAGTATGAATGAACTTTTTTTTTTTTTTTTTGGGGGGGGGTCTAGAAAATCAGTTTATGAAGTTGATATAGTGAACACATGTAGTTATTTATATTAGATCAATTTATGTAAGATTTATGTTTTAATTGTTTATTGTTTATGTTAATACTGTTTTATTGTTTTATTCTAGGGCAGATTGACCGGAATTTACCAACTAATTAGTCACTCGTTATTTGCAGAAAAAGCAATCAATCAAATCTCTAGAAGAATTAAATCAGCCTGGTCAATGCATTGAGGCTGCAATTATAATTTTAGCATACAGGAGTTGTCTATCCATCGCTGCCTCCATTGCTGAGTCCAAATGTGTTATTTTGTTACTGCATTGTTTGAAATCTTTAATTCAGATTCACCTTAGTGACACAAACTTACCAGCAGCTCCTGTACGCCTGTGAGCTAAAAGCAACTTTCTTTCTTTTGCTTCGGTACAGGAGAATGAGCATTTTGACACAAACAGACACAAACTTCAGTTTCTAGTCCGAAAGCCGTTTTTGTCTGATTGCGACAAAAAGTAGATTTTAAGTGAGACCTTTCCAAAATGGCTACAATTATTTGTGTCCTTCTAGGAAAGCCATGATGTTCCTGAGAGCCAGACTGACTCTGTCAGTAGCTCATACAATCAAACTGATACCACTCTGATATCACACTCTCACTGATTGGGTCACTGGCCCATGTGGTTCTCCATGTCAGTGTACAGAGTTCATTTCCAGGAGGTAATCATGAAGGACCCAATTCATTTGATTGGCTGAATCAGGCATTAACACGTTCACATCACTATCAGAACAAAGCAAATAAGCTGTAATGGATGTAGGTTATATTCCTGTCTTTGTATTTTACTTAATATGATTGTTAGTCTTGACAGTATGGGAGGCAGACAGAGCCTTTCGTCCATAATTTACATTCATTTCGTCCACCATTGTGCCCGATTTTCCCCGAAGGGCTTTACACTCTTTACAGCAATGACACCGTCTATCCTTAGACCCTCACATCTCCAAAAACTCCACTAAAACCCTTGAACGGGGAAAAAAAATGGGAGAAACCACAGGAAGAGCCACAGAGGAGTGATCCCTCTTCCAGGATGGACAGACGTGCAGTTCGCAAGTTCAGCAAATTGCAAACAAAATATCAAATCTACAGAGATTAAAGGCAAGAAGATAGAAACCAGGAGCATTTCAAAATCAACACTAATAATAAAACAACAATTATCATCAACATTTCATCCAGGGCTTGACCAGGGGTTGGCCCCAGTTCCTCATGTGACCCTCAGGAAAGGACAAACCATGTCCTTAGGAGGAGTGCTTACGATGACAGCCAAACGGAGCCATACCCCTGGAAATCACGGGGGCAGTATAGAGTCAATAATCCATTCAGTGAGGAAAACAATAAAGAGGAGTCTTTTTCGTGGTGCTATATTCAACGAAGCCACTGGTCAAAAGTCATGGCGGACATGCAGATATATTGAAATTGCTGCTTGTCATCTCCCTCATTGGCAACACCAACAAGTAATATTCCCTATCGTTCCAACTTACATACAGTTGTCTTACATTCCACCGCTGTGAAATCCACTTGCCTTACTGTCTATTTCTGACAGAATAAAATCACCTCTTAAAAGATGACCATGTTTGCATATGCCTGCAACTCGGCATTCAGTACTGCCCTCCATAGAAGTGTTGCATAATGTCCATGCCAATGCAAAAGACACACAGAGGTAAGTAGGGTAGTGATGGAGATAAAGTTCGGGACAGACAGACGTAAAACAGGGGAAAGTAGAATATAAATGGGCCTTGAAGTGGTTTCCGTTAGTTAGTTAACGTCTATTTTTTGTTTGCCTAAAAATTGAAGCTGACAGAATATAAAAGTGGGCTCCTCGTCAATCAAAATTGTCCCATTATTTTGTTTATCAGCTTATTCTCTTATTTCTGGGTATTAATAGGGGGTGGGAAGTGCAGTGCATGCACAGTTCACCCAGGTCAGCTTAAATCCAACTTTGGTCCCACTGAAGGTACACATGCAGCAGCTAAACTCCCACTCACAACCAAATACTGGGGTTTGTGAGTCCAACTTTGAAATTTGATACAATCTCAGTGTTAAAACTCCGCTTTTGGTTATCCTAAGACAATAACTCCTTTTTTGTCATGTAAACCTACTGAGTATAACTTTTTTTAACATGAAAAACTCAATTATTTGCTGGTGTGACCTTAATTGTACTGCAAAGGCATCTGCTTTTTTTATACACTTCAGCAGAAGGGGCCGTATGACTGCAGCTGTCTTTCTTACCACAACAGGTAAACTGAGAGATGACAGCTATGGAAGAATGAAGGAGGGGGAAGAGATGTGGGAATAAAAAAAAGATAAAGAGTTTGACCTTCTGTTTCTGCCAATTTCCAGCAGTCGCCCCCACCTTCTCCTCCTCCTCCTCCTTAGCCTTCTCTTACCCCTTTTTTGCCCTCAGCCTCGTGTTGGACGAATCCTTTTTGGAGGGATAAATAGCACTGCTGTGCTTTGATAGCCCCAGTCCCAAACAGCAGCTACCGATAAATAAAAAGGAACTTTCTCCATTTATCTCTGTGAGAAAGAAGTTCCTATTAGGGTCCCTGTAGCCACAGGGCCTTTCCCTCCTTCACTGCACAGCTTTGTAGATTGCCTGCTTGGTTTAAGGTGCTATTGAGTGCTCACCAGGACAATTACATGCCAGGACCCCCCTCCGGAAATGTCCCTCCCCTCCACTTCCCACACCCATCCTGTACCTCTGTGCCAGTGTTGTTCGAGATGCTGTCCGTGATATTACTGGATGGGAATAGTGTGTGCGACTCGTCGTGTAATTGTGAGTGTGTGTGCTAGATGAGGGGACAGAGGGGGTAGACTGATAATGGCCCTTTGAATGGAATAAAGTATCATTGCTTAGAGCCTGGAGTCAGACAGTGATGCTAATGCAAATGGTTTTTACCCCGCCTCACCTCACCCCTCTGTCTGGTGTAATGATACCCCCACAAACATTATGTATGAAGAAACAGAGCGGAGGAGGTGTATAAATAAAAATAGCACACACGCACCTCTGTAAAAATGACTTTTTGTTGCCTTAAGGGAACTTAAGACACACCTTTATACTTTGCCTCTGGACCTTCTCTATTTCCTTCTTCTCTTGATTTTTTTTTTTTTTTACATCATTTGATAACATATATAGTGGTGATTTCTGCGAACGGCGGTTAAGGAAAAAAGAAGCATGTTAGGTTTTAGACAAACTTGGCCCAAGACTTGAGTGTGTCACAAAATCAAGGTGCCTTTATTTTCCCCTAACATGTACTATAATGAGATCTGTGTATTGGTTGTTAGGCCCCTGTGCATAAGTCCAGGACTTCACCTTGAGACGATACTCACATTTTTCTTGTTGGGAATCATAAATGACCTATTGGATGATACTGGTGGTGCTTTTCAAACACATCTCTCTCCTGCTGGATGGAAGAAAATGTGAAGAGTATTTAATAAAATGATGTATGATGAAATAAAAACTATAGAGCACTGTCCCACATTAGGAAAAGTAAGGTTTACTAAAAATATTCATGACTAATGACTATCCCTATGGCCCAAAGCACAGACCGTATAAAAAATGGACACAGACTTCCACTTGTAAAATAAACTTTCTTTTAAGAAGTCTCGAGATTAGAAGTTTCAACTGCTTTTTTAAACCGAAGGTTTTCACCAGGATCCTACTGGATGACACTAGCTGTTAGTCACATGGGTGCCCACTTGTGTCTTTATTGTCTACTCTCTTCTAAATGGTAACATAATTTACAAAGCTGACATCATATTCTGTTGAAGACGTGATACTAGTGATTGAGATAATTAACACTTCAGGAAAATGTTTACTGACATCATTTTTCATACCAATTGAGTCGCCCCCTGTTGGCTAACTGCTACTTTCCTCCTATATCCTACACTTGACTTTACAAACGTGAAGATATGTACATTTCTATGTACAGTCTTTGGCGTTTTCCCAAGTTGTAAAAAAGTAATGGTCACTAATATTAGTTAACGGCTAAGCTAATAGCCAGAGGATGAATGTACATCTGAGCATTGGCCAGGAATGTCGTTTGAACTGAATTGCCCCTGATGTGTATCAAAGAAGATAAAAACCTGCGTACATTGCAGAATCATTTGACTTAATTTTAATGCATGGATTTAATGAGATTAAACACATTCACACCAGTCAAAAACCCATTTTAACCAAGAATTAAACTGTTTTCGAGCAGTGGGAACAGGGTAAAAGTGAGCTTCCTGCTCCTCAGCACCACCAGCTAAAAGAGGAGTTCAGGGACACCGAGGGGAGTGGGGGCTTCTGAAGACGGGCAGTCTGTGTACTGATAGAGAGGGGCAGTGCTAATCAACCACCCCTCAGGCTCCTGATCACGCTCATGCTCCGGTCTCTTTCTGTTTCCCCCCTCCACTCCCCCCGTCTTCGTCTTCTACTCTCGGATCCTTTAAGCTCCTTTATATTTTCACAGTGTCACTTTTCAAAGGCTCATCTTTTGTCTCGTGAAAAGAGCTCTGTGACTTAGCCATCCATTTGTGGAGCGGTCTTATTGTTGACATTGTCTCTTGTAAAGAAACAAACAAAACATGACTATTAAATTCATTTGTTTATAATAGAATTTCACATCTTCCAAAACTACTGTATATGTAGAGGCTCAAGGATGAAATGTCCACCTCTCTATTTCTGCAGCAGGCCATGAGAATAACTCCTCACACATGCCTTATAGAGATACTATAAATGGTCACCCCCGCTTACACAATGCCTTTGTAATATATCATTTGGCTTCACAGTGCCCTAATATCTGGGTAAAGTTTCATACGGGTGCCTTTTGGCAGCCTGAGCTAAGTGGTCTTAGCTGCCTGTGATAGGCCTGCAGTGTGCTGAGCAGGTTCTGGAGATAGCAGCTCTCTGGTGGCGCGGCTTCTCTCATAGGTCCCTCCCTGGCAGAAAGCAAAAGAAAGGGAATAAAGAGGGGCTGGGAGAGAAAGGAGAGGAGGCAGGAGGGAATTGACACAGAGCTTGGCGAGCAGCCAGAGCCGGCCTTCTCGCGTCTAATGTACGAACGGGGGATTTATTTAAACAGTGAGAAGAGAGGACAGCTTCACAGTGCCAGATTAATTCCGCTTTTTTATTCAGAAAATAAAAGAGACTTTGAATTATTAAGAGATAGTGGGATTAGAGGCCTCTCTTTCCAACCCCAATCTACACTCCTTTTAATTTCCACTTTATTAGAATTCTTTTTGAAGTATTTTAACATGGACAAAGGGAGAAGAAGAGAGAGAAAGGAGAAAATATTAAATATCAGTTAAACTGCATTAAACATAAGCCCAAGCCTCTATTTTTTTTCCTTCGTCCACAGTCATATTGATCCCACTCTTTCACTTCTCAATTATCAACTTTTATTGTGGGTTCAGCCGAGTGCAGAGGCCGATTTTGAAAATGAAACGGTTTCGACATTCTATTCATCCTCGGGGCTGGAGGGCTGTGGTGGGGTTTCTCGCTCCCTCGCACTCTCTCTTCACTTCACTTCCTTAAACCCCACTTAAAATGTGTCAGCGAGGGCGATTGTGGCGTAGTGCTTGGAGGAAGAGGTGGAGGAGGAGGTTCTCGCGTCTCCTCAGACGTGGGGTCAGTGTGGAGGGATCAACGGGAGAGAGGATGAGCACAGGTCAAACCATCCTGGTGAAGTGGACGGCAAAAAAAAAAAAAAAAAAAAGTCAAACAGCCTCCTCCTGCAGCTGCATTTTTTAGCCACCCATGTGTTTACTTAACACTCACTTCATGCTATATTTGCTCCCCACTGAAGGAATGGCTTGCCCTCACACCACTGTCAAGCTGAGCGGTGAAGCAGCAGCAGCATTGTGCCCTCCACAAATCTCGGCAGCCATAGGAATTTGATTGTGCCGGAGGATTCTCTCTGTCAGACAACCGGTCCATAATCTCTGGCAATTCTTTGTGCAGGAGGATTACCGCTGAAAGTGTTACCACATATTTACAACTACTCCACTAACTCTCAACAGGCTCTCCTGCATCCAGGCACGGTTAAGCCACGGTTAACATAGGAAATCAAGCCTAGACTTAGGACATCTCCTAAATCTGAGTGCGCAACATCTCTGTATCTGCACAAATAAAACAGCGCCATGTTTGTCGAGTTTAGCGCCAATCGAGGTTGGAGGATTACCTGTGTTGGGGAAAAAGGAGAGAAAGGAAATAAATAAAGGATCACATCTGTTTATGTGTAAAGCACTTGACATCGTCTCTCCCGGGGGAGAGATCAGTCAGCCCCACGGTAAACACGCAGCCATTCATGTGAAAATGATCACTGTGTAATTAACAATTCACATTTACACACGAGTAAATTACTAGAGGGTGCAGCCGGTTATTTATTTACTTAAATGTTCTTATTTCCTCCAGTGATAAACATGAATTTTACCAAAGAAGAAAAGAAAAGTTTGCTGAGGTTCATAAAACTATTTTTCGATGTCCAGTTTTTTTCCAGAACAACAAAGCAAAGTGGGGTCAAGAGGCCGTTGCAGCAGTTACTCTCCTCTTTTTTTTTAGCATCTGCGCCTTATCGCTCCATCAGAGGCCAAGTGTTTCATTCACAGTCTGACTCGATAGGCCGTGTGTCTGGCTGTTGTTATTGAAATAAACTGGGCCTGTGTTGCCACCCGGGCCTCCCCCCCTGCCCCTGTCTACTCTGAACAAGTGTATCTTCAGAAACACGCCAGCTTGCTATGGTAATGACCTGCACGCTTCCCACCCCCTCTGTGTGTGTGTGTGTGTGCGCGTGTGTGTGCGTGTGCCTGGAGGGTGAGGCTTTGCTTATTTTGGGAAGGGGAGGATATTTAAAGGGGATAAACCTAAGAGGGCCTGAACATCTAATCAAATACATACATATTATATGCATTTTTATAGGATTTGTGTTGAGACATACATTTATTCCATTATATCCATTTTTACATAGTTTTATACAAATGGAAATTAAAAACTACCTCATCAACAATAATAAAAATATTATTAATAATAATAATAATAGCAGAATTTGTTAATCAATCACATTTAAAGAAATATTTTCACATTAATATCAAAGCCTGTTAAATATGACCTTTAAATATTACACAATAAACACACAGAATTATAACAGCAGTGAATATTCCACAGACTGGGTGGAATTTTTTGGAATTTTTTGTGCCTTTTCTTAACAGTTTTTGGACCAACTGTAATACATTTTTGTAGTTTTGTTACAAACACACATAAACACATACACACACAACAAACTATTATGTCAGTCAGACTCATGGCATATGTGAGATCTTATTTCCATCATTACAAAAATGCTGGGCACAAACTGACAAGCATAACCTAAGCACTAAATGGAAATCATCCAATATCTGATGCTAACAACAGCCAACAGTCGGAAGAGAAAGTATCAAAGCCTGTTAAATATGACCTTTAAACACACAGAATTATAACAGCAGTGAATATTCCACAGACTGGGTGGAATTTTTTGGAATTTTTTTGTAAAAAAAATAAAAAAATTATGTTTTAAATAACAAACAAAACAAAAAACAAAAAATATAGGCACAGGAAGAAAAGCTAAAATAGGGATTGTGTGCCTTTTCTTAACAGTTTTTGGACCAACTGTAATACATTTTTGTAGTTTTGTTACAAACACACATAAACACATACACACACAACAAACTATTATGTCAGTCAGACTCATGGCATATGTGAGATCTTATTTCCATCATTACAAAAATGCTGGGCACAAACTGACAAGCATAACCTAAGCACTAAATGGAAATCATCCAATATCTGATGCTAACAACAGCCAACAGTCGGAAGAGAAAGTGTTGCTCCTCTGACAAGAGAAATCCCCAGCAAATAATCCACGGGAAACGTCGGCTGGATGGGTTTTAGAAGGAAGAAGTGCAAACCGCAGGCTGGCCAGGAAATATCCTTCACATGCACAGCCTTTCCGAACTGCTGCTGCTGTAATTAAAATAGCGATGAATCCATCCCCGCGGACAGGAGCCTCTCTAAAAGCCAATTGTGGCCCTAGATAGCGTTAATACAAAACGCTGTGTGTGGAGGAAAATAAACGGAGAACAATGTCAGAACTCCCTGTTGAAAGAATAGCGATAAGGATCATCCATTTAAACAAACCTAATGCTTGACTGCTTGTTGTGAGCTACATTTCATACATAAAATATGTTCTGTCACTGATATTGGCCCTTATCTACAGGCAGAGAGGCAGACGAAAATTTGCAGCCTGTGTGCGAGCAATGGGCTGTTTGTGGCGAGTGATAGAGGCCCAGAGCTGGAGATGCACGGCAGATAGCATCTGTCTGTCTGTCAGGCATGTAGGCGGGCTGGGAAAACACAGGGAGACAGAGACAGGGGAGGAAGAGAGGAGGAGGTGGAGGTGGAGGAGGTCCACGCAGTATTGGACCATCACACCAAAAAAAAAGGCCCTGCCTTCTGAGCAAATAGGTGACTCCCTACACACACTGCACCTCCTCCTCCTCCTCCTCCCATATCATACAAATGCTGTCAAATGCCAAAATCACTTGTAGGTTATTCCCCAGTGGAGCATGTCAACAAAAAGAGTGGAGAGTAAACAATACGCGACCTGCCAGCTCTCCAGTGGGCGGTAAATGCAAACATAACAGCAGCGGCCACCACGGGTCATGTCAAGTCAAAGAGGTTGCAGACCTGTAACTGTGACACTGTATGCACAGCTAGGTAGCATGTCAGCGTGTGGACCTGTGCTGCGATCCAATCAGAGTTTTAGTCTTTATCACGCTGACCTCTCCTCATTACGGAGGTGACCTTGGTGTTAGTGATGAATTAGCCCAGTGAACTGAGATTAGGCCGGCACAGCAAAGCAAAGTCAAGGCTGCGGCAGCAGCAGCCCCAAGGGCAGATGATGTAGTTGGGATGGACATTTCACACGAGAACCCAGAAAATCCTCTGTTTATTCTCCTGTAGGCAGTGGTGTATCAAGAACTCGAGGGGAAAGGCAGTAGTAAAAGTAGCTCACCAAAAAAAAAATGACTTTGAAAAGAACTTAAAGCCAACGTAAAAGAATACTGTTGAATAAAAAACGTAAAATATCTAACATTTACTAGATATGAGTTAAAGGTATTTTGTCAAATTCTCACATAAACTGGTAAATAAGAACATTTTACGTTTTTGAGGTTCATTCCTCAACGTTGTAGGTCCACTGTATAACATTTAGGAGGCTGCATTCACAGAAATTGAATTTACTGATCATAAATATAATTGAATAAATGTATAATCACAAGTTAAAAAAAAGGGGTTTGGTTTATATAGCCTTTGAATAAAAGTTTGATATGTATCTTAGTCAATGCTCTTTTAAGGCAACCATGTTTCTACAGTATAGGTCGGATTGACAAACCAACTACAAGCTTACTTTGCATCCTTTCTGGTATGTGAAGGCCTGGCAAACATTGGAAAGAGGAGTGAATGACCACTTTTTGGTAAAATTTGCAGTCACTAATTCTTCCACACTGGACCTGTCTCATTTGCTAAGTTTGAGTCACTTATGTACATTGGAAAAAGGATTTTTTTTTTTTTTAAACAACAGCCACAAAGCAAGACATTTAAACGTACCCACGGAGGCAGCAGTGGATCACTAATTCCTGTGTGCCGTGATGTAAAATCCCTGCTTTTCTCTATGGACTTTGGTGAGGGGAGTGACAAAGCGACCCACAATTCAGTTTCCAGTCATACAAAGCTGTCTAATGGTGAGACAAAGTGGAACCGTGTAGAACACTTTAAAAAAATATTGAAATTATCGCTTTGAGTGCAATAAAATGTATTATTACTTTACTATTGGACATGACTAACTATAAGGACATTATCACAAACATCCATGGAGATGTTTTTATTGTTGAATATTTGACTATAGTATATGCACTGTAATTATGTGAGTGAGCAGGGGAACACTTGTGTGTAAGTATGCATGTATAAGCGCGAACCTTTGCTACCTGGGCTGTGTAAATTAGGCTGGATATTTAAACGGGATTATCTGCTGGAATAAGGTCTGAGACGTGAGATGTTTCCATGCTGAAAAATTCCATTTGTCAGATCACTGGCTTCCATGAATACTTAAGAATGAAGTGTGGGGGGCGAAGGGGGGGGGATCGGATCAGCTGCTGAGTTTCCCAGACTAATTACACTTGTAGAACACAGTGAGGCATTTAAAAATAAATGTATGCTCTCAATTTTAAAGAAAGTACGGGCACCTTTCAAGCCAAATATTGCTAACATTGTAGTGGATTGCAGCTGTAACCACAGAGGGAGGTAACAGTGGAGCGGCAGGGAGGGATTAAAAGGCGATGTCGCGTTGCTGACCCAGCGATGAACACGGCTTCACTTGCTTTCAGCTTTTTGCACATAACTATTAGCAGAGCTCAGTTGAGGAATGAGCCATATCATAGTCTGATTTGTGAGGAAGTGGAGTGGAAAAACTCTGTGTTAAAACCATTGTGTGAAATTTCCTTTGGCCTGGTGTTGTCCAGTTAATTTGTGGGGAAAGTGCACTATTGTCCATCTCACAGTTCAGCTAATCAATACAAGTTTAGTTTTATTTGTCTCTGTTAACGTTCAGGCCCCATCGTGGAAAAACAGCCACACACATGAAAGTGATTGGAACTGCCACTTGTCATTGATTAGACCATGTAATGACATTCATACATTTTTACACGACGCAACCAAGGACGTTCAACTTCAAGTAAACAATCAAATAAATAAATAAATAAATAAAAGCACTTTAAGATGATTAAGCTCAGATATGACATAAATGCAAACAACTGCCCTTAAAAAAATCAATGGCATACCTAAGTGAGTAATTATTTCTGTGATTAGTATTGATTAGCAGCTCGGCAGCGTCCAGTTTCGTTCTGTTGGCAGAAAAATGGCAAGATATGACACAGCTGTGTGTGTGTGTGTGTGTGTGTGTGTGCGTGTGTGTATGCGTGTTCTTGTATTTAATACCTCCTGAGGACCTTTTCTGGAAGAAACAAAGAACTTGTCAGGACCAGTAGTCCTCATGGAGACCAACCTGGTCCTCATGAGGAAGAACCTAATTTCAGAGGAACTGGTTAAGTTTAGGGCTAAGATTTGAATTGTGGTTGGGTTAAATTAGGTATTAGTTAGGCATTAACTGGTTGTGGTTAAAGTTAGGAATAAGCCTTTGTTTGGGTTGTGCAAATGAGTGGGTCAATGCAGCATCCTTACAAAGATTGCTGTAGGAGGACGTGAGGACATTTTCATTCATATTTCTTTTTGTGAGGGCATTTTGACCTTGTGAGGACATTTTGGTTGGTCCTTGCAACATTAATGAGCTTTTGAAGGTTGGACTTGG
This sequence comes from Brachirus orientalis, assembly GCA_016785285.1. Taxonomy (NCBI): domain Eukaryota; kingdom Metazoa; phylum Chordata; class Actinopteri; order Pleuronectiformes; family Soleidae; genus Brachirus; species Brachirus orientalis. The sequence continues at coordinate 857,834 of JAFBJR010000046.1, forward strand.
TTTTGTTGTGAGGGTTAGAAATAGTGTTAGGTTAGGATCAGGGTTAGGGTTAGGGTTATGCATTTAATTGTGATGGTTACGATAGGGTGAGACCGTTGTACTTTCATACCTCTACATACCACATACTGAGTCAGTAAATTATAGGTTTAATGGGAATTTTTAATCCACTCAGCTGATGTTTGTTTTTTTTTCCCTCTGCTCATCTTCTACATAAATGTAAAAATGATTCTGAAATTCTGGGATTAAACTGATACTGATGTTTAAAACAACATTTTAACCAATTAGATGACGGGTAAACCACCACGTTTTTTTTTTTTGCTCTTGTCACAATGACTCATAGAAATCTTTGTTATAAAAACAACTGAATTGGTTTAATATTTCCAGTAATATATCACATTCTAAACATATTTGAATGCAATCATACAAATTTATGAAATAACCTCTATCACTATCTTCAATTTACAAACAAAAATCCTGTTTAAAAGCCATGTTTTTAAACATTTTTAAAGCCTGTTTAGCGGAGGTGGTGTGGCTGCATGAAGAGGTGCAGGTGAAAGCAGTTGCAGATGAGCTAATTGTCACAGGTCTGAACGAGGCTATTAGCGGTGCTGCTTAGCACAAGAATGAGGGTGAAGTGAGCAGAAGTTAACTGGCTGAAGAAGAAGTGGAACACAAGCAAAAGAATGCACATAATGTTTTACAATCCTGCTCTTTTCCTTTTATAGGTAATTTTATCACAATGCATGATAAAACTATATTTTGTCCCATATCTTCTTTTCACTTCTAATTCAGTTTCTTTTAAAACACACAGGCACACTTTTCGTAAACCATTTTCCTCTGAGGCCAAGATCAGGAAGACAAGTGAGTGATCTATAGTTTTTCTGAGACAGATTGCCTGGAAGGTTGCAGAGATTAGTCACATCTGGGCCTTTTAAGAATGCTGCAAATTGTGGTCTTTCTTTAACACAGCCGATAAGGCATTAAATGAAGGGAGCCGTCTTATCAGCCTCCTGCTACCCATAAATCACAATTGCCTGCTCCCCTTGTGTACCCCTGGTGGTTTCTATCTGAATCCTGAGGCTGGCAGGATCCCACCATCACTGCCACTACCATCTCAACCACCATCACACAATAATCACACTGTTTGCCTCCTAATTCAGCCTCCACAGACATTGGAGGCACTCTTCCATTATGTCTCCCATTTGTCTCTTCTCTTTCAGTCCCTCTCATCGTCTCTGCCTCTCATTCTCCATCGTTTCCTTGAGTGTATTCACAAGTTTTCAAACATTGGGGGGGGGGGGGGGGGGGGGGGGAGGTGAGAGTCATTCTTCCCGCGAGTGCTATCAGACTTTAATCCACAGAAAAACACTGACACTTCACCACCAATTCAAATGAATGGGACACGGAAACAGCTTTTAAATGGGATATTGTTCTGCCTTTGTCTCATTCAAACCAAAAGGAAAATAGACCGGATAGTAGAAGCTTTAATGAGCTTGTGTAAGTGACTGGCTTTTAATTATTTATTTTTTTCTCCTCCAATAATTATTAGGCACTTCCAGCTCTTTTTTGAGCTTGCCTGAAACACAAGAATTAACAAGAAAAGCTTTTACAAATCAAGCTTGTAATGAGAGACAGAAGCCGAACAGTGCAACTGATACACCAGCCACAACAAATCCTGTCTGTTTAATAAATTAGATTAGAAGATGAAAATAAAGGTATTTGCAATACTTGATTTTTTTTTTTTCAGTCAAAGCCCCAATCTGGTACTGGATGGCTGTGAGTCAGTGGTAAATTGGTTCATCTATCAACCTGTAGTGGTAATGCAGGTTTGAGTGGTCATCAGTACTAGAAAAGCGCTATATAAATACATACCATTTAACCCCCAGTAACTCCTGATGGCTATGCCAGCAGCGTGTGAATGGGTATGATAGATGTGTGTTAGAAACATGTGCTCCACAAATATGCTGTATGAATGTATGAGTGAAAGGGTGCAGCATAAAGCAGCTGTGAGTGGTCATGAAGACTTGAAAAGCATTGTATAAACACAAATCTTTTACCATTTATTAACAACCATCCAGTGACCCGATTGCATCCGTATAGCGCTAAGTATGACTGTTCATTCAGATATACTGTACATTGATGTCATGTCATTAGAGCTTCAGGTCAGCACACAGCAGTTATCAACCTCTCCTCCATCTTGAGGAGCGTCTTGGCTGTTGGACAGCTTCAGTTCAAATTTTGCATTTTCGCATCATTCGTGTCATGCTACTTGCACGATCTGTGCTGCCTAATGTGACCAACACAAAATTTGCGTCTCCGTATGTAATCTCACAACATGAAAGATTTGTGCCAAGTGCAGTGTGAATGCAGAATTATGCGTCCTGTGGACAAATTGCATCCATGCAGCTCAGGAACATGACCCCAGGCGTCCTCGAACCACCTGCAAATGTGACTGCCTGTGATCCAGTCGCTCAGGACAAACAATGAAGGCATCAGTGTTTTCAAAAGGGCACTAAAACATTGGGGTAATGTGGCTATAGGTGTAACAAGAGCAGATCTTCTGCTTTTTAAAAATGAAAATGGAATAATGTGGATGTAGTTTAAGTTGCTAGCTGCTAATTAATTCATCATATCAATAAAGTGATAAAATGTTTGCATTTCAGTGGTTACATTTACCATCAACTTGTCAACTATGTTGCCTGGTCAAAAAAAAAAAAAGATTACAGCATGCATTCATTGTGGCATCGCTTTCATAATCGTATGCAATGTCCATAATCCATAGTTCCACAGTGGAGTTTGACCCCTCTCTTAAGTCCCCGTTAAGTCTTCCATGAGTAGTGGCACTGTCATTTTGATATATGCCGCAAAAAATCCAGGTCATTCAGTATATTTAGTTTGGGCTCATAACATTGCAGAATACAGTACACAACTCTGAACAGAATACTGGCTCGAGTATCTGACCTATTTTTGGCTTGGCGGTGTACATCTCCACAAAAGATGTAGAAATGTCCCTTTAAATTCATGCTAATTGCCGGAATGGCTTTCTGTGTGTGCGTGTGTGTATGAGCTTGCATGTGTGCTTATCGCAGCCTACCTGTGTGGCCAGTGATAGAAGTGAGAGTGGAGGCAGCAGACATGACAGCAGCCGGGCTGATGGAGCAGCTATAAGCCTGAGGAGGAGTTAAAGGCCTGAACTGTACTGCTGCTGCTTCTGGAGTCCTAACTGAAGTCAGATTAAGGACTGTGTATTTATCTTTGCTTGTAAATGAGTGACTGGCCAGTGTTGTTACTGCCAGGCCAGGGTATTGGAACAAGAGGCTTAAGATGCTATCATCCAATGCTGCGCCTGCAATGCACTCGGAAGATTATAAGGCATGCAAAAAGACAGAGGGGAAAAGTGTTGACAAACAAGCAGGGGTTATTAAACATTAATTAGATGCTAAGCTAACTCTTGCTCTGACCCGTCAACACAAAGCTTATGAGACCTTCGGGTTGCAGCATCCCTTTATCAAGGTCAGAAGTCATCAGTGTGGTTTGATTGGCTCCGAGCTTTGTATAGGAAACAGACAATGAGGGTCAGGGCCCCCTGTTTGTCTTCTTCTGTTCTCTGTTAAGAAAAGTCAACAATTTCACAAACAGTGTCAACAAATAATGTTGTGATTTCCTTGATATCATTCAAAATCAGTTGTAGGTAAGCAAAACAAAAAAAAACAAACAAACAAAAAAAAGGAAAAATAAGACATCACTCATTGGTTTGTCAGCGGCCATTTTGCATTGTGTCCAGCACCATCTTGTTTTTCGTCTCATATTTTGTATATTATTACATACAGCACTGTGCATGTTCAATTATTTATTCTCGGCACTAAAACTGTCATCGGTTGAATTCAATTCCAACTTTTCTCCTGGGTATATCACAGGAAGCTCCTTGTGGAATCCAGCTAGATCTTAGCATCCCCGTTCCTCCCACCGGTTGAGGCTATAGCCTCTTAAGCAATAAAATTTGCGGGTATAAACAAACAAAACAAGCCAACAATCCTATGGAGCTCAGCAACAATGGTATAATGTTCACTATTTTGAATTGCTTATTCCTGCCCCAAACTTTAATTGAATCAGATTGATGAAAATTGAAAAAAAGTAACTAACTTAATTGGCTAGGGGCTACGCTAATGGGTGGTAAATGAATGTGTATTGTTGTGCCCATAGATTGCACATAAAAACGGAAGTAGCCCTCTAATTTGAAAAGTGAAGTTCAGTAATTGCGATAAAAAGCTATGAACCACGACATCGTTGCCAAAGTGACTCAGTCAGTGGGAAAATGTTCCTAATTTATAATGTCAGTAATCGTTTTCCTGAGGAATTAATGGTTTCAGTTGTCTTCTTCAATGAAATATGATGCCATTTTTGTAAATGATGTTCTCATTTAGAGGAAAACCGATGATTAAGTACAATGCATAAGTGAACACCAGTGTAATTGATAGTTAGTATTGTCCAATTGGAGCCTGGTTGCAGGTCACGTCTCGAGTTCTTTTTTTTTTGCAACTGGAGGACTTTCATTTCTTATATGCAATCTTTAATTGTGCAAGAAATTACACAGCAATTTGTATCTTAAATCAATTAGATGAAGAGGAAATTTGGGTTTCCACCAATTCTGATCAGAGCCAATGTCGATAGAAAAGTGAATTATACAGTCATTTAACTCAGGAGTGAAGGCTGATCAAACACATTCCCTTTGTTTTGACCAGTGGGAATGGGGTACGAGAGGGTACTACATACAGTATAATAAGGACATGGAGACATGAATATGTTAATGACACATTTGCTTCTCCATCTCACAAGTTAGATGTGTTATTTTTAATCATATTTGTGACTGGACACTAATTTGGACATTTGTGATTCCTAGACTTAACCTTTACACCTGCTCTGAAGATCTGTTTTTGCCGGGCAGATAAATGCACCAAATAAATATTGCTCCATTTCGCAGCACACTCACTGACCCAGAGCTACTTGCAGCCTAACAAAACAAGGACTGCAGTGTGTACGACCAGCGGGTTTCAACAACGAAGGCTTCAACCTCAAACTTCAAACAAGTTGAGATTACATACAGAAAGGCAGGAGTAGGAAAGCGTTCTAATATTTGGCCCGAGACTGTGGTGTCCATACATAATCTATATGCAGTGGCTCAGACACAGTAAATGACAATTTATTAAAATCAGCTAGGACAAGAGAATTACTGTAGTTTTTATTCCATGTAGTTTTCACTACTTTTCAAAATTGTCATATAATTTCAAGACCTTTTAAAATTCCTTTTCGGTAGCAAACGGGATATCTATAATATCATTGTGCCTAGTTAAAAAGCCTCTTTTTTCTTGTTTTGACATGTTAAACTCAAATTTTCCACATCTGTAATCACATTTTGACTAGTAATATTCAAACTTATTTTGCCAGTCATGTGTGGCATTTGTCATGATATATATTTATAATTCACTTTATCAATTATGATGGATTTATTTCCAGGTTTGGACTCATTGCGCAAGTTAGTTTAAACTTAACAGAATATAGGTGCATATAGGTGAATTAAAATGCATTATTATTTTATGACCATTTAAGGTTGCATTTGCAACAAATGTGTTGTTGAACAGCTGAAAAGGTCTAAAGTGGCAGTATTGGACTGATACTGATATTGGTCTTTATTCAACTTTGTGATATCGGTCTTGGACAGAAAAAAGTGGTTTTGTGCCATTTAAATGTAAATGTGATTAAACAAATCTGTTGATTTCTTTGTTTGATTATGTAAAAATTGTTTTTTACAACATAAAATTCCAGGGTTTTGACCAGAATGCTACAGGTTAAAGCTAACTATACACTACAAGTTATTAGTTACTACTTTTGCTTTGTTAAAAACATAATAGTAATATTATCATTTAAACTTGGGATTGCAGATCTACACATTTAATGCACATTCCCATAGCACTGCACTGTAGACGTAATTGAATTACTGTTAATTGATAACAATTAACAGTAAAAAATTAGATACAGAACACAAAGGTGTCTTTTCGGAGCCGTGTTGTAAATGGATTGGTGTCACAGGGATGTGATGTGTAGCTGTGTCATCGGTCATGACACAACTGACCTCTGACTGTAAGTGAGGACTTGGTAGAATACGGATATTAGAGATGAAAGAAGCAACAGTTTTCTTGGCATTCTGAGCAAGATGATAGGATATTTGCCCTCCTCGCCGCTCTGTACTTCACATAATCCTGCAGACGACTGTTGTATGGTACTTGTTAACTTCCCTGCTCCCCCTTCTTAAGAAAAGGTTACAAACTCTTTGAAAGAAGCTCAGTGGTCCAGTCCGCTTGTGAATAAACTTAGCTGACATTGTGTGGTTTTGAAATTTTGTTAACAGGTCACATGGAAGCAGGGGAACTCGGTCAGTCAGTGTCGAGTTTTAGGGGTCAAATGCTCCGAGCCAAAGCGCAAGGACAAATTCATCCACCCGCCGCTGCCACACAAAGAGGAACCTGATGTAGAGGAGGGAGACACCGACTGTAGCTTCAATAGACCTTAATGCAATGCAGCAACAAGACACACAATGTTTGGTGTTTCTTTTATTTTCTCAAGTGTTACTGGATGTACATTCATGATACCCAGAGGATGAACACGACATATTAAGTTTTCACTGAACCAAGTTTAACACAACATCAGCTAAATGGATTGGCACAAAATGGTTTTACATTATTTTATTTTAATCTCCAGTTTCCATTGATTTTCTTTCATTGACATTTGACCTTTGACTCCATGACCACAGCCAGGTTGTTTTTGGCTAAAATCATAATCGTAATATTGTTTAGATATTTGACTAATTTTATTATTTGAACAAATTATCAGCATTTCGTGTGCCAGCTATGTATAATTTACTTTCAGTAATTTTGTGTCTACACAACTTTTAGCAATGTTTTTGTTTGGTATTTAGCAAATATTTGACCAAATCAAAAATAAATACTGTATTCAGTTGCCTGCCCTAGATTTAAGAGCAATAAAAGGACTCATGAGTCAAGAGTTGTCAGAATACACAGTAAGTAAGTAGTAAGTAAGAACACAAATAATTGTCTGCCCTGCACTTTAATGATTAATGTTTAATGTCTTTCTCTAATGTTGTCCTGTCTTGTCTACGCATGGGACAGTAAGAAACGTAATTTCAATTCCTTGTATGTCTAGCACATGTGAAGAATTGATGATGAATCTGACTTGAACTTGAAGTAAACTCTATCAAATAATGTATGTCTTCATACAATATTTAAAATGTACCATTTTATATACAGTGTATATACTGTGTAGAAAACTAAGGTAATGTGCTGTTGCATTTACTCACTGCAGAAGTTCTTTGGGCCTTTCCCAAATTATTTTTGTAGTTTCATAAATGTATTGAAATCATCTCGGGAACATTAAGAGTGTTTAGTTGTTGCCCAGTTATCATAAATATACATATATATGAATATTTTCATAACACCAGGTAAATAACTAGAATTTGACTACATTGGAACATTTTGCACCAGTTTCACACGACCACTCTAAACCCATAAGGGTCACATGATGTTCGTTGCCTTCTGCAACCTTCAGCCCTGTTTTCCCTCACCCTCTTTTTTTTTTTCCCCTCAAAGCAACGTGAAACAAACCAGAGAGCAAGCAATTTTATTGTTCAGTGGTATCTTTAATTGTGATGAAAAAGGATTATGTAGATTCCCCGTAAGCCTCCCTGACAAGACATATTTCAAAGTGAATAGGCCACAGAACAGGAGTACGTGTCAGTGGTGGAGGCTTAGTGGAAACGTCTTCTCAATAATAGGGTAATCCTGGAGTCTGGGGATCCCTCATTTACCCTCTCAGGCGAGAGAAAGGATGTGAACTGGTCTCCAATTATAGCCTATGGTCTCTTTAAAGACAAAGGAGAGGACTCAGACAGTGTGACTAAATGTCATAAAGATGTTGCCTTTATCTTTATTACTTCTTATATTAGCAGCAGCAGGATAAAGAAGCATTACTGTCAAAAAAAAAAAAAAAAAAAAAAACTTTATTAATGTAACAAACAAAACTGCTTCACTCATTCTTATTCTGCCCTTCAGGGGATAAAAGCTTGATGTCAGCGGTTTAAATGTGATTTAACTGGATTTGGGGACTTTTAGTTTACGTTGGCTCAGTTTATTTTTGCTAATTGCACACATGAGTTCCAACCTCGTCATGAATCGTTCGTTCATCCTGCTAAATGAGGACCTGTCAGTGTTTGGATGTTCAAAGAAGTTAGAAGACCCGATCTCATGACACATGGATATTTTTTTTCTCTTAACTTTCTTATTGAATTAAACCAGGGCTGTAACCAGACATTCTAAATGTTAAAAGATAATTATGCACTTTAAGCAACTGTCTACTTTTTTCTTAGAGTTTGACTATTTTCTACATGTAGGTTTTGTAACCTTCACCAAGAGAGTGCATCTTTTCACTGGTGTGCATCTGTTTGTTTCTTAGCAGGATTATGGAAAGAAGTTTAATGAAACTTTGTAGAAGGACTTGGGATGGGTAAAGGATGGATCCATTACATTTTGGTGCAAGTTTGGGCTGGAAATACAGGCCAGAATCACACCTAGGATATTTTTTGTTCGCAATGGACAAGGAGACAGCAGCAGTGTCAGGTGGAGCAAAATTGATGTTCTGCTCCGGGTGGTCCAAGCTCGCAGTGGCCGAATATATGGTCAAAAGAACAGACCTCAATGGGCTGATGATGCAAAAGGAGACTGGGAGGAGGTTACCAATATTATTAATCAGGTTTGCCCTGACATATTGAGAACCATTGCCCAGTCTAAAAAAACGGTTCAATGATGTAAGAAGAAGAAAGGCCAAACAAAAGCTCCGGGGACGGCCCCTCCACCAGTGTGGCCATGAGCTTGGCGGAGGACATTGCTTCCTCCACCCTCTCAGCCATAAGCATTGAGGGCTTGGGTGGGATTGAGGTTGGCGTTCCAGATAAGGTAAACATATTTTCCCACTAATAAAGACACTCATGTTTAGTAACCTATATTTACGCCCCGTGTAATAAAGATGAGTAGTGAGCAGAGATCACAACATAAACAAATACCATGTGTAACACGGATGAAATCAGAAGCACCTGTGCGTAAAGGACGCATTGCCAAGCTTGTGGTCTGGCCCTTGTCACTAGTGTTTGCATGTGAAATGAACTTGTCTTACCCAAGTGAATTATGATCATTTTGGCATGTAACTCTGGATTACACAAAATCAAAGATGTGAATACGTTTAATTAACCCTCTTCCGGATCCAACCGAGGAAGAGGAAGAAGGAGACCAGTTCAATTAATCAATAAAATTGATGGTAACACCATTTTGTTTTATGAGTAATTTTATGTATCTTTAATGTGATTGAGTAAATTGTGGCCAAAAATGTATAAATGGAAACATTTAAGGACAGAGCAAATAAATACTCACTATTTGATGCCGGAGCCGTTTGTGGTTGGCTGAGAGAGATGTAAAGTCGTTAGTTTGCATCACAGTTTCAGTTGTTAATTAAATGCCATTCAGCATAACCTCCATTACACATGCCAACCGCCTTTGATCTGACATCAGATGTGATGGGACAGTCAATATACATATGAATGTATGTGCTGATTCAAATAGTTACATTAAATAGTGGTTGTGATTATTAATTGCATTGAAATGTGCCTGACATTCTGTAAACCAACCTGCCTGTGAGGTTTTGGTGACGTGTGCACACCGTGCACTAGTCAGCCAAATTACCACTAGACCGGCTGCGCTTCGCCTTGCGCTGAGAGTAGACCAGGTTGGAGCTGGCGAGCTTTCAGCGCACATTCAGTGCAGCCTTTTGGCACGAAATTGTCACTGCACCAAGGTGAACCTGTCGACACCTCCCCCTTTTGCACCTCGGACTACCAAATGCGCACAGTGTTGTGAGGGACGAAATTACCACTGCACGGGCTGCGTGGGCTGTGCTACGCTGCGCCACCTTTCCCTGCGCCACGAAATTAGAGCCCAATAAGCGAATGTAACCAATACCCTCTATTTTATGACTGCATGAACACAATGGGGAAAAATTAATTGATCTAAGTGTAAATGTATCTTCTCCAGTTCAAGAGGAAGACAACTTCAGAAATGTCCTTTGTCAGAAATGTAATATTTTCTACATGTTAGTTTTGTGACCTACACCAGATTGTGCTTTCAATGTTGTCCAGTTGTTTCCATTTAAAGGCAATATTTAGTGATGTTCTGGACAAAAATTTAACCACTGCACCACTGCACGGGCTGCGTGGGCTGTGCTACGCTGCGCCACCTTTCCCTGCGCCACGAAATTAGAGCCCAATAAGCGAATGTAACCAATACCCTCTATTTTATGACTGCATGAACACAATGGGGAAAAATTAATTGATCTAAGTGTAAATGTATCTTATCCAGTTCAAGAGGAAGACAACTTCAGAAATGTCCTTTGTCAGAAATGTAATATTTTCTACATGTTAGTTTTGTGACCTACACCAGATTGTGCTTTCAATGTTGTCCAGTTGTTTCCATTTAAAGGCAATATTTAGTGATGTTCTGGACAAAAATTTAACATGACACCCACAAGTGTGTATAATGACTTAAAAATAGAAATTATTGGGTTTGTATAACCTTAATATGAGCCTCTTTTAAACATTTAGGAAAAGGGAGACCATGAACTTGAGCCATCATGTCTCTACAGTGGCCTACTTTGACACATTTATACATTTAACATTTTAAAGCTTGAGCCTACAAATGATGATGAACTGCTTCACCCATAAAAACCCAATCGATAAAGCAACAAGAAGAAAGAGAGAACTGCAGGGAGAGTGAAGAGAGTTGGGAAAGTGTGTTTGCATTCTTTCTGGATGTGCTGATCGTTGATGGGCTTGAGAAAGGGACAAGTTAACAAATATTTTTACACAATGGACAATCATTGTGTAATCGCAGGTTGGCAAAGGTCTGCTACGGGCTGGGGTATGTAAATGTCATCATCTGTCGTGGACAGTTCTGGATATTTGCAAGCACCTTTGACAGTGCATGGACAGTACCTGCTGACTGTGCATGCTTCCACAACACTGCATGCTTCCACAACACTAAAGAGACAATGAAGACAGTATCCATGGATGCTTTTGTTGAGGTTATGAAAGGAAGTCTGTCAGTGCCAAACATGTACAACCCCTCACTCAAAGAATACTAGAAAACACAAAGTGGGACAGACTCCTGGTGACAAATCAAGGCTATTGCAATGGAATGAGACATCAAATAAGCATACATGGAATGCTGGTCTGACACAGATTTTGATTTTAGTAGGAATCAAGCTCCAGCCCTACTTGGAAAATGTAGCAACTCTTATGTATGGTAAAGGCCCAAGGTTTTTTGTAATAATTAATCAATAATTTCATAACCATTTATAACCTTTCAACATGATGTACATCAAGTGAAATGAGAAATGACTGCTCTGTGGACAGTATACCTCATAACTAAAGTTGTAATGATTAGGAGGACCAGTGTGCAGAGGCGAGGATAAAAGTTAACAAAGGTTTATTATAAAAAATAGAAACTAAAGGAGGGCCAGACACAGGAACGTGGGCTTAAACAAAAGGGGGAAGAACCAAAGGCGCTGAGGCTGGCCAGCTAGCAAGGCAGGACTCAGGAAATGAAAACTAGAGGGAAAAAGGGAGACTGAAAACACCGGCAAATGGTTCTAGTAACAGAGAGTGGCAGTCGATTCGACGCAGGTTACCCATGTACTGAAAGGGGACACGCTGATGCCAGGAAGCAGGAAGTCGCAGTTTAAGTAGGGAGGAGTTGATGAGCAGATCAGGGACAGCTGTGGTGATTAGTCCTCCTGCCTCACCTGCCAGCCAGCCTTCTGAAAAGAACACAACACTTCCCCAGGAACACAAGTACTAAACAAAAAACAAGCAAGAAAATAAAGAATAAAGGGAGAGGCAGCGCAAGCCAGACGTGAACATAACAAAAGTGTCACAGCAGACTTTGACCAGTCAGGGCAGCTTAGAAAGAGAGGGCGTTCCTATTGGACGTTGCACTACACCTCTGCATACACCTTCCCTTGGTGGAATGATCACTTCTCCAGCACTGATAACAACTACCTACACTGCAAAGGAGCCTTAAAGAGAAATAAAAGGGCACTGAATAATAAAACTTGTGTCACTATCATCAGAGATGGAGAGACTTTCTTGGATCCACCTGCATTAATGCTTATAAACGTACTGATCAAAACAAGTGGAATGTGCAGTGCTAGGTTTTAAGTACTTTTGTTTTGTTGTTTGCTTCATTTAAGATAATTCTGAAAAGTGTCACAGCAGACTTTGACCAGTCAGGGCAGCTCAGAAAGAGAGGGCGTTCCTATTGGACGTTGCACTACACCTCTGCATACACCTTCCCTTGGTGGAATGATCACTTCTCCAGCACTGATAACAACTACCTACACTGCAAAGGAGCCTTAAAGAGAAATAAAAGGGCACTGAATAATAAAACTTGTGTCACTATCATCAGAGATGGAGAGACTTTCTTGGATCCACCTGCATTAATGCTTATAAACGTACTGATCAAAACAAGTGGAATGTGCAGTGCTAGGTTTTAAGTACTTTTGTTTTGTTGTTTGCTTCATTTAAGATAAGGATGATTGTATAGTTTTTATTTATGTATTTATTTATTTAGTTCATCCATCTAGCTCCCAAACTGGCTTTTGATCAGTTTTGGTGGTGTGACCAATAACTTGTTTTATTTATTTATTTATTGTCCTTTTGAACGCATAAATGTTTCTTCCGATTTTGTTTTCTGAAATAGACATTCTGGCAGTATTTGAAGTCCCAGCTTCACTGAGATCACTGAACACTTTTCCAAGTGTTTGGAAAAGAAACAGAAATGATTTATTTCTTGATGTGAGATTCACCGGAACTCTGGTGAAAACAAAAAGTGTGAAAAAGGACAGAAAAGAGCTGTGAAGGATAAACAAAGATGACGAATAATTGCTGCTGCAGGTCAGCTTTCCTAATGTATAGTGAAAGCACTGGCTGTTGTCATAAACAATTTACAGCAGTCACACTTGTTTAAAAACCTGAATAGGCAATTTCGCAGTGAATCTGTGGAGAAAGGGGACATGAAAAGTTGTGAAGAATTGATGATGGACTCTTAAGGCACGACAGAGATAAAATTGACCATGAAATCGGTAGCTTGGAATTAAAAAGGTTGGAAGATGATGATGAGAGTGAGAGAAAAAAAGGTGTGATCAGAAGAGGCTTTGTGAAAATGGTGGGGTTAATTTGCACATCAGTTAAATGCATAATTGAATGGACGCAGATCTGTTTGTACAAAGGAATCCCCCAGGGAGAAATGTAATAAATATCTGAGATGGTTTAAGATATGATTTGTGTTCAGCTTGGCGTGTTGTCTCTGTCTGTGCCTTTGGCATTATGATGCTCTTCCTCATTTCAGTAGGAGTTCACTAATTGATTGGCCAATAATTTGTGAAAACACCTATTTTGTGCATTTACAGTATTTTACAATATTAACACTGACACTGGAGTTTACTCTGAAAACAATACAAGAGGAGCAAGAATGCAAATGTATAGTCATTACAATGTTTTGAAGCTAGACCTCGAATAAGTGCAATACTTCATGTTGCACATGTTATACATGTAAACATAAACCAAAAAATATAATCCCATCACTGAGGTGGGGAGTGATATTAAAAATAATATGCTTTTATACATACATTTTACTGCATATGTAACATACTGTATATGGCTTCTGTCATTTTTTCAAAGCATTTTATACAACCACAGGTATACACTTATATATGTGTGTTTGTTTCTATGTATACGCAAAGCATACATCCTTGATTTGGATTTGCATTATCAGTTACCCATTGTTTGTTTACTTGCAGCTGTTTTGTATTAATTATTGGATAGATAGATAGATAGATAGATAGATAGATAGATAGATAGATAGATAGATAGATAGATAGATAGATAGATAGATAGATAGATTTTAAAGCATATATACGCAAGACATACTTATGGGTAGTATATTCATTTCTGTCCTAAATGTTACACACTGGAGCTTCAACTGTGATATATTCTCGCTTCAAAAAGCTGATCAAGTGATCTCAATGATCTACTTTTATTATTTGTCCTCTTCTTCAAACTCAGCTGAATGCCACATTAAATTTCTTCATGTGTGTCTTTGTTTTTCACTCATTTCACCATTCAAGACTTTATTGAGATGCTAATTATGACTGAATAACACAGCCAAGGTTAAATAATGCCTGAAGATGCTGTCACTGTTCAGGGACTTCCTTCTATGGCTTTAAAGAAATTATGGTATTCTTTGGAATGCATTCACCGTATTTTTTTCAGTAATTATGAAATAATCCTATGTTAAGAGTTTCATGTTGAGGTGTTGTTGCTCTAAAGCACATTTTTTTTTAAAAAAAAGATGAAATTCACTGCATTACTGAAGCTATTCTTTCGTGAATGACGGCATTAGAATGTGGCACAGATTAGGAATTTTTCTCAAGATGCTTGTTGATCATTTTAAATGAACAAGGTTACGTCAGTGTTAAAGTAAAGAGTATATAAGAAGTTTGTGAACGTTATGAGAGTCATGGCTCTTTTGAACTTTTAAAATGAGAGAGAATTTATTTCTGCTTCTCTGATTCTATGTAGAACATGTACATTTGACCAATGTTGTAAATTTGAGTGACAGCCAGTGCGGTCTTCTGCTGCTGTAGCCCATCTGCTTCAAGATTTGAAATGCTGCACATTCACTGTGATTTACAGTGGTAATCTAAATTACATTTCCATGTACATTGAACTCACAGCATTTTGTTGGACCACTGTCTTTTTTCCCAGTACACAAACACTAGCAAGGAATTGATTTATTGAATGGTGTCCAACTTGCAATGTGCCCCCTTCTAGCTTGTTAGTAATGAGCACATTATGGTTGACCTATCACAGACCAAAGCAAAGTTTTAATTGGCTATAGTTAGTAAAATATTGAGAAGTGAATGTGATGGCTGTAAAACTCACTGCACTACATTTTGTAAAGCACTGGCCTGGGTTTTGTCATGTATTTTCCCATCTTTTCTGCATGTGCAGAGTATCTAGGGCAGTTTAAGTCCAGTTGAACATATACATAGTATTGTAGGAATTCATCTTCCAGCACAATACCTGAGTGTGTTTGTCTACGTGTGTTAGTCCATATTTGAGAAATTCAATTCAATGCAGGTAAAGTGTATCAGCGTAACATGACTCTCTCTGTGTTTCTCAGTATAGAGGAGACGGACAGAAGCAACCGAAGCATTGACCTACTGAAGTGAGATGACTGCAAACAAATTGGAGCATGACTGAAAACACAAAGATGTGTCTACAAAAGAGTTTCAGGAGTGATTCGACCACGGGTCCTATGTTTATACATGCGGGTGTGTACGTGAATAGTAGTTACAAAAAGTTTCATAATTGGTCCGGTAGATCGCACACACAAGTCTACGTAATCACGCATAATGACCACCAGTTTTGGACATCAGCGGGTCCCACTCTTGACAGCAAAGGTGTTCTTCCTCTGTGGGCATACGTTCACAGCAGAAGCACAGAAACTACCAGTTTGCAGAGATTCTCGTCCTTGCAGCGGCTGGGTCTCAGGTCTTGCTAGACTTGTGTGTACGATTTTGAGTGACACTACTGCTCCGGTGATGTTGCCAGATTTTACAATAGCAATCTGAGCCATTTATTGGCGAAATCAAGCACCTTTTATAGATGTAACCCAGAATGGCACGATTGCTCTGGATACCTGTTGGCACTGTCACTCGAGACGATCTACAGGGCTAATTATGAAACTTTTTGTAGGTACTATTCAAGTACAAACCCACATTTAAAAACATTGGGCCTGGAATTCCCCTTTAAATAGTTCATTAGAAAACAAAGTGATTTTAACTCTTTTAGTGTTACATTAATAATATAAGTTTAACACTAATCCATTGTGGATTTGATTAAATTAACTGTTATTTTAAAACTGCAAATTTTACTGTGCAAACTTGGGTCTTCTTGCTGCAAGACAACAGTGCTAACTGCCTTAACTGTGGCCCAAGAGGGAAACAATGACAGTTATCCACATTCTCTTCCCGATAAGGTCTTTAATTGTTTCATCAGAACAAACGGCCCCAACCACTGGAGGAAGACAACATGGAAATTGGACTGCAAGAGTCCCAGTCATTGTTTTTGCATGTTTTATGGACTTATTATTCCAGTAGCTTAACTTCATTATCAGTTATAACAATTCTCCTTTCCTGGTGTTGCCTATACCACAGCCAGCATTGACAATTTGTTTGTCTGTCCTCTGACTGGCCAACAAGGTTTTACAGTTACATTTATATCGCTACCTGTTCAATAATTGTGCAATGGGTTTTTGCATTTTTGTGTGGATGAAGAAAACTTCCATTTTCCAAAACATATGCGTGGACTAGGCCTCAGGGTTGGAGTTTGAGCAAAACTAAGGGTGTCAGTACAATATGTGACGTCATCTACATCAAAGTGAAAGAGTCTGGACCGCGGAGGCTCTTTTGTGCCTCATGGTAATAGAGAACAAAGAAGGTCAAAACCTTACGCTGCTAAAATAGATTCACCAAAACAAATTGTAGTATATTAGCTTGGAAATGACATGGAGGAAAAACTGACGAGGGTGTTTTTCTCGCGGGCACATGGATGTGTTTCCCCCCACACCATGAAATTTGTATACTTGGCTCCTAAGAAAACAATTCTTGCTGGTGTGTTGAGCAGCCTTCCTGTTTTTCTTCACACACACACACACACACAGAGAGAGAGAGAGAGAGTGACACTGGCAGAGTGAGTGAGTGTGAAGCCTCTTTAATTGCCTTCGGTCACCCACAACGTTGAACCGGGGGCGCCGACGTGCATGCAGCTTAGCAAAGGAGCCGGGCCGAGGGCCCTGATAGATATTTTATCGCTCCAAGTTAACGGGTAATGAATTCCCAAAGTGAAATCTGTCACTTCAAAAATAAAGAGGAAGGCAAATTAAAAAGGAGATAGAGAGAGGCGGAGGAAGAATGGAAGTGGAGAGGGTGACACAGTTTTAAAATGCCCTATCTTTTTAGCCATCCTCAGTTTTTCAATGGAATAAAGAAAACTCAGCCTCTTTCTTCTACTCTTTTCTTCTCTTCCTCCTCTTCTTTCTTTCTTTCTTTCTTGCTCTCTCTCTCTCTCTCTCTCTCTCCCACCCTCCTCTATCTCTCACTCTGCTTTTCTGTGAGGGGGGAAAAAAAAACTCTCATGAATGATTTATATGTGTCTTGTTATCAGCAATGATTTCTATAGACCCCGACGCATTCACCAAGACATTTGTGGCGTAATTGTTAATTTTAATGCCATAATGGCTTCAGATGGGAGCACTGATTAGACATTTATTACACAATTAAATGAAACATACTCAAGGATCACAAAAGGCTTCCGTAATTATTTCAGGCCATTAATAAAATGGGCATTAAATTATATTGGACACAAAAGAGAAGTGAAATAGATTTCCATTAGAGCAATAGAGGCAGAGAGAGAGGAGGGTAATAGATCCTGCCTGAATTCACTATGAAATTAATTGTTGCCCAGCCTATTTCCACACACAGTGGAATAAATGAATGAGAAAAGAAAGGGAGAGAAGAAATGAGTTGGTGGCCGAGAGAGAGAGAGAGAGAGAGAGAGAGGCTACATTAAGAACCTCTGATAAAAAAAAGCTTTTGTTTGACGTATGACAATGGACCCTCCATTCGAGAGAGAGAGAGAGAGAGAGGAAGAAAGAAAAGAGAAGAAGAAGAAGAAGGAGAGAGAGAGAGAGAGTCGGACCAATTTCAATCGGAGCCCACTCCCCTGGAGTTCTGAGTCGAGGTTATTTGCACTTTTTCAAGTTTTGTTTGGCATCTCAATAAACAGTTTTATCAAAGATCCACCCATGAATGCACACATAAATCTGACACTCAGGAAGAGGCAGCGTTTGGGTCACACATCTGCTTAAAAGCCTAAAAAAAAATACACGAAAAAAGGGGGAGAGGGTGGTTAGAATAAATGCAAATGACAGGAATTCCATCTTCCTCGTCCTCTTTTTTTGATGAATGAAAGAATTTTCTGTGGCTGTAACAAGATGGAGGTCAAGTTTGATATAGACTAGATATAAAAAAAAAAAAATGCTGTGATTAAATCACAGTCCTTGTCCTTCAAGAAACAAGCCATTCAGTTGACAGCATTTATGCTGTTTTTTTTAGAAAGAACAATAGAGAAAATCCCTTGAGCTGTTGGTAATACTGCCGCTACTTTTTATCTTTTACTTTTTTTTTTAAAGTTAACAATAATCAATTAAATGTTTACAAAGAGTGAATGCAGAAAAGATGTGCATATTTACTCACTGGCAACACCTTGGGCACACATCATTTTTCTTGATTGACTGATATATATTTGTTATAACAAAGTGAAATATTACAATTGATGAAATAAATGAATCCAGTTCTAGAATTGATCACAAATAATGCCACATAACGTATTTACACTGTTCTACTGAGGGACAAGACAAATAGGTAACCTCGTGGTTTTTTTGTTTATCACATCATGTAGATGTGGTGGAATTTTAAATCCCAGTTGTGTCATAGGACAAATTAAAACAACTCAAAAGTTTTACTAAATATGTGACTTTATCACATAAGCTAAGACTTTTTGGTTAAACTGTTAGGTAACTGAAGAGTTTTAATTTCATTAACTATTTTATTCTACTTTTCCCCCCAAGAGAAATGCACCTATAACCACAGTGTCTCTGTAGATTCAGCATCTTTTGGACACTTATTCACACATTTCTTTAGATTTGGCTGTTTCTAATTCAAAACACTGTGTGTTGGGAGTCACCAGTCTTTAAGGTGCCCGGTGAAATAATGTGGAAAGACACCATCTTAGATTTTGTACAGCAAGATGAAACTCAGTTATCAGATTTTTAGAAAAGTGTGACTGTCGACCTGGCTTTCAAAATAAGAGCCAATGGATTTGGCTTTTTACTACTTCCTTTTGTAAACCTTGTGTCATAAAACGTCGCAATAAAAATAGCTTACAGTCTTATAAAATACATGTTGTGATTTTGTTCCTTCTGTTAGTTAACCTGATAAAACAAAATACATATTTGTATGTTTTTGTTTTGTTTTGTCTCAAAACTTCCTGTTGTGTTTCATAACACAACAGGAAGTTGTCACACTTTGAACATGTACAGAACATAATGAGTTTGCTCTGCACTCCTTTGAGACTAACCATTGTTACTTAAGGTTTCATTACTGGAGGACCTAAATACAGACTGTCAAAAATTCAGTAAAGAAATTGTTTTAATGCTCACATTCAACAGAGGCAGGAACTGTAGGAAACTTGGAAATGAAACTCAGACCAACAGAACAGACAATCCAAGACAGAGAGTGGGACTGGAGCACAGAAACTAAATACAGGGAGGAACCTAACAAGACATAGGTGAAAATCAATAGCAGGTCAAACACACAAGGTCAAGATTAGAGCAGAGAAACAGACAGTAAACATGAAGTAAAAGTAGAATGAACCTTTCTCCAGTGTTCCTTAAACCCTCCCTTTTTTAGTGTTCATGGTCTAATGTGACTGGTGTATTTTAATTGCTCATTTCTTTTCTTTCTTTCTTTCTTTCTCTTTAGGGATGGCTTGGCTTGGGACAGGCACTAACATTCAGCACGTACACTAAATGTGACCCTCAAACTGAGTGTGCAATTAAGCCAATCATTGGGGATTAAAGGAAATTGGATACCTTGCTCAAAGGTACCCCAGCCCTTGGCCTGTCAGGATTTGAACGAGCAACCCTCCATTTACAAGCCAAGGTCCCTGTTCGACCCCATTTTGATTTCTTTTATAATATCAAAAAGTACATAAATCATCACTGCATTATGTTTATACAATGTAGTGTGCCATCTGTAAGGAGGGTGTGAATGTGTGTGTGTGTGTGTGTGTGTGTGTGTGTGTGTGTGTGTTCTTGTACTTGCTGCAGAGTGAGGACATGTTGACAAAGTGAGGACATTTTGGCTGGTCCTCACTTTTTTTTCCACCCCTTAAAAGGGAATTTTTAGGGTTGAGACTTGTTTTAGGGTTAGGGTTAGAACTGGGTTTAGGTTAGGGTTAGGCATCTAATTGTGATGGTTATGGTTAGGGTAAGAGGCTAGGGAATGCATTATGTCTATGAGGGTCCTCACTTTGATAGAAATGCAAACATGTGTGTGTGCACCTGGTATTCCTTATGTTGTGGGGACCTAAATCTGTTTACACACTCAGATTATGGGGACTTGTCTTATTTATAGGGAAGAAAGTCAAGTCCCCATAACATAAATGATTCCATTTTAAGGTGAAGACCTGTTTTAAAGTTAGGATTAGGTTAAGGTTAAGGTTAGGGCACTAGTAATTATAGTGTGTAAATATTTTCTGTCTGCTGGATGAACATAATATATTCTTTTCCCATCATGTATGGTAATCAAATATGTGATAAAATTGAATAAACCACTCAAAACCCATTCGGTTCAATTAGCATTCATTTCACGTCCTATATACAAGTGTGTTATACAAATGTGATAGAATGTGCGCCCTTTTGAAGACTGTAGAATTAAATGTGTGGACTTAGACCGTGATCTTATAAAAGCCGTTAAAATACACTGGCCGTATTAAACCTTGAAAGCTGAAACAAGGCGGGGTTAAAGGTTTTACTTCCCGTTTTCCCTCTCTTCTAATCTGTGACTGACCTGCAGCCTAATTAAGTTTTGGTTTTTTTTTTTTGTTTTTTTTTTATTGTTCCTTGAACCCTCCCTCATTTCGGTGTTGACCAGTCAATCTATGGGTGAGTGTAAGTCACCCATAGATTGTGTAAGTCACTCAAAATTCAATCCTAGTGATGATCAGCAAATTGTTATTTGTTTAGATGCTCAGTGAGGAAGATACAGTATCATGAGGTCTTGAGGCAATAAGGTAAAAAAAAAGGAAATTTCACAGCTTTGAGGAAAGCTGTGAAATTGGTCTAAATTGACCAAACACTTGACACAAATGTTATAAAAAAAGAAAAGAAAAACAAAAAAGAAAAACCTGCTCAATAAATAGGAGACACACAGTGAAATCCTGAAGTCCAAACTGTATATATCAGGACAGTTGGCACAGCAGTTGTAATGAAAATGAAAATGCTGTATACTGTATGTAACCTTCTCTATAAATTGAATTGCATTTGACTTGTTGCTGTTCTCAATTCTCAATTTGAAATCACCTCCATTTGCTTTTTCCCCCACCACTCCATTCAGGAAACAAACATCTGTAAACAAAAAAAAAAACAGAAAGAAAACACGCAAGCACAGGACATATAACACAAAAACACACCATTAGAAAATGCTCTTTTTGTGTTCATGGATGCATAGGGGTATGAGTGGCATATGTTTCCCTGCATGCTGTGATGTCACATCACATCCGCCGATGTATATTTTCACTCATTTTTAGGAAAATGTATATTTACCATTTATGATAACTAATAGAAATGCTGAATAAACCTGAAGAAGTCCTAAATAAAATTAATTTCATTCATTAATTTCAGTGTGCAGTGGCTTTAATACTTATTTATATGGTTAAAATATATGTTCCCAACACTGTTAATTATTGCCAGGTATTTATAATATATCGATATCACAAATCGCCAATGTTATAGTATCATGTTTGTTTATTCAATAACATGTAAAAGGGTTACTATTTACAACATAAAAGAAAATCAAAGTATCAACATACTGTACCAATGTGTTCATACTCTGACAGAAGAAAATGGTTGACAAACCTAAACCAAGTAGATTAGCAACACAAAAATTAATACATTTCATTCAAATACAATTTAGCAATTTATATGAAATCGTCTGCACATAAATGTATGATTCAAGTTTGAAGTTAAAGCCAGTTTCTCAATCATTTTTATTTTTCCTCAGTGTAGATTTGTTGTCCCATCAACAAAACAAATAAAATAACGTATTAGAATTTCTTTTTTTCTTTTTTTTTTTACCCCAGCCGTTAACAGGAGGATTATGATATTTAAAATGCATCAAAGCTTGACACACACGATAGAGACTTTCTGAAACCGTCTCCATTGGGAACTTTAAATTGAGCTGTCTTTGAATGAGTGCTCTCTTGAGGAAAAAAAAAAAAAAAAGCAAAAGGAAATGGAAACTGATATTTCACAAGGCTCGAACACATCATTCAACTAAAATGAATTAATCATTCACTGGTACTGATTTTTGAAAGTGTGTTTTGTCCTGCCCCACCCCCCCCAACTTCAAACGCCTCCATGTTGCGGAACCTTCTCTGTTTCCGATCTGAAAGCACGTTCAGTTCTCCTGCTTTTTTCTGCCTCATCATTCAGGAGGCAAACGTCCATAAACAAAAACACAGAGAGAAACAGGTACCAGAGGGAGGTTGATTGATGTGTGTAATTCTGCCGCGTATTGATTTTCGGCCTCACTTTTGAATTCATCACATGACTCTCGTCTTCAAATCCAGGTCCTCGAATCACTGATCGTCCTCTAGTGACATTCTGGTAAAAAGAAATGTTAAAATTGTATTTTCCCAGCACAATGTTTCAAAACTATCAACAGAAACTGAAACAAATATCTACATTCTTTTGTCAAAACTCTACACTAAAATCCATTTTTTCTTTCCTTTTCTTACCTCTTTCAACCAAAACAATACACACTGCTATTATTATATGACTTACAAAGCATTGAATAAACACTGATTATCAATTTAGAACACTTTTGACTGTGACATTTGAATTGATGTTTTGGCACCATGAGGCCATGTGACATTTTCAGATGCATACATTTTGTCCTGCAAAGCATTTACACTCCTACATAATGACTATAGACAACAAAAACATTACTTATTTTACATAAGTACAGTGAGAACAAACATTTAATATGAGTCACTTAAAGCATATTTTATACCCTTCACATGTGGTTGGTGCAACATGAGTGAGACCAATTGTAATGAGGATGTTTCATTTTAAGGCACTTGTTTCTAGGACATTCTTTCCGAGTGATCCAATCATGTCCAGACTGCAGTAAGTTCAGGTCTTGATTCTGCCCTGACTGTTTCTTCTGATCACAAAATCAATATTTGGAGGCTGTTTCAGGATCCCATTCCTCAGCTGCAGTTGCATTTGTTTTTACACTGATCAGCGTTTATCATCTCCTTCTTGTCCTGTCCTTTGTGTCCTCTTCTGTTACACTACCTGTCCTCATTTCCTCCCTCACAACATCTGTCGTTGTCCAAAATAAGCGCTATCCCTCCTCTACACATGACCGAACCGTCTCAACCTTGACTCTCCATGGTTTATTTCCAAACGGTTCAACCCGTGCTGTCCCTAATCCTATCCAAAAAATCTCAGCATCTTCGGCTCTGCCACTTCCAGCTCCAGCGCTTTGTGTCTTTTAGACAGTACCACTGCCTCCACACTAATCTGTGCTCATGCAGTGACTTAAAGATACAGTGTGTAAAATTATTGGTGTTTCATGTTCCGAATATTGCTCACCTCGCCCATCCCTTCCATGTTTGTTGGAGAATCTGTGGAGCCTTCAGTTAGCATCAAAACTCAAAAGATGTTTAATTTGTCCATTGTGGGCAACTGTAAAAACAAGGTGGTCCAAAATGGCGACCACTGTAGAGCTAACACAGCTCCTGATTTAAATATTAAAAGTTCATTCTGGGGAGAAAAATCACTAAATTAAAAAAAAAAATCAGTATAATTAAATTCTCTTCAATTTCTGCCAAATGAAAATATTTTCTTCTAAATTTAAAGAGTGGACCTTTATGAATCTATATACCATATAATTTCCTTTTTTCTAATGATGAAACCTAATTTAATGTTAAATTCAGATTCTTCTGGGTGAGGTCACCACCAGTTGTCCTCAGTGTCCCAGATCTGATTTCGTGTGGTCACAGCACACGCAATCAGGCTGCATTTTAATGAGAATTCAAATGAGAACAGTCATACATAAGGCTGTCCATGTGCAATCAGATCACTGAGCACAGATGTTAATACCAGGTTTGAACAAGGCTGAAGTGAATAAAGGGTAATAAATGGTGCAACTTGTCCTCAGCTCTAATTTAGATGTCTAATTTAATTTAGATGTTTGAGTGAAACCAATTAAAATATCATTTTACATCCACTCACATGTGCGTGTGTATTGTGTGCGTACTTTCATTTCTGTGTGTGCAAAATGGCCAAAACTGTCATGCAGAATTCTTTTGAGAATTCTGTTGAGTTGCACTTTAATCTGGCTTTTCCCTTAGAAACGTATAGCTTCACCACCACAATATGCAATTTTATTATTTGCAATTTTTATTTCACCTCTGGCCATCGACATTCTCATATAACCACCAAATCTAAATGTTTTATACTTCACTTCACTATACTGCTGTTTTTAGGAAAAAAAAAAATATATATCCCAGTAAATACAATGGACTGACAGAGTCTGAATGTTAATGTAATGACACGTCACATTTTCTCCAACAGACAAGCAACGTCCACTGATGAGATACAGCTTCGGGCTATAATGAGGTGTAATGAGTGAGTGTAAATGTGTCATTGGTGTTATCATCAATGTTTAACTAAAAAGCAGTAAAACAGCTTTTGTTTAATTGGAAACTTTGCACCTACATTTAAAACATTGTATGCAATCGTGAATATCATTGGACTTGTGCATCATCATCAATCAAATCAGACATACGGTATATGAAAATGGAAAATAATCAATCAAATTAAATAATTTTATTTCTCAAAAATAACTGTAGCAGAGGTAAGGAAGGACTGATTGATATTGATAAGAATTGCTTGATTGCTCATTGATTACTCAATGAGGTCTAAATGCTCTGTTTAGTATAGCATTTTTCTAGTCCTGATGACCACTCAAAGTACATTACCCTAGAATTTCCATTCACACATTCAATATTGTGTCTTCGTGAAGCACTTTCTATGTCAACTCTGTCATAAACATTCACACACTTCGCACACAGCCACCAGTAACGACCTAGAGGTAAGTGTCCTGTCCAAGGTAACATCGGCACATAGACTGACAGAGTCAGGGGTTCTTGTTTGTTTGGTTTCATCCCAAGTAAATGAAGTAAAGTTCATGGTTGTTGTAAAATCTCAAACAAAATCTTTCAGGCTGCAACTAATGATTACGGAAAATGAGCATGCTCCATAAAAGTTAATTAAATGGAGGGAAATGTCCAATATTTTTTTCCAAATTCTCAAAATGATAATGATAATAAACATTCTCAGTGTCCACGCACTAAACCTCTTAGTTAAGTGT
Source organism: Brachirus orientalis (assembly GCA_016785285.1). NCBI lineage: Eukaryota > Metazoa > Chordata > Actinopteri > Pleuronectiformes > Soleidae > Brachirus > Brachirus orientalis. The sequence continues at coordinate 883,295 of JAFBJR010000046.1, forward strand.
CAGAGAGGAGCAAAAAATATAAGAAAAGAATTCACATACAAGAATTAACAGAGATTTTTCTTTATAATTAGAAAATCAATTAAAAATATTTGTCAATTTTATTTAGTGTTCGATTAATGATCAATTAATACCCACAGCCCAATTCAATTTCAGTCATTAAAGGCTTAATAACATTTGAGGGGAAAGGCCATGGGTGAGTGGAAGGCAATTGGACTTGTAACTGAAGGGGTTGCTAGGTCAGGTCAAGGGCTGGCGTACCCCTGAGCAAGGTACCCAATCCCCATAAATGTGAGGGTTGTGTCAGGAAGGGCATCCGGCGGTAAAATCAAATGTGAGGCTCACCTTCTGTGGCGACCCCTGGAGAGGGAGAAGATGGACACTGCTAATGCTGCTTTGGGAGTCGAGGTCAGTCCACGAGCTTGAGCCGGAAAAAGTCAGATGGGACTCGGGGAGTTCTGTCAGGCAGCAGCAGGAGCTTGAAAGGTCAAACACTGGTTGACATTGGATCTGTACCTTCTGTATAATGAAGTACGGCAGGATTGCTGTCGTTCTGCAGCGTCGCAGCAACAGCGGCGGCAGCAGCGTGGACACAACCTTTCTCCAAGTCTGACACATGAAAAGCAGCCATGATCCTGTTTGCCATGGGAGCAGAGGAGGTTGTTTCTCCAGGGAATGCCGTGAGGGAACGAGGAGGGAATAGTCACATCCTAGAGACGACCCCTGCAGGCGCTGGGTCACATCCGACTCGATTCTGATTAATTACAGATCAGTTATGACTGTTTGCATTCAGAACTACGTGTGTTGCATCTGACTTTCTTGTCCTCTGAAATGATACACACTGGTCAAGACGTCACCCAGAAGAAGCTGGTGTCCTGTTTTAAAGCCTTTCGATTTGTGATTTGGCCGGGGGCATGTTTGCAGGCATCACCTGCAACCAGGCTCCAACTGGATAATACCAGCTGTCAGTCAGACTGGTGTGAACATGTCCTGTGCTTTACCGTTTTCCTGTAAAGAGGAACATAATTTACAAAATTAATATCATGTTCTATTGAGATCGACCTGAAATGAGTGATTAACTCTCCGGAAAAATGTTTAGCTTTCAATCAAGTGAGAAATAGACGCTCGTTCTCCCATAGCTTCTATCAGCTTGTATACTATTCTTTTTTGGCAGTATACATCCAATCTTTTTCTACAATCTATGTTTTCAGGTAGAGGTGACACCCTGTGCTGGCTATTCTGGATGATTTCACTTCCTGGTTGGCCATTGAGCATTGAGATGTAAGTTCTGTTCTCACTTCAGTATGTTGCCTTGTATACAGATACAAGGCAACATACTGAAGTGAGACGAATCTCTAATTAGAAAATTCAGAATGGACAGTCAGATTTCTGTGTCCACACAGACCTGACAAAACATCAAATCAGAGTCCCATCAAGCTGAATCTGAACGTAGCCTTAGACATCAGGAAGTGACAGATGCCCTGAGGGAATAAAAACAAAACTTAAACTGAAACATGGAATTGGGTCTTGTGTTGCTCAAAAAGTTCTGGACGGGCTGTCACAGTACAAAGGTAACCCTGGAGGTGATGACAGTGCTGTTTTAGCATTTTGAAGCCAAAGCTAGCAATACAAGCAATGGATGGCTCTGCCCATATAAAGCAATGTACGGCATTGCCTTTATGTGGGCAGACCAATGAAGAGGGAAATGTAGTTCCCTGATAAAATAGAAATGAGTGTCTTCATAGTGTTGTGTATGTTCTTGTATTTGTTACCTCTTTAGGACCTTTTCTGGCATAAACACTGACCTTGTCAGGACCAGTAGTCCTCGTGGAGATCAAAATCTGGTTCTGAGACAGAACCTCATTTTTATGGCTAAGATGGGAATTGTGTTTTGGTAAAGGTCAGAGTTGGACATTAATTGGTTATAATAAAAGTTAGGGATAACTTAGTTTATGCTGTCCAAATGAATGGAAATCGATGTAGAGTCCTAAGAAGAATAGCAAATGTGTGTGTGTACCTGGCATTCCTTTTATTGTGGGGACCTACATCTGTTTTCACAGTCACATGGGGACTTGTCTTCCTTATGGAGACAAAATCAAGTCTCCATAACATAAATGACTCCATTTTAAGGTGAAGACATGTTTTAAAGTTAAGATGAGGTTAGGGTTGGGTTAAGGTTAGGATTAGGGCACTAGTAGTTATGGTTATGTAAGAGTAAGTCTCCAGGAAACCTGTGTGTGTGTGTGGGTATGTGTCAAACCAAATGTTATTTCATAAATATACAGATGTAGTATATGTCTATTTAGCTAACACAGTATAATGACAGTAAGCACTGACAGTAGGCATATTAATGAATTGCATAAGATCGTATTCTGATAGTGTCCAATTGTTGTTAAAGGTCCAGTGTGTGAGAATCGGTGACATCTAATGGTGAGACTGGAAACTGTTTCTGAAGAAGCATTGGGTGAGCAAGATGGTGGCCTTCATAAAGCAAAACGGTCACCTCGAGTACATAAAATAAGCAGATTCTAGGGCTTTGGAAATGAAGTAACTTTTTTTTAATTTTTACAGTGTTTAAACACCCATGCAAAAATGATGGTATACATATTCCATTTCTGCAAATTAGTCCTCCTAAATGCCACACACTGGACCTTTAAATTAAAACGACTACCTTGTACATTATTTACAAATAATATATGTAATAAATGATTCTATAATTTATCATCCCAAATATTTATTACATGTTTTTCCTTAGTTGTGGTTGCAATTCTGGTTTGTTGTCAGTAAATCTTATCTGGTGCGTCACAGTCTCCTGCTGTGAGAGTCTGGATCTCCCTCTGCTCTAAATGAGTTTTTTTTTTCTCCCTCCTAATGAAGGTCAGGAGAGAGTCACATCTTTCCTTTTGTGATAATTTATCCCTATCTCCCGTTATCACAGTTTTGCCCCTTTAATCCTAATTGTATTGTATAATTGTGTGGTGTGGACCTGGTGGTCTTTGAAGTATTGGCCCTATCCTTTCATTATTACCTGATGCCTTCAACCTTTGAGGATTTTTTCCCCCTGCATGCTCTGTACCATTCAGTGTGTTGAAGAATAAAAGAGGGAGCAGCTTAAGTATAGTCCTTTTAAACATTATTTCAACCACATGCTGATAATACATCTAACATATGTACTGCTCATTTCACTGACTGTTGGAATGTGCTTTATTAAATATTTCCTTTTAAGCTTTCCCATCGCACATGTTATTAGTAATTCGTGCATTAATTATTAGACTGTTCCCATATGCACTGTAAATATCAATCTAGACAGAGGAAATACAGTATACTGCAACTATATGGTTTGTGAGGACATAAATAAGGCTGATGCACAATAGGGTCAAAAACTAAATCAGTGCAATCTTATTCACAGGTGAGAGAAATAATAAGCTTAGCATCTTAATAGTCACTTTTAGAAAAGGAAAATGTTAAAATTCTAATGATTTGACATTGTTTTTGTTGGACCACAAACACGTCTTCTTACATAAAGTGGAATACATTGGGGCTGTGAAACACTTCAGTAGTTTGAACATTTATGTTATCATGTTACATTCCATTTGGAAATTGCACTTGCTCCAATTCAGATTTTTATTTGTTTATTTTCTTAAACTGAAAACACTAATAAGGCAATAAGCTACTTTACTTTAACCTAATGTTAAATATTACATCATGAAAATGTTTCATATATGTTGATGCTAACTTTCATTTCACTTAAGTATTACCAACTGAAGTAAAGTTTGTGAATACTTTTCTTTTGACTAAACCATGAATATATGTGTTTTTTTTTAAGAACAAGATAAAGAAAATGGCTGAGCAAATAAAGAAAACATATACAGTATATATTTCGTGGGCAACACTCAAATGCCTTAATTTATTTCAATCTAAAGTTAGCAAGTTAAAAAAAGGACGTTTCAGTTAACTTGCTTACTGAAGTTTGAATTAACTGACTTCATCTGCATGCTACCAGTTAAAATATTTGTATGCCTATACCATGAATATCTATATGGTTTATTAGCATGTAAATAGCAAAATGATTCTGATATATCAGTTCCTGTATAATAAAATGGAAATCTTCTCTTGAGAACATTAAAATGAAGCTACTTCAAACTAAAGTTAAATAACATGACAACTGTTAAATATTACTTGGCAAGTTTAGATTAAAAGGATTTAAATAATTTAAGTAGTATATTTCAATTTTCTTAACGTCTAATGTTTTTATGTATAATGTATGCATAAACATATTAGAATTATTCTTCTGCTTAAAGAAAAATCAAGTTCAGGAATCCGTGTTTGTTTATGATATAAAAAAGGGAATACGTGAATACAGTAAAGGGCATTCAAATGTCAACTCCAGCTTTTAGGAAGTTTTTTTTTAAAGGGAAGGACGACAATGAACGGTGGAAAAAAATCGCTTATCATTCTTCAGGACCATGGACAGTTCCGGTGGGGACGCTTGTGTGTGTGTGTGCTTGTATTTGTTACCTCTTCCGGACATTTTCTGTCTTAAACACTGGCCTTGCTAGGACCAATAGTCCTCATGGAGACCAAAACCTGGTCTTAATGAGGCAGAACATCATTTCGGAGGAACTGGTTAAGTAAAGTTCTAATGTGGGAGTGTGTGTGTGTGAGTTAAATAACACAGTTAAAAACCAAAATAATTTCATTATTTTACAAATAGTGAGTTGTTTATACAGATAATAGCAACTCACCAGTCTTTTATCATTTATCATTCAATTTGTAAACAGCTATGATTTTCTCTTCAATTATTAATTTAATAATATAATAAAGAGCATTTATATATATATATATATGGATGATGATGATTTATAATCAGAATATTAACTGTATTTAAAGACATTTTACCTCTGTGTCAAATGATTATAATATTTTGAGGGAATGAATACACTTTCACACACACCGCCGATGATGGAAATACTACTAATAATAATAGTCACCCCCCTCACTGACAAAAATCAAAATCTATCGCATTTCTCATTATCCCGCAGAATTGTCGAGGGAACTATGAGGCGCGCGTTTATTAGACAATCAGGGTTTGAATAAGACACATAGGCTGACTTCTCCTTGGTGGTGAGGAGGAGAAAGAGGAGGAGGAGGAAAAGCAGGCTGTGCCCCAAAAATACCCCCCCCCCCCCCCCCCCCCCCAAAAATACCCCCCCCCCCCCAACCCTCCCACGTTATCTAAATCATTGATCTCAGAATGAAGCCGGAGCTGCTGCTTCAGGAGCCTGAACGCCACCTGTCAAATTGCATATATTTGTACCGTTTATTTATCTACGTGTGACAGATTACACCAAATACAAATTATAACGGAAAAGAAAATGTACAGTGCAAACATGCAGGACATTTACCTGACGGCTGCAGATGGACATCTCAGACCAGAGCGGGACGATTCTCTCTCTCTCACACACACATCAACGGAGCAGGAAAAAACATCAAACGAAAAATAACTGACACGACTGGCGTGACATTGTTCTCTTGAAATTTAATTATAATGATTTTTGCGGGCTTTTTTTGGTGACAGTATATTGGAGATCTTGTGGTTTGGAAGTTGCCGATAAGTGACGCATGCGTGCGCGAGGAGACGGAGAGAGAGAGAGAGAGAGAGAGAGAGAGAGCGTGAGAAATATGGAAACATCACAGGCAGACTAGTAAACCCGGTCTTTGTCCCGCTGTAGCTGCAGAAATAAAAATGAGTCTGACTCTGTGTTTTTCCTCCACATTGTACTCACTAATGTAACAGACTCTGAACAATATGCTATTGAAAATGTATAAATATTGATATTTCTTCCTCTGAGAATTTTTTTAAAATGTGTTAAAAATCAGTTACTGGACTAATTTAAGGAGCAATTGACATTTACACAGTTAACAGAATCCCTCACCTCTAAACTATAACCAGTTAATACCAAACCGTTCACATCTCACCTCACCCACTCACTCTGAAATGTGCTTCTATCTCATTAGGACCAGGTTTTGGTCTCAATGACATCTATACTGGTCCTGACATGGTCAATTTATAAAAGGAAAAAAAAAAAGTCCACGTTGAATCTTTAAAGTTGTACGCACGCGCCTGCGCGCTCACAATGATGTTCTTGTGCGCGCGCACATACAGCTAAATAGGCCACCTTAAATGTCTGCTAAGAAGCAGTGCAACTATTACTAGAGGAGTGTTGTATCTGCAATTACACACACGCGCGCGCATACACGGACGTGTGTGTGCGCGCGCGCGGTTTTAATAATCACAGCTGAAGGAATCATATATCACACACACACACACACACTCACAAGCCCGAGGGCTGTGAAAAGAAACAGGGAAATTAGCATTTTAAAACGATCACTTCGAGCCTCCTTAACGCACGCGCACTCCTATAGGCGCGCGCGGACACACACCCACTGAGGACTAATGCAACAATTAAAGACTGACACACACAGTGACGCATGTGCGCGTGTGTATTTTCACGTGTTCTGTAATTTTGTCACAACCTTTGTGTTCACTATCCAAGACAAGCGCACGCGCACACTGGCCTAAACAGCGTGCGTGTGCCACTTTTTTGGCCTTGATATTTAGCCATAAACTCTATGTTTTTAACTGGGTCCCTGCAGAGTTTTTTTTTTTTTTTTTTTTTTTGAAATACTGAAGCTAAATTATATATATACATATATACAATATATATATGTATATATATACACACATATATATATATATATTGTATTTCATTCTCAACACACAGATTTTATACAGTGTATGTATTGTGTACACACGTGCACGTGGAATAAAGCCATGAGAAAATGTCTTTGACCAGGCTTTATGTGGGAAAAACTCCTGTTGCCTCTTCTTCTTTTGTTATTATATATATATATATATATATATATATATATATATATATATATAGAACCATGAGGTTCATGAGGTCAGTGTGTGTTTGGATTCATTACAAGAGGAACACACACACACACACACACACGCTGTCCTCGTGCCTTCTCCCTTTGTTTATGTTAATGCACTACAGCTTATGAACATACACAGCATATAATTATTGTATTATTTTTTGGGTGAAGGTGTTCTCTTTCTGCGCGCGCGGCTCTCGCCGCTGATTGGCCGCTCAAGCCGCGGAGTGAACGCCCTGCAGATTATGTCAGATTGCGTGCAGAAACCAAACCAGCCCAGCCTTTGAACTTCACCGCTTTTGGCTCGTATTCACGCTCTTCCGCTCATTTCCACGCAGCAGCCAGGTGCTCCACGACAAACCTCACCGAGGGAGAGATACAGAGAGAAAGAGAGAGAGAGGGCAGAGAGAGAGAGAGAGAGAGAGAGTGTGTGTGTGTGTGCGTGTGTGTCTGTGACAGGAGGGAGGAAAAGAAATAATAATAATAACACTCAACACTTTTACGACTCGTGCAAACTGGCTTGCGGAACATCGCTTTCACCTTTGTGGATTTTGTGCGTCCTGCGTGTATGTTTTTGTCTCACGCTGATTTGTAACTGGACTAACAAGCGCGCATCAGCGTTTCAATTCTGGAAAAATCACAAGTGGATGATTTATTATTGCTTATTATTTTTATTTTATTTTTATTTTACTGTCGCACATTCAGACTTTGAAGATCCCCGACGGGACATGAGTGGTTTCTGGCACCTGGGCAGGTGAATATAGTTTTCCTTGCTGCTGATAAGAACTTAAAGAAGAAGAAGAAGAAGAAGAAGAAGAAGAAGAACAGAACAGAACAGCAAAGAAACAAACAAACATTGGCGGATAAGAGTTTGATTTGTGAAGATGTCTAAGCCTGTTGATCACATCAAGAGACCCATGAACGCCTTCATGGTGTGGTCCCGGGGCCAGAGGAGGAAAATGGCTCAGGAGAATCCAAAAATGCACAACTCCGAAATCAGTAAGCGGCTGGGCGCAGAGTGGAAGCTGCTGTCCGAGTCCGAGAAGAGACCGTACATCGACGAGGCCAAGCGGCTGCGCGCTCAGCACATGAAGGACCACCCCGACTACAAGTACCGACCCAGGCGCAAACCCAAGAATCTGCTCAAGAAGGACAGGTACGTTTTCCCGCTGCCTTACCTCGGGGACACGGACCACCTGAAGGGGCTGCCCGTGTCCGCCGCGGACTCCCTGCTGGGCTCCCCGGAGAAGGCGCGCGCCTTCCTGCCGCCCACATCCGCCCCGTACTCATTCCTGGACCCGAGTCAGTTCAGCTCCAGCGCCATCCAGAAGATGACGGAGATGCCGCACACGTTGAGCACCAGCACTTTGCCTTACGCGTCCTCGTTGGGATACCAGAACGGCGCGTTCGGCACGCTCGGGTGCCCGAGTCAGCACACCCACACCCACCCGTCGCCCACGAACCCGGGCTACGTCGTGCCGTGCAACTGCACGGCCTGGTCAGCGTCAAGTTTACAGCCGCCGGTGGCCTACATACTGTTTCCAGGTATGACCAAGACTGGGATTGACCCATATTCATCCGCACACGCCACAGCCATGTAACCTTTAAGACTCTTTTTAATTCAACTTGAAAACTGAGAATGCATGTAAATATAAACAGTTAAGAGGCGTGAACATTTACAAACTGCCTTGGACTTTACAAAAAAAAAAAAAAAAAAAAAAAAAAAAAAAAAAAGAAAATAAAAAAAGGAAAAAAATTTTCCCCCAAAAAAAAAAAGAAAATAAAAAAAGGAAAAAAATTTTCCCCCAGAAATCCAACAAGTTCCTGAGACTCTGGATGTCGCTTAAAAAAGGACGTTGAACTGTAATAAAATGTAAATGTTATAACATTTTATGGCAACCAGAAAAAAAGGGGAGGCCTTTAACTTTATTTATTGTGCACATTTCAACTCTGATTTTTTATGTCTTCATGGTCAAAATATATATAGGCTTTTATTTTGAAAAGGAAAATTGGCTTGCACAATTATTCGCATCTTTATTTCCTGTAAAGGCCATGCAGTATATAAATATTCCACATTTTTGTTCCGATGTTCTGGATTATACTAAGGTCAGATGAAATACATATGGATTATGTTGTTTATATTTATCAAACAGCAGCGGCACATATACGAATATTTAACATGACACGAGGAAAATCATCCAAAATGTTTCATTATTATTTTTTTTTTTTTAAATTCTGTGGTTCAGTGCTGATATAATCACATGCGTCATTTTATTTAGTTTTATTTTAATTTAAATTTATTTGTTTTTTTGTTTTTGTTTTTTGAGGATAACCTATTTGAACTAAGGAGTTGTATATGTGTATTTTCTATCTAAGATTGGTAATTAAAAAAACAACTTGTCATGTTATGGAAAGGATAATGTATCTAGAAGGTGATTATACCTCCTGATCTTTGTTCACACTGGTGAGCAAAGACGTTTCCAATAAAGACAATCTGTCTTCAACCATATATCAATTCCCTGTATTTGTAGGTGTCACTGCTCACAAAGTGCGTTCATATGGAATACAAAACACCTTTAATCCAAAAGAAATTATTCGTAATTAGGATTTTAACGTTCAAAACAATCATTTTTCAAACAAAATAAGGGAGAGCGCGTTTAAAATATTTCTTAAATAAAGAGAAATTGGGATTTGATTTAAGATTTTTTTTTTTAAATAGACCCAACTTGACCCCAAAATAATCAATGGCATTGACAGACATTAGACTAATCAATAACATCCTAATAAATCCCCCTTTCCCCCCCTTCAGATCAATCATCAGAATCAGAATCCATTTTATTATAAACACAGACACAGTTCTTTGCTGTTTTCACTGCACTTCCAAATAACAACAAAATCGAAATAAAGATTTAAATTGATAGACTCGGGGTCAATAAAACACTAATTTAATTCGTTTCATTAAGAATTATCTAAAGGTGTCAACGCGTTATAATAATTCAACCTGATTTTTCAAAATAAGTGTTTACAAATCTGTTTCACAGGGTGGTTTTTTTATGTGCTGCGTGATCTCGTTTTATTAAGTTGAATATTCGGTTTCAAATTCAAACTAAACCCAGCAGCAGCTTCTCTTTTTGATATTTAAAATATTTTATATTATTATTATTATTATTATTATTATTATTATTATTATTATTATTATTATTATTATTATTATTATTATTATTGATGCAGTGACTCAGGGTTGAACCACCTATTTATCTTAAGTCTGACAACTCAGCAGGTTTTTATTTTTTTTTCCCCCCGGAGGCTTTTTCCCGTCAGTCGGACTCGTCTAACTGCTTAATGACATGAAAGAGAAAGAAAGAAAAAAAAGCTGCTGCTGTTAAATTACAGGTTTAACAAACGGAACAAAGTGAACGTGACGTGGGTTCTTCTTCTGTTTCAGTGTGAGAGAGTGAAGTGTGTGAGCTGGCAGCAGCCCATCACTGAATATCTCTCTGTGTGTGTGTGTGTGTGTGAAGAACAAGGTGCTGCAGCCATTAAAGCTTCGTTTTGTTTGTATCCCTGAGTCAAACACACACTCGTGTTTAAACCTGCGCTAACTTGTGAGCGACGCCTCTGACTCTTCATTCAGACACTTTAGCAGCATCAGAGAGGAAGAGGAGGAAGAGGAGGCAGGGGGAGCGTCACATCGCTGCGCCGTTAATTTTGAAAATAAATAAATAACGTAAATAAATTCATTCCACGTCCAAATTGTTTACTTATCTGTCAGGAACATATGCTGGAGAGTGAGAAGTTCAGATCCGCGATTCTGCTCTGTTGCTCAAGGTGCAATTCAATCCTCGCGAGGAAAGAAGAGGAGGATGAGGAGGAGAGAAGGAGGAAGAGAGGAGGAAGAGGCAGACTCACAGGTCTTATCTGCGGCTGTAAATGAGGCTGATACTTCATTGGAGCGCATGGGAAGTTTTACAATGAAAATCCCCCCCTAAAGCGTCTCCATGTTCAACTTTGAAATGAGACAATTATATATATAAAAAAAACTGTAATGGCTTTTACTGCAGCAGCAGGAGAAGCTGCTGCACACGTCACAACTTTTTTTTTTATTTTAATCATGGAAAACACACACACACACACACATATATATATAAAAAAAAAAATCAGGAAGTGTTTCAGATTTTTTTTGCCACATGCATATGTTCTATATACGGGCAAGGCTTTCCGTTAATTGTTAATTTACAGTAAGTCATTTTTTTTAAGTTAAGAAAAAAAATCTTAAATTTGATAAAAACGCATAACACATTATTTGAGTTATTTATGTTTATACTCACGGAAAAAAACCAAACCATAAATGGCGCGTGTTCCCTTCTAATGGAAGGGAAATTATGTTCCAAATTATAGGGAGCGCGCACATGTGTGTGTGTTGTGAGCGTTTTATCTATTTATTTATTTTGGGGTGTGTGTGTGTGTGGGGGGGGGGGGGTTCTGCCTTCAACACCCCACCACCACAAGGTTTTTCATATATATATATATATAGTAGCTCAACAGAGAGACTTCAATCTGCCTTATCTCTGCAGGACTCCTTTATGGCGCGAGATCAGAGAGAGAGGGAGAAAGCAGGAGGATAATTGTTCTTTATTTTTATTTAATTTAACGCGACAGCCACGCGCTTTCAGGTCATTTATATGCTTCATTTAGTGATAAAAGTCAATGAGGAGGGAGGAAGAGAGGAGACGGTGGGAGGGAGGTTTTTTTTTTTTTTTTTACCTCTCCATTCGACAACACTTAAAAGAAAAGTCAAGAAAAGAAAAGAGAAAAGGAAATAAGTAAAAGATGGAAGGAGGAGGGAGGACACTTTTAATTAAAGGCCATGGGTCATTTACATTATTGTCTTTTTAGCTTTACCCTGAAATCATCTGCGCTAAATGGACTTTGATAAGTGGCTGTTGAGGAGGAGGAGGTTTTTGTGCTGAAGCGCGCTAATTTCCTTAAATCAAAAGAGGAAAGAAAGTAGTTTCCCTGGAGGAGAGGCGGGATAAAACCCACGTCCACTGAAGACAGAATCATCATCTTCTCATGACGATGGAGATGATTTTAAATCAAATAAAGGAGCTCAGTTATCAAAGATGCCTTTGAATTTTTCCCTGTGTCAACGCGAGATTTGATACCACACACACACACACACACACACACACACACACACACACACAGGAAAAAATCCTGATCTCATTTCACTATTTTAAATATTGTCTCCGAAAAAGCGAAAGAAAAAAAGGAAGAAGAAAATCATCACTGGCTAAATCCTTCTCTATCTGAAATTGAATCTGGGATAGGAGGAAAACTAAAAACGTACATTTGTGTTGTTTGAAGACGCTGGACTTGAATTACTTCATTTTTTTTGGGGGTCTAAATTCTCATTTGAAAGAAATGAAATCTCGTGAAAGAGCCGATAAAGAGAGGGGGGAAAAAAAGAAAAAAATGGGGGGGGGGGGGGGGGGTGAATCTGAAAAAATGGGGGGGGGGGGGGCGAGATGAGCTGAGAGAAAAGGAAATCACGACACAGCTCCTGCGAAAAAGTGATTTACAGCAAGAGGAAGAGAAAGAAAGATTATTTATTCTAAATAATGTCACACACACATCCATGACTTCATTCCTTATTTGTCAAGTTTTTACTCAATAATACCTAATAATAATAATAATAACAATAATAACAACAACTATTATTGTTCTTATTTCTATGTTATTTCTATTATTGCATAGTATTACAACATCACACGTCATGGTACTGATGCTGCTGATATTTTTATTATTAACATCATTACTCTACCGCCACATTTAACATTCTTAAGACTTTTTTAAGACATTTCAAATGCCTTTGTTTGACATTTAAATCAAAAATATGTGTTTATTTGTTTAATTCTAGAGACACATATTAGAGACAGATTGGTGCACATCATTTCTAATTATTTACCACCCAGAAAAATCTTCAGCTATACTGATTTAACCTGACCTTTTTGTATGGCATGATTCTTCATCCACACCCATATCTGTGACCCCCACAAGTGATTCACATACTGTATATATGAGTATGTGTTTGAAAACCTGGTCGTCAACAGTGTAGCATCACTGATGTCTGTGTGTCAGATTATGTGCTCGCTCTGTCATCTGTGTGTGGAGCTGTGTCACATCAGTAGATCAGAGCACACACACATCAGGTGGTTTTTGCAGCTCCACCCTCTGAGTCTGTGAGTGGACAATGGAATAGAATCAGGTGGAAAAATAACAATCCGAATTCACATTTGTCTTTACAGTCAAGCTGCTTTCTTTCTTTCTTTCTTTTTTTTTTTAACTGCTTTTAATTTTGAGTATCAAAGCACATGACACTGAAATATTGGGCACAAAATGAGAGCAATTGATAAATATATCATGATGTTAAAAGTATTTCAGCCTGAGAAGATGCTGATTCAGAGCAAACACACACGCACGCACGCAGATTATCTCATGCATATTTATCTCTGCGTGTCCTCTTTGCTCTCAGACAATAGATTTAAAGTCTGTCATGATTTACAGTGTGTCTGGGCGTGTGAGGCGCCACGTGTTTGTGTGTGTTTACATTTGAGTTACTGTCTTTATGGCTGATGCAGTGATTTCACATTTGGCATAAACATTCCATACATCAACCCTGTGCACATGAATGAAATGTTATTATTATTACTTTTCTCTTTATTTCAGCTGCACAACACTTCGGCATGCACGGCATTAATTACAGAAAATAGTATATCACACAGGAAGTGGATTGTGGTCACAAGGAGTCACAAAAACATTTCCTTTAACAAAACAATCTTTGTTTAAGTTAAGATTTATGATTCTTTATGTTGGTTCAATGTTTTTTTGACATTGAACACTGATGCAGTTTCCTAAAGGTCCAGTGTGTAAAATGTTGGTAGTTTTTTTTTTTTTTTTAAATATGGTATTAAAAGATAAAATATTTTATTTTTGTGTACAATACCCTGATTGTATTAATTGTTGATTTTCATTATTCCAGAATGAACCTTTGATATTTAAATCAGAAGCAAGGAGTAACTCCACAGAGGCCACCATTTTGAGCCACTGATGGACAAAGTAAACACTGAATGAATTAGGATACTAACTGAAGGCTTCATAGGTTTAACAACTCACTTGGAAGCAAAGAGTGAGTTAAGGGATATTCTGCTGTAACATGTAACTACAATACATGTTGCTAAATCTTACACACTGTACCTTTAAACCTGAACTTGATTTCCATGGAAACGAATGAAAGGCTAACAGGATGTAAAGGAACACACAAACATACATATTACAGACATGATGGTTCTACTTTAAACACATTTAACCAATAAAGCTTTTGTTTCCCCACATGTTTTGCACTGATTTGTTTGATTTTGAAAAACAACAGAAAGCAATCTTAAAATATTTATAAGTATTGATGAATCACTTAAAGGTAAGTGTGAACTGGCGCAATGGAAAATGTAGAAAACAAATTCATAGTGTTTAAAAATCAAGTAAGTCAAATGTCACTCCTGCTTATGCATTTGACTACACTGCAAAACTGTCGGAAACGGTGGACGAGACGAGTTTTGTGTCGACTGATGAGGAAACCTCAACATTTCTGGAGAAGCAAATGCACACAGTCAAAGGACGACAGAGCTAATTTGTAACACATCAGTTTTCACTGAAGACAGTGAGATTGCATCTTTTTTTTTTTTCCTGTCTCTGAGATTTTTATTTTTGTAATTATTTACTTGTTAAAAGGGGAAGAGGGTGTCAATGGCCTTAAAGGATTTGCGCATTCTGATGATTGCACACATCACTCAAGCCAGTTTCTCTGTGTGTAAAGTATTTATTGTTTTGGCATTTTGCCTTTTATTTGGATACAGATACTGAAAAAGAGAGGTGAAAGTGAACGAGAGAACATGGGGCAGACATGTAGTAGAAAACCATCCCGCCGGAAGTCAAAGCAGTGATAAAGAAATAGTATATTGGCCATGTGGCATGACCGTTGACCACACATATATTTGGATGACCAGTATTGCTTTCTATTAGTTTTTAAAATACATTAATTAAAGGTCAACAAAATGATTCATGATGAATGTTTTTTTTAATCACATAATGTAATGAGAGCATTTATAATTTAAGAGTAAATAGATTGAATGAGACTTTTGTATTTAAGACAAGTTTGTCTGGCCGTGTAGGCCTACTATGAAATAAAACACAGATAAATGTAGACCTATTTGAATCCCCCACATGTCTGGGGAAAACAAATAGAATAAAAAAAAACAAAAACGGACCCACTTTCAAATAGAAAAGAAATGATGTGGATTTTATTGTATGTAGTGTTCAGGCTTGAGAAAATTGGCCTAATTCTGTTGATCTAAAGATGGACAGGACTCTTATTGTGTGTCTTCATGTACAAATGACTTCATTTAAGGGTTGGGAATGGCTCTCTCAATTTCAAATTCCATTGTCAGGTTTTGGTTTAGGTATTCAATATCGCATTTGACGTAAACATAGGACGTCCATATTTTAGTGGACGAAAATATCTAACCCCGTTCATTTCTCACCTTGAATGGTAAAAAAAAGAAGAATTCGTTTGGAAAGAAACAATGAAAATAGCATCAAGCTACAGGGTGCCACCGTGGAGGCACTGAAGAGCCACATGAGGCTCTAGAGCTGCAGTTTGAGACCGACAGACATAATGTAGGCCTAATGCAAAACAATTGTGGCCACAATGTGACACAGTCCGATACAACGGAGGCAAAACATCACGGAATATATGGGATATAATGTGTATGGAGGATCTGCCACCTCCCAGGAGTTTTCTCCTCACATATGAACTGTATGATTTCCAGACCCGGGTTTATTTCCTCTGCTGTTACCACCGGTGCATGCTAGTGCTGTTGCCATGCATCGCAGCTGATGACTTTAATTACTTGCACAGCAACTGATGATAATGCTAACCTGCATGGCATCTAATGATGTGGCTGATGACGTCGATAAGTTGCATTGCAGCTGATGACTTGAGTCTAGGACGCATAAAGGAGATACAGAAGGAAATAGTTAAGCTCCTTTCCTTACTGTAGTTTAGACAATTCAAACAGCTCGGCCATGTCATGCAAATCATGTTGCACACTTAGAAACCTTACTACAAACCAAGCTGACTATTCTGATGCTTCATATTTAGTTTGACCTTGTTTGAAAAACTGTTTTATTATCATGTCGTTACAGTTATGAAGCTCTCTCTCACTCTCTCTCTCTCTCTGAATTACCTGGTTGACTCAGAGCCTTGAGCAACTCAGGTTGAGGGCAACACTGTCTGTCCAAGCCACTGGAATCCCTCGGTAAAGAGGATGCTAATCGTAGCTTCTTGTGCCTGAGCATGTCTTTCTGGGCCAAATGAGATTAGAGGGAGTGGGATATGGCGAAGCGACGTGCGTGGGGTTCTGGAGGTGAAAGGTAAAGGCACTTATCAGAAGGGTTCCCCCCTCGGGGTCCTCGATGGCTGACTCAATCAAATCCCTGCATGCTCTCCTCACTGGATTAGACTAATCAGGAAGGAGCAGGGGATGTATGGACCACTTATCAGGAGTAAAAACACTGGGCTCTCTTTCCCTTTGAAAAGACCCTACAGAAATGTTTGTTAATTTTATTTATTACAGGATGCTTGTCGATGTGGCAATCTTCCATGGGATCATTAAAACCGGGCTCTTTCACTCACTGAAGGCACGCGCTGTTTACATGTTACAAAGATAGGGGAGACTTTGATGTACACCCCCTCCCCACTTATTGTGATTATTATTTATATATTTGCTTATATTTATTTATTTGAGATATTTTCTCCATTTGTGTTGCTTGTGCCACAGCAGATCTCTTTGACAGAAGGTAGTCAACACAACAAAGACCCTGAAAGGTATATGAATATTTAATACCGCCAACGAGTTCAGAGCCAGACAGGCCGTTAGCACTGAGCGGAATAGTGAGAAGATAACGGCAATTTTCACACTTGTGATTACCTTCAAATTAATCTCTGTTTCTTCAAGGGATGTGGGATATAGTTGGCAAGTCTATCTTTCATTTCTCGATTAAAATAAAAGTTATTTCATCCGCGTTTCGACTTGTTTAAGAAAATGATCCAAAAGACAACAGAATGTACATGAAATGCTCTGCAATGATGAACGGAACAGATTTTGACCTGTCGGCTGTGAAACATGCAGCTTAAGAAGACACTTCTCCGTTTCAAAGTGGGACGTGTAAGAAATACATACGCATGATATGCACTGTTGGTAACTTCAAGACATTTACAGTGGACTTGCATGTGAGCCTTGGTTTATGGTGTACACACCTGACATTTGTGGGAGGGAGTTATTAGAGCTTAGCAGAGAGCGGAGTGTCCGTCATGGCTCTAAGTATAGCACGAGTTGCTAAAGTTACAGTTAAAGTGATGTCCACCATTCTGTTTGGGCACTTTTTCTGTTTGGGCTCTTTCAGTTGATAAACGAATAAGCTTGATTCAGTTGGCTAGCAGCTGTTTTGGAATGTTTGCATAATGTAATTTGATTGGCTGCTGCTTGGAAAGTAAACGTGTCTCTCAACTTCTGATGCATGCAACGGGAAAGTGAAGCAACGGATCCACAATGCAGTTTGACAACACGTGCCACCACTTCATTCAAAGTGAAGAAGAAGCATTTATTTTGATGCCTCCACCACATATGCATGTTTTGGATGCCAATTATTATTATTATTATTAATATTGTTTGCTGCTGCATCCATTCTAGCTTGTAGTGGCTAATGTTAGCTACTGTTAACATATCAAAATTAGAGAGATGTAGCTCTGACACTAAGGCCTGGGTCATGTTTCCTGTGTTCTGAGTCAGTAGAGAGTTGGAGTGTATTTCTGCATCGGTCTAGCATTATGCACATGTGTACTTGATCTCATTCTAAAAGCTACAAACTGAAACCGACGAACTTCCTCACATAAACTCAAGTACGGTTTTGTTCATTCATTTCAGTTCAGTTCAATTCAGTTTTATTTGTATAGCACCAAATACCTGTCTCTGAAGTCTGAAGTCAATATATGTTCACATAGGGTACATGTGGAACACCACGGACATGGCACAATCACATTTATGTCTCACAGACCGTAGCAAGTCTCTGTGGACACACGGACGTGGAAAGTACGACCCGTCGCTAATGGTGCATTTACATCGGACACAAAGAGATTTTTGGATAATGTTACTCATGTGACTTTATTATTTATGTTTACTAGTGTGAGGACTGTGAGCAAACATAACCAACCTCTGCTTGCCTGGAGCTAACGCTAGAGCTTGCCAGCAGTTCACAACCAACCAACAACAGTGCAACCAACAGCTCTATTAAAATGACACACATATTTTTTGGAAAATTATCCAGTTTCCATGCTCACATTCCGCTCACCTCTTCTGCAATTTACAATGCCTGATGCAGTAAGGAATTTTCTGCCCTTTTTTTTTTTTCTACTGTATGTCTCTCCACATGTTTGCGTGTAACCCAAACATTTCACCCACTGTTACAGATGGCGGACCCGCTTGACCCAGTTCATAATGTAAATCCTGAAAAGAGCAAATTTGCTCTGACAGTTTGTATTGTAAGGATACAAATGTCAGAATCTGGAATGAAGCTTCCTTCCTTTTATATACAGTATGTTCGCTATGATACACATTTAACAGAAGGTAAATAAAAGAACCCCAGCCTTTCACGCTGTTGTCATTTGCAGCGGCCATGCTGCCGTGCATGTCCTGATGTGTGCTCGGCCTTGTGTATTTATGCTGTAAGCTCCGGTGAGTACATGTTGTCAGGGTCAGACAACCCGAACTGAGCAGCTACACTATCTGACAAAATAAAAAAAAAAAAAATGAAGCATTGGGTGCCTTTACACTATTTTTATTCACCTTGAATGAGAGGTTAATTTTTATCTATGCATTCTGTCTATATGATTCAATGGGCACTGTACAACCTTGATGACAACAAAATTGATTATGTTGACTCATTAGAGCACCATAAAAACAACTGATGAATCTGATATCAGACTTGGAGAGAAAAAAGCCAGGTGCTTCAGTATCTGACGCAATATAAAAAGCCTTGCACAAGATAACTGGTTCATTTCACACTGTTTCACGTTACATTGTTTTAGTGACAGAATCATCATGTCATGATCTTTGCTGCTTCACATTTCCATGTACGTGTGCAAGTCAGGGTTTGGAACTTTGCACAAGTTTGCTCATTTGTATTATTTATTGTTGTTGTTTTGGTTTGTCTATCTGTTACACTTGACACTTTATTACAATATATTTTTTGTAATATCTTTATGTTCTTGTATAGCTGCCTATGTTTTCTCTGTTATCTGTTTTGTTCAACCTATTTAAATATTTAGTCTGTATTAAAATAAAAAGAAACTAGACCCATGTTACACATTTTGCCAACTTGTATATTTACATCATCCTTAACATTTCCAGCTGTGATTTAAACTTCAAGCACACAGTCTATTTTGTTTGGTGTCCTGTTATTATGTTGTTCCTCCAGGACACAAATGTGCCAAGAAGTCAGTGAATATAACTAAATATTAAAGACAATTCTTCAGCGCTTTTAACTGTTCTTTTCCTTCTTCTTTCGACTTCTCCCTTTAGGGGTTACCACAGCAGAATCATCTGCTTGATAGATATTGTTCTTGTTTAACAATAAATATGAAAACTGAGACTCTAGTGAGAATGGGTGAATGTCACCCAGGGAAATTATTATTCTGGGCTATAATAATGAAGTGAAGTGCCACAAATAAAAGTGCTAGCAAACAAAATCATTCAAAATAGTAAAATTAAGAACCATCAATACTGCGTACCGGACAGTACTTCAAGCACTGGACCTGTCAAAATGTCTGCTATGAAAGTCACCCATTGAGAATGCAATTGAATGTGTGGGAATGACAAGGTCAGAAGCTAACAGTTCAACTTCTTCACCAGAAGACAAGCAGGTTTCTCTGAAGTTATGGTGATGTGAGCTGAACGACTAACTGAGTGACCACGAAAATGTAAAGAAGGTAGGAAAATGCTTTCGATTATCTCCCTCTAGGGTTTTAGAGGTT
The DNA here is from genome assembly GCA_016785285.1 of Brachirus orientalis. NCBI lineage: Eukaryota > Metazoa > Chordata > Actinopteri > Pleuronectiformes > Soleidae > Brachirus > Brachirus orientalis. The sequence continues at coordinate 903,381 of JAFBJR010000046.1, forward strand.
TAACACCCGATGTCCTTCCTGACACAACCTTCCCTCCAGGCGTGGGACTGACACGATGAGTACAGTGGGTGTGGCCCGCCAGTGGCTGGGGCCAATTTTGAGTGTCCAATTAACAATGAGCAATGGGGATTGGGTACCTTGCTCAGGGGTAACTCAGCCCTTGACCTGGGAGGGATTCAAACCAGCAACACTCTGGTTAAAAGCCTAATTTCCTTCTGCTCAGTCATGGGCTGTCCATTTGATAAGCATAAAGATCCAAAATGGAATTTGAATTTACGTCAAACTTCAGACTGAGGATATGTAACATCTAAGAGTTCCAAGCATATACTGTGTGTGTGTATATATATATATATATATATATATATATTTAATGTATGTTGTGACATAATGAAATGACGTCATCCTTAAATGAAAAGGTTGCACTGCCCACACCACCATGTCATTGTGGGCTGCTTTACCAGTGTCTTTTGTCTCTGAGGAAAATGTCATGCCGTAATTGATATTTCTCACTGGGCCTTTATCGTAGTGCCATGTTTCAGGTTCTGTGATCTGGGTCCACAGTGACCTTTAGCAGTGCACTCTTTTCTCACCGCTTTTTCCTTTTGGGCCTCACTGAAAATAGCTCAGTGGGATTTCAATGGGGTGTCTTTCATTTGAGACAATCTTCTCTCCCTTTACCTACCTGGAGCCTCTTTGACGGTGGCCATTTATTTTGAGACTCAACTTTTCAGCGTGCTGTTTGATCTGGGATTTACTGCGAGTGCTTTGTCCACCGATGTCTGAAAAAAAAAAATCCCCGTTCCTCAGCAGAGACAGGGAAAATATGCAGCTACTGTTTCCTGTCCTCAAGGAGGTACATGTGCTTGACATTGTATCATTGCAACACAAAGCTGAAACTGCATTAAATGAAGGTGTTTGTCGTGTTTTTTTTCTTTAATCGATGGAACAATCTGCTGCATTTTGATTTCCAGTTATTTCTCACTTCATTATTTGTGCTAATAATTTGTTCTGACACCAACTGCACTGTATTAACCTTGAATTTTTTTTAATTAGTCTCCTTTTCTGCCTTTACAACAATCTGACCCAGAAATAAAACCTCAAACTAAATCTGCTCCGTGTACTGAACACTCTCATTGTTCTGTTAATGGATTCACACAGAAAATCACATTATTAATATCTCACATAACTTTATGGCTGCACTTTTCAAGTTTTTCAAATATGTAGACAACAGCAAACATATTTGTACACTTCAAGTAACATTTCATCGACCTGGAACGACCTCCCACTGTTCCATTTTCAATGCTATTTCTGTTTCTGTTAGTGTAACAGATTTGTTGACAAGCCAACGATAGCTGCGAACTCTGAAGGAGGACTTCTAATGTACAAACAAATACCAACTAACCCTGTAAAAAATGACAAAAGATGCTCACACATGCTCAGGCTTGGACGGGGTGCCACTTGCCCTGTTGTAAGTAACTGTAATCATAACAATAATCGTGGAGACATTTTTTTAAAGGTGGACAGTCGACACTGTCACAATAACTTCTAGCGACAAAAGACGTGTTTTAGGGATGACAAATATTCTTCTTTGCTGTGATTCTTGAGGATAAGTTATGAGTTCACAAAACAACCATGAAGGAATTACTGATCCCCATCACCTCCTATATGACCTTTAGTATGATCACAAATTACATTATACTCTGAAAGTTTGTATGCTCTTTAAGGTAACCACTCCTCAACTAAAATTTTCATAATATGGAGTTCCTCAAAGCTCCAGTCTGGGACCATTTTTTATTTTTATTTTTTTTCAGTGTTAATTTCATATAACTATGATGAAAAATGTTAACCCATCAAATGAGATGTTAATGAAATAGGGTTATATTTAAAATAACTGGATACTCTGCAGTTTCGCTGAAGTGAGGGAATAAACATACAGCAAGTGGTTAAGAGAAAGGAGCATCCCATCATCGCAGAGCTAACTAATGGGGCTAACGAACCACAAGTATCAATACTGATTAGATCCTAATGAAATGTGTTGAGACAAACTACACATCAGGCTGCCACAGTCAAGGTCACTAACAGGAACTGTTCATAACAGCACACAAGAAATGACAGAAATGTGCTGCTGTACAGGGAGCTCTGGTAACAAAGGGAATTAAAAATGGAAATTGATCAGCTGGAAAAAAAATGACTTACTATCTCAAAATACTATCCCCCAAGCAGGGACAAATAATTGTACGTACTTCTATTTTAGTTTGTAGTCCCTGCGTGGAAATGCGTCTTTAACATGTCATGAAACTACTGTACTCTGTTCCCTATTAATTCTCCGGCAACAAACGTGACACATCAGCTCAGTGAAATTAGATTCAGTGAGGAACACTGACCATTCCTGTTCTGAGGTGCGTACAACTGTTTTCATTATGTTGCTGAATTTGTAATCCCTTTTGAAATGCAAAAAATATGCTTTATATGTGATATGGTTGGATGCATTCAATTATGGACATTTTTTTTATTTTATTCATTTATTTATTTTTGGAAGGAGTCACTGTTGAAATATATTCCAGGCAAGTGTTCTTTACTTAACAAAAAAATAATGCTTGCACTCTTTAATCTTGCAGTGAGTGTGGAATAAAAGGAAAACTTAAGTGAAAATCACCCAACCTCACACAAGTGTTGCTGATGGCCTTTCAATAGTGTGTCATTAGCATTCATTATAGCCCTATAAGCCAGAGTAATTACAGGCCCAAGTGCAGAGAGGAATAGCAGTTTACACTGCCAGTAATTTGATTTGCATCTACGCTAATAACTTCTTTTGTGTGTGTTTATGTGCCGTGTCAGAACACAAGTGCCATTTGGCTGCGGGCTGTATGAAGTGGAGAAAAAAAAAAAAAGCCTTTTAAGTTCTGAGATTGAGTTGCCTTTGCTTTCAGCACTCAGAGCTCTCAATCTGCTAAAATGTTCAGATTAGCGCTCACAGAACAAGTAACGCAGCAGTTTTCTGAAAGTCGGTTTGATGGGTTTGGAGGAAATATGGGGCAACAGGGAAATCAGACTTTTTTTTTTTTTTTTCTATCAGCAAACTGCATATACGTGTCTCAGTGTATCACTGAAATCATATCACTATCCAAGTTTACAGTACATGGAAATTATTTTCCATGCCATAGATCACCTGATTATTTCTTCACAAAAACATTTTGTTCACACAGGGCGTGGTATCATAACAGCCTCCTTTTATGAAGCTGTTACATGCCATTAAAGCAAAAACGCCCTTGTTGCCACAAGTTGCACTACCTGTATCACGTTCTGCAAGTGCAGCAGCAGCAGCAGCGGCTCCTGAGGGAACTAATACCTGCGGTTGTCTAGGCAGAGTCTCTGAAAAGAGCCGGGCTCCCTCTTCTGATGACTGACTGAGAATAGAAAAGCATTCTCCAAAGCTGATGAGGTCACAGGGTTAAGACTATGCTTTTGTTGCGGGACAATGACATCCTATTTACCTGGCGGTTCCCGCTTTCTTCTCCATGCAACTGTGACCTCAGTGTGAAAACCAGACCTTTGTCTCGTTGACAAATAGAGGCTCAACGTTCAGATCCGCTTGGCTACACCTCAGTGGCCCTTGGCTGCGAGGCCTGCAGGCCCCTTATGTGGACACATTGTTGGCTTCTGCTGAAGATATTTCAGCAGCAGTACGGCTTGTGGGCCTGGATTCTTTTTTTTTTTTATCAGATTTACTGTTTTCACTTGTATAGTTCAGGAGTTGCTTTAAGTGCATCATATTGCAGTTTACTGCTCATCTCTAGAGGTCAACTGATATAGGTTCTTCTATGGCAGAGCAGCCAATGGCAAATATTTTGATCACATATCACATATATTTGATCACATATATTTATTTAACCTATTTTCTTTTTTTCTTCCATGAACTATAACAGTTTCATGAAAACAAATAATGGGAAACAAATAAATAATGGTTTACCTACCCAGTCCATTTTGTGTCTGCACTGCAGTGCAATCAAATATAGCAAAAATAATGTATAAACTAAATATATATTATATATACAATATAAAGAGGTTAACACATCAAAAAAAAAAACTATTTTTCAAGTGAACTTGATGATAAAATCAAATTCTCCCTCTTCTCTGATCTGTCATTTGTTTCTGAAACCCCCCTTTACATCCTGACAGCCCTCATTAACACTGCACTTACATACGCAGTGGAGGCGCCAACACTGCTAACTCACTTTGAATGGTTCCTGCATTGCACAGCTGCATTGCGGATCTGTTGCCTCTCTTTGCACACAGTAGAAGTTGAGAACAGCATCAGTGGCCGCGACATCCACTCAAATCATGTTTTTTAAAAAAAAAAAAAATTCCTGCACCAGTGCTGGCCGCTTAAATCACTTATAAATCATTAATCATGTAACAAAAAATATGAATCGGAAGTTTTAATCAGTAATGTCCCCTTAAAAAGTCCAAGTTACCCCATAATGGCGAAGTTGAGGAGCTGGCCTATATTTTAGCAGACGTTGCACTACAGACAACAGCCTTCACACGTTACTATTTTCTTAAGTGTAGACTGCTTTTGCTAGCTTCTCCAAACACTTGCTTTACTTTTTAACCATTTCAAAAAACTTGATATTTTCATTTTATTATTTGGTGAATTGTGTGTCTATAATGTCAACTGTCTCATTCGTACTGATGTAACCACTATTTTCATTCTCTTTACTTCATGGCTTAAACTTATTATGCCATTGTGGCTGATTGTTTCAGCAGAAGTCAAGTCCCTTTGCCCTTACCCCATTTAGCTGTTTCTGGATCTTTATGACAGTGACCAAACAGGAACTGCAAAGGACATAAAACGTTGTCTGCTCCTCCTTTTTTCTCAAATATATTTTTATACAGATGCAGTTGTAACCTGAAGAAACACCTGAACATACTGCAGTGTAGAGGAGCGTTCAGTCGCCAGATTTCTGTCTTACAGCGTGACATCTTCATCACGCTTTATTTTGTGGCTGTTGATGAAATAATTCCAGGACATGTGAAATACTTGAGTTGTGGTTTGTTTACCAACAGGTAGCGATTTTATCTACCGCTCCTCCTCCTTCCAACTGCTGTTTCATTAAGAGGAAGCTGTGGGTGCAGGCGCATACGCCATTAAACCAGTGTAAGTCTTAACTTGTTAAATGGGGCGATGCCACGATCATCAATTCAGCCACCCACTCTGCTTTTATGCTCTGCTATAGTAATGTGTCCATGTCAGGGAGGGAGGGAGGGAGGTGTGTGACGTGAGGGTTCTCACACACTTTTAGACAAAGCTTTGACAATTTTCTTAAAGATCATAACAAAAGAAAAAAAGATATTCTAATCTGTTGGTTTCTGCAATTTTAGTTGACATGTTCAATTTATGTCTAAATGCAGTTTGATTTGCACGTCTTGTTCATAGTCCATTTTAAGTTTTACACACCTGATCAAGTGTTTTACATTCAAAGCATGGTCACATTAGTACAGACAATGCTGATGAAGCCTTTCAGGTCCACACGACTGTTGTAATATTTCTCAGTATAACGATTAGATCTTGTGTTGCCCGGGGACATTCATGTGCTGCACCACAGGAAGTGTTTTATTTGATATCAAGCTTGTTGGAGACAACAGCTAAATTGAATAAAAGTGAGATCACTGGCTGCAAACAGGTCAGAGTATGAATGAAATCACAAAGGAGTGCAAGCAAAATGAATTCTACTGCTCAAAAAAAATGCAGTCAACCAGCAGTTTGACGATATAAAAACTTGTAATTCTACTAATTTTAATTCTAATCTACACCAAATTCTTCCCTCATTCAGGTTTTATAGAATTTCTTGACATGAAGGATGCAGCGTATGTAACACATGATGTTACATTGTTTCTGTCCATGAAGGCCAAACATAATAGCACCACCAACAACAACATCAAAAAAATCACTAACAAGTTACGCACTGGAGCTTTAAAATCAATAGTTGAGTCGGTGGGTATGAAATCCACCTGATAGCTTGCCCCCCTACCGAGCCCATCCTCACACGTTTACCCACTCTCGTAATCTGCCGCTAATGGTTAGCAATGGAGGCCCAGAGTCCGCTGGTGTGTGGAAATCCCTGCTGGAGTGGGAGTGTCGCGCTTGAGGAAGTGCTCAGCGAAGCGCGCCACAGACAGCGGCAGGACCCGCATACCATGTGCACCCAAACGTTCAAGGTGACCTGGCAACATGAAATGTAACAACCACACGCATGTGTGTGCACACACACATTCGGACAAAAGACACACTTCAATTGCGATCGCTGGGGGGGGAAAAAAAAGGTGTACAGCGACAGACGAGGGATCTTCCTCTTCAGTGAAAATGTTCCACATCTGTCACATTGTTGAAGATGAATTTCATCTGTTATGTTCTCACTTGATGTGCGCGTAATGAGTTCTTGTGGATTCTTAACGTGGATTCAACTTCAACTTTATGGGGCTCTATGTACGAAATGTATGAAATCAGGTCATAAAATGAACATGATATGTAATCAGAACAGGCCACAAGCTCAATTTATGTTTTGTTTGGTGATTTGGTCTGTTGCTCCACCAACTACCAACCAACCATTACAGCATAAAAACAATAGAAACGTTACAGCTCATATCACTTCTACAGCTGTGTTGCCAGAGTTTGGAATGGGGAAAGTTTGTCTTCATTGTTTGGCTTTTCCCTTTAGGGGTTGCCACAGTGGCTCATCTGCCTCCGCCTTGTCCTCTCCTGTTACACCAACTGTCCTCATGTTCTCCTTCACAACATCCATGAACCTTCCTTGTGATTTTCCCTCATTTCCTCCTGCCCACCAGCTCCATCTTCTTTTGCAATATGATCATCATCCCTCCTCTGCATGTGACTAAACCATCTCAACCTGAGTTGTCCCTCAAATATTTCTAATCCTGTCCGTGAGGAAATAGGGACCTTACTAACCCTAAAAGCCTCTTCTCAAACACATCTTGACCAGAGAATTAAAATGAGGGTCTGTGGGGAAGATGCCTTAAAGGAGACATAGAATGGTCTTTTTGAACCAAAAATCGAGATTACTCATGTCTACTTAGATAAACTAATAATATTATAATATTTATGGTCAAAAACGTCATAGTCTCTTCAGATTAAGCGAGTTTATTGCTCCTCTGACAGCATCTGAACAGGCACTCTGTTTCTGAGCTAATGCCCACCCCCCAGAACACTGAGTCTCTTGTGATTGGCCAGCTACCAAGCGCATTCCCACTCGCTTGTGATTGGCCAGGTACAAGCGGACTAACCGCTGTGCAGTGCTTCGTCCCCCAAACCGCAGGAGCATCTGTTTGAGTGCCTATGTGGTTTAATTTACATGTAAAATAAACCATTAATAAGTTGTTCCCTATGCTCACAGTTTCTCACAGCGAGCCGAGACGAACCAAAAGCACACGCACGAGCACACTCAATCTCTGCCTACCACATAGTAGTTAGCATACGTGCTAACCTGAGACACTTACGGGCCGACACGTGATCCGAGACAAACCAAAAGCACAAGCACACACAATTACTGCCTGCCACATAGTAGTTAGCATACGTGCTAACCTGAGACACTTACGGGTCAACACACGAGCCGAGACAAACAAAAAGCACACACGCGAGCATACACGATCTCTGCCTTCTGCAGTCCGTGCTGATGCTAGTTAGCATATGTGCTAACTCGAGACAGTCGCAAGCCAACAAAAAAATACACACACATTTTCAGCGTTTTGCTTGTAAACTGAGCTGAGACAAACGCTCACTCTCACTCAGTCAATTTCTACCGCTACAGAGACAAACAGAAAAGGCGAACAGACACGCTGCCTTTCAAATGAGGCCGCAATTAGCCATCGTTAGCTATTGCTACACAAGAAAAGAAGCAGTCAAGCTCGTAAAGGCATTATTACTTGATTTGGAAATACTTACATTGCCTTCAGGAAATCCATTACGGATTGTTGGATCTGCTTCCTGCTGATGAGTCCCGCGTTGTATTGCCCAAAATTTGTATAACTATTCACTTCAAAGTGACTGCTACAAACAGCATTTCAGGAAGCTTAGCAGGGATATTACTATCAAAAATGAAAGACTATCCAATCTGCTCTTTTTTCTTCATTAGAAGGGAGTCTATAAAGCATCTGGTGTTGTTTTTGACAACCAGCAACAGAGCAACAATGAACTGAACCTTTCTTCTGAGACATGTTGCTCTCAACAGATACAATAGTTGTAATGGCAGAAGCGATTCAGCTTCTTCTTCAGGTTGAATGTTCACACCCATGGCCAGGAGTAGCTGGCAGGGGAGGGTTCGTTGCACGTCAAACGTGCTAGTTGCGTAACTAAACTCGACTTTTCAAAACTGCTTGCTTGAGCGCAGGAAAACAGAGAAGCCACTTTTTCTCAAAAGTGGCTGAAGTGTTTATTGTGACACTTTACTGATGTTTAGATATGGGAGGGACACGGGGATACACCAAAAAACATCAGAAATTTGATTTTCCAGTGAATGTCCTCTTTAAAAGCAGATGCCAGTGTGGATAATTGTCTGAACAAAACTTGGCCAAATTCTCCAAGTTTGGTGGATGTCTAATGTATTTTGTGTTTTTACAGCCCATTATTGTCACCGTGTCGTTCTCCTTATCGTTCCAGGTGGAAACATTGAGCCCATAACTTAAAAAAGATGTGACAGGAATCTGCCACAATGAGTGTGGTGTGTTTGGGGCTTTAACAGAGAAATGGTGCACAGATGTGATGTAGCGTAATAGCACATAAACCGCAAATGAAATGTTGTGGGGTTGTGGCTGCATAATTTTCCTTCATTAGCTGATAAGGGACTTGCAGGTTCTCTGCAGTGCTTTAGCCTTGGCTTTCATTCTGCTTGCCTTGCATTACACAGGTGTAACTTTTCTTGCAGTATTGTTGTTTCACACATACTACATAGACACACACAGATGGATAATGTGCATCAGGGCCTTGTTGTCTTGCGCCTCATTGTTTCAGCCTCAGGGCCCAAGGTCATGTATAGACACTACTGCTTAGCACTTGGGTTAGTGTTGAAGGTGAACTTTGACCCCTGCTTATGTCTGAGTGGGGTGTTGGTGTCAAAGCTAAACAATGGTGAGGTGACAGGACAAACTGATTTGGGGTAGCCGAGGCTGTTGCCACAGGCCTTTGGTGTAACCTTCGGTCAGCAATGCCGTCAAGTGGTAAAAGACGACGAACCTGAGGCTATGTCAGGTCAACCCTGCTTCCCATTTTCATTTGTTTTCACACAGTCATTGTTCAGTCGTCTATTATCTCCCTGTAACAAAGTATTCCGTGTGTCAGCTTACTGTTACTTGTCAAATGTTGGCTGGTTTTAAAATGATAGTTGCATGAAATTCTGCAGTGATGGGGATGGACCTCAGTAAAAAAATAACTGCCAGCAGCGACCCACTTAACAATAGGCTCACCTCGTAAAATTGAAGCTTGCTTAATTCTATGTTATGTCTTATGTTATAAGAAAATGTTCACCACTTTAGCTGTAACCCGCCTCCTGTGGTGGGTTTGTGTCACTCAGGTGAAACAAATGAAGAATTAGATCCACTAAAGTTACAAGAATAACACTTTTGAACTTACTGATGGCAGCAGCAGTGGATCAACAACTAACATCTCCTCTGTGCTATGATGTAAAAGTGCTGATTTTCTCTATGGACTTTGGTAGGAGGGGGGGGAGAGTGTGGGAGGGCGACAGACTTCAGTTTCCTGCCGGAAAAGGCTTTATAACAGCAAGACACAGTATAGCAAAAAACTTATTACTATAATACTGTAGACTTAAATAGGTATAAATTTAATTAAGTGAGTTTTTCATTAGGTGGCTAAATTCTTTTTTAGTGAAGGAGCATATCTATATATCTGCTTCTCCAGGAAGCCAGGGCCGACTACATTGTCACTACCTCATACAGGCACAGTTAACAAAACTAAGCCATCCCTTTAAATATAATGTGTGTGGATGAGTTGTGTTTAGAGAAATACCATTTAGCATTTAATTATTTCAGAGCAAAGCATGTATTGCACTGTCCGCCTTCCAGAAAAGTGAAAAAAAAAGTCTCATCTAATCTAATTGAAAAGAAGAGTAAAAAGAAGATTGATATTAATATCAAACCACAGGGCATGTTTGGGAGAGGCAGCGTAGCGCGAAATGCTCAATCTAAACCACAGGGACGTCCATCAAGGAAGCACTAAATGTGGACTGACCTCCTGAACCCGTCCACCAGGATCCTTTCTGTTGTAATAAATAATAGAGGATTGGTTGGGTCAAGCAAAGCAAACGCTGAGTCGCCCTCTCCTCCCACACCACGGGTTTGCTGATCACATGATACATAATGTGTCCCAGGAAGCCACGATCAATTATTGATGCTTGATGAGAGAGCAGCCAAGACAATCTCCTAACTTTGAACTTGTTGGTGATATGAAAGTGAGATTGAATTGTCCTGGAGAAACACGGTGCACCCACCAGGTTAATTGTGGTTAAGCATCATTTGTGTGCATTCTGTGTGATTGCTGCCCAGCACAGCTGAGACGAGACTGACCCTCAAATGGTTCACTTTGAAATTGGTTCCGCCCACAGGTTTCCTCCCATTAAATTGTGAATTTATTTGGGCTCATGCTTCACAGGTCCACACGCTGGTGCTAAAGTACTCCTGTGGTACTATTTTCTCTCTCCAGCCACATTGTTTAACACTTTCACCCATAGATAGACGTAGCCTTCTGGTTTGCAATGTATAGCTAAGGATGTAGGATGGTAATAGTAATTAGCCACCAGGGGGTGACTCCACAGGTTGCAAGAAGTAAAAAATATAATATATAAAACATTAATAATATATTAAGTAGCCATCAGCAACTCAACTAGTTGTACTAAACTATGGGAATTTAATTTGTTATGCTCACAGAAGTCTGTGAGAAAACATGGGTTCCAGGTGACATCTGTAAGCTTCCAGTTTAAAAAAACCTTCATGGTACTGCTCAAAATTTGAGAGTTGACAAAAGGAGATAGTTTTGTAACAGCAAGACTACATCTGTTTTTATACACAGTCTATGTTTTTGTCCCACAAAATCTGCTGCATGCTGCCTGACACAGGTGTTAGAACAAATGTGTGCAGATCAAAAACAGCTTCCCTTGCAGCCTAAATGCATGTAGTGTCTTAAAGAGATTATCTGCACCGCTCATCTTGATTGTCTTCCTCTTTTTCACTCCCAGGTGGCAGAGCGATCGTCCACATGTTGGCGCAGGCACAACAGCAGCAGCAGCAGCAGCAGCAGCAGCAGCAGCAGCAGCAGCAGCAGCAGCAGCAGCAGCAGCAGTCCCTTGAGGGCAATGCTACTGCGGCTAAACCCTCTGATGCTTCTGATCGCACATCACTCTGTGTGCCTGTGTGTGTGCGTTTATTTATCTGTGCATACAACAAACACACACAGACACATCCACACATTCAATGGAACTCCAATTGATAGACTATATCACTCACTATTACGCCACAGAGAGATGGTGATAGAACCTGGTTTGTAACAATGGTAATCTCCTTTTGCAGGAAAACACAGTTTTACCTGAGATTATCGTGCACAGAGACTTTGACTCTGTATTTTAGATGTAATATTATGATAAAGTAAAGAACAATAAAAATTGCATTAGAGGCTTTGTGCTGTGAAAGACTGACTAATGTGACATCAGTTTGGATTCATGACAGTTGTTTATTGATGCCTCGGGGCCAGATGACAAAAATGATGAATAGAGAGGAAGTAATCAGAGATGCACCACAGATACGTTGCCTCCACAGTGTATGCTGCACTGCTATATAACAATTAGCTGGATTATTTTATTAATAATGTCCTAATTTAAATCTACAGTATACCATCAGCTTTGACCTGATTTTTTTCTTAAATCTGAATTCTGCTTTTGTAAACTGCAAGAAAACAAATCCATTAACTATTATTACACACACACACACATATATATATATATACAGTATATATTTTCTTTTCAAATCACTGTCGTGCTATTTCCTACTTTTCCTATCTGTTATCTCATGGTCTCACACAGTTTGTGGTCTATGTGGGGATATTGGTGCCCAAGGTTAAACACATTATGTCTCTGCATGGCATTGAACAAGCCATCATCGCACAATTAAAGAGAATTAAACTCTGTTTTCTCCCAAACATAATTACAGGCTATGAAATGAGTCATAGCGGGTGTTGGAGGCTCAACAGTGTAGCAGAGGAAAAACTTGTTCTTCTGATTGTGATTGCCAGAACATTGCCCTGTGGAGACAGGAGGGAAACACACACACACGCACACGCGCACACATGCAGTACACACATACAAACTCATTCAGGATGGAAAAAAGAAAATAAAATCATCTCCTTATTCTTTCATTCTTGAACACAGATGTATTTTCTCCTGTGTCACTCACTCTTATAAATGAGCTCATCTTATTTTTAGCTGTATTTACTAAAGTTTAAAGTCAAGATGGAGCTGCAGGGCCGGATGCTGTCATGATTGAAGGATTGATGCTGCTATGCACTATCTGTCTTCTGCGCTTTTGAGAGTACTGTCTTTTCAACTAAATGTAATTATACTGCGGTTTAACTTTTTTTCTTTAAAGTTCTCAAAATAGTTATTTAAATGCACAGTATGTAAATTCGACTACTGGGGTCTCCCAGTCAAAACAATGACCCAGGACCTACAGACAGGTCCATGAATATTGGGAAATCTACACAATTCTAATAATTCTATACACCACCACAATGGATTTGAGATAAAATGAACAAGATGTGCTTTAACTGCAGACTTTCAATTTTTAATTTGAGGGTATTTACATCCAAATCAGGTGAACGGTGTAGGAATTACAACAGTTTGTATATGTGCCTCCCACTTTTTAAGGGACCAAAAGTAATGGGACAAATTAACAATCATAAATCAAACTTGGTTGCAAAGCCTTTGCAGTCAATTACAGGCTGAAGTCTGGAACGCATAGACATCACCAGACGCTGGGTTTCATCCCCGGTGATGCTCTGCCAGGCCTCAACTGCAACTGTCTTCAGTTCCTGCTTGTTCTTCTGAAGGGACATTTTCCCTTCAGCTTTGTCTTCAGCAAGTGAAATGCATGCTCAATGGGATTCAGGTCAGGTGATTGACTTGGCCATTGCATAACATTCCACTTCTTTGCCTTAAAAAACTCTTTGGTTGCTTTCGCAGTAGGCTTCGGATCATTGTCCATCTGCACTGTGACGTGCCGTCCAATGAGTTCTGAAGCATTGGCTGAATATGAGCAGATAATATTGCCCGAAACAAGGGAACCAGCTCCATTGGCAGCCATACATGCCCACGCCATGACACTACCACCACCATGCTTCACTGATGAGGTGGTATGCTTTGGATCATGAGCAGTTCATTTCCTTCTCCATACTCTTCTCTTCCCATCACTCTGGTACAAGTCGATCTTTGTCTCATCTGGATGTTGTTCCAGAACTGTGAAGGCTTTTTTAGATGTTGTTTGGCAAACTCTAGTCTGGCCTTCCTGTTTTTGAGGCTCACCAATGGTTTACATCTTGTGGTGAACCTCTGTATTCACTCTGGTGAAGTCTTCTCTTGATTGTTGACTTTGACACACATACACCTACCTCCTGGAGAGTGTTCTTGACCTGGCCAACTGTTGTGAAGGATGTTTTCTTCACCAGGGAAAGAATTCTTTAGTCATCCACCACAGTTGTTTTCCGTGGTCTTCCGGGTCTTTTGCTGTTGCTGAGCTCGCCGGTGCGTTCTTTCTTTTTAAGAATGTTCCAGTTGATTTGGCCACACCTAATGTCTTTACTATCTCTCTGATGGGTTTGTTTTGATTTTTCAGCCTAATGATGGCTTGCTTCTCTGATAGTCACAGCTCTTTGGATCTCATATTGAGAGTTGACTTCAACAGATTCCAAATGCAAATAGCACGTTTGAAATGAACTCTAGACCTCACACACTCACTCATTCATTTTCTACCGCTTTATACACTGAGGGTCGCAGGGGGCGCTGGTGCCTAACTCCAGCTTGGAATCATTGTCTTGTTATTTTGCCTGGTTCTCCTGTGCGTTTGCTCTCTACAGTGTGACAAATACACACCATAAAATGAAAAACAAAAGCAAGTACCATTTCCTTCCTCAATCTAATGATTCAGACAAATAAAATAAAAATATTTGTTTGAATGGATTTCAACAGTGTTAGAAATGTTCTGGCTAATGTAAGTACACAACTCAACAAAATATATTGTCACATATTCAGTGTCACATATTGTATCTTTAAAGTGTTCAGTAAAGTTATTTAATTGCATCTAGACATATACAAAAACAAATGAAAATAAACTGTTGTCAGCTGCTGAGGTTGTACTTTTGACAAAATTTCACAGTGAACGTTGCTATGTGTGTGTGCGTGTCTGTGTGTGTGTACTGGGGGGGGGGTGCACCTCGCCCTTTGGGAGGATTTGCCCACGAAAATATTTTGCAATCTTGAGTGAATCGAATAGATAATAAGTGTTTAAGAATCAGTGAGCCCTATGGAGCACGCTCTCTCTTCCCCCTCCCCCCCTTTTAATCTGATGCAACTATCGCTTGTCTTTTCTTTATCAGCCTCACTCTGGGATGCCACACAGCAGCAGCAGCAGCAGGACCAAACATCAGAGGGGGGGAGGGAAACGCTTGGATGCAGTGCCCTCTTGTGGCAGCTGGGAGTAATTGTATTATGGAAACTTGGAAGTCTGAAGTTGTGTCCTGCCAGAAGACGCACAAAGACTCTCAGATCATTTCCCTCTTCATGCTCTCCTCTGACAGAAACATATACTGTCATTAAGACTTCATTTCTGGCAATGTCTTTATAATATGATGCTAAAACTTCTGGAGACAAGTGTTACTGGTCAAGTTTCAAGTGTTTTAAGATTTACAGTCAGAGCCAAAACTCTGCTGCCATGTTTGGCTCCTTTTTGTCCACCGCTCATCCAAATGAGCCTCTTCCCCTGCTGCGGGGATGAGAGGACAGGAGATAGGATTATGTGATGACTTGTGTTTGCAGATGATGAACAAGCCCTCGTTAGCCAGCACTTTAATGTGCACACAGATAGCACCGCTCATTAGCTCTAGTAATGACCACTTCACAGTGCAACTGCTGCTCTAATTGCATGTTTTGTTCTTGCCGAGGCTTTGGGCGACATGTCTCTCCTTCCTCCCTCCAAGAAGGGATCACTATATATATTGTTCTCCAACTTTTCGTTCCTCTTCCCCTGCCTCAGCCATCTATCACAGCTTGAGGAAGGCGACATATTTGGGGTGACCGTTGCGTCTGAATGAGGCACGACAGATTAGAGGCTCCGAAGATCATGGCGACGGAACAGATGAGTCTGGATGGAAAGCTGGGCACTCAGGGACCTGTAGCTAGGGCAACAGAACTCAATTGTGCTCACCTCGATTAATTCAGTTATGCAGCAGTAATAATTTTTGAAGATATTGAACGATATGTCAGAGCAGTGGGAATATGAAAAACTTAAGATCTCACCTTTTGATGCGGGAATAGAATATGAGTAGCTTCCAGCATCAAAAGCTCTAATCACATCCTATTTTCTTGACATAAAAGACTCTCACCTTTTCCACTTTATTTCCTCCGCAGGAGTGATATGTCATGTCAATCGTTATATTATGCACAAGTGGTGTATTTTCTTTGTGAATTCAGATCGGTGGAACATTTGATATGGAAGCTCAGAGGATTCTGATGCCCTTCTATTTTCCTTGATTTCCTTACCAGTGGGACATTTTTGCCTCCACATTCTTTCATGTTCCTTCCTTCTCTGAAAGTAAGTTGTTTATTCTCCATGATGACTATCTTCAGCTCAAAAAAAAAAAAAAAATATATATATATATATATATATATATATATATAAAAAAATATATATATATATATATATATATATATATATCTTCTAAAAAGACTTCATTGCAAGGCCTGGTCCTTTTTTAAATCTGAGGCTTGGGCAGAAGCCTACAATGGCTTAGACTCCTCAGAGGAGGCAGCTTTCTTTTACTCTCTTTCTGCTTTCCCAGCCATCTTTGTGATACTTGTGAACACACGGCTTTATGACAAGGAGCTAACTTAAATCAATTTAAAACAGCTTTTGAAATGCCTTTCGATATGCCATTGTGTTTACTTAAAAAAGAATGAAAAGAAAATCTGAATTGTAACATCTGTCATATTGAGTCTACCCCCCCTCTTCTTCCGTGCAGCTTTCGTCACAGTACACAATGAGGTATTGATCGATTCAAGTCCGTTTCGGTTTTTGAAATAAATATAATCTATCGGGGCTGGAAAGCATTGAAAGCAGGGAGAAAGAATCGAAAGGGCCTGCAGGCAAACAAACGACTTAAAGAGCACAGAGGCAGCCAAGCTATGCTAAGCCAGTGGGATGATTCTTTAAGCACGTCTCTCGTCTCTGTAAGCGCTACAGTCATTGTTGCTCAGCTGTGTGCGCAGCGACTTTTAGTGGAAGGGACCCGTGGTGGTCATTCTTTGGAATACATTAACAGTAAAACTATCAAAGTTTTGCCGAATAATGCCCTGCTCACGTTTGTCTGGCCACTGTATTTCAGGCCCAGGCTTGAGTGCTTTTGCTCTGCGAGAGGATCAAGTGGCACTTTAAATCACAGGAATGTACTGACCATGAAAAAGACCTCAGCCTCATGTTCCACATTATATCTCACAGACCATCAGCCCGGGGCGCACAATGCAACTCAAGACCCTTCGAGTGACATCTTAGTACAAATGAATCAGGCTGAAATACCTCTTCTTTGCAGAAGCCAACCTGAGCTACAAGCAAATCCTTTTAATCCAGTACAGTATACTTAAGGACTGACCATTGGTAAACCCTGGGAGAAGAGAGAAGTATTAATAAGCTGTCACAAGGCTTACTCATTCTGTGATTTCCACAGACACTTAACTGCCATGGTGAGAGGCAGGGGAGGGCTTGGGGATGAGTGCTCACCCCTGATCTTTACCCCTCTTAAAGCAGTCAGGAAAATGGAGTCAGGCAGGGGATTATGGAGTGCAGTAATTGTGGTGAGGTGTTGGAGTCAGGATGCAGCGTTTCTGCTGGATTAAGACAAGAAGATGGGCTAATCTTGGATTGGGAGAGGAGACACAAGGGTCGGAGTTGTTCTGGAGCCCCGAGGCCATTTGGAAAGCTTAAGTGGCAAAGAAAAAAAAAGGAACTGCTTATCCATATACTGTACCTCTCACTAATGCTGTAAGATGGCCCTCCTAAAAAACCATGCCATTCTACTGTCTTTTGGTATTTAAATGTATCATTTGCAGGATAATAAACTCAAGTCTAAATTTATTGCTTCTAATGTTGAAGAAAATTAGACAGATTCGGGATCAGGAGTGGAAACTACATGCTGACTCATGATACGATACATGATACAACGAAATGGTTGGCAAACTTTAAAAAATAAAGGATTGGACTGGCAAAAATGAATTCTGTTAATTCAAATTAAAGTAAAAAATAAAAACAAATATCACATGCAATGTATGCAACATTGCACTTTCAGTATTGCGTACAATATTATGTTCAATATTAAGTGCAACACATTACTCGAGTACAATATGACATTCATTATTATGTGCAATATTACCTGTTTTTTTTATTAATATCCTTTGTGCATTTCTTTTTACTTTTCTACTTGTCTTGTTCTACTACTTGTTCTACTTATTATCTTACCTATATTTATGCTCTTTTGTCTTCCTTTTAACTTTTACTTATTATGTTTTTATTCTTCTTATTATTATAATTATTATTATAATATTCAGTAGTTGGAGCAAGTACTGGCACAAAAATCTCCTTTGGGGACAATAATATGACAGTACAGCAATGCACAATAGTTTGTTGCAAGACAGTTACTGTATATAAGGATACATCAAAATATCCGTCACACTTAAGAAAACGGAATTACTTAAAAATGTGAAGTGAGTGCAGGAATTGGGGGAGTTGAACCAGTTAGCAGTTCTGTGTGAGAAGTGCCATCACGAGGAGTCATGACAGAGTGATTCTAGTGATTGATGAGAACTCACTTGAGTTCTGACTATAAATGGAACATACAATAAGTACTGGGTACTCTGGCAATATCTGATAATATCATGACACAGCAATTCTGTGGATTGGATTGGATTAGGATTTGTAGGAGTTACATTTATGTCATGTGGTAAAAACTTACAACGGGTTAACTTTCATGCATGTCACCCTCATTCTTGCATCAGTAGTCATGAAATAGTGATGCTAGTGAGTCAATGTGATGGGAAAATGCTTTGTTTTTACTGAAAAAAAAAAAAATCCATATTCGGCACCAAAGTAACAATGATCATTTCTAATGGGTCAGGTCGATTCTATATTCCAGTAACAATGTTTCTTCCCAACCTTTGTTCTGGTCACTTTTATGGTTTTATCCTTGCACTAGCACTTTGCAGGACTTGCACCAATAATAATTGTGATAGACCGTGCTATTAATTTGCATTTTTACTACTTTATTTTCCCTCTTCGCCTTCCTGACACCACTGTCTAATTTTCTTGTTTCTAATGTTAAAGCAAAGTGAACTTTTTCGACCAGATAACTTCTCGTCGCAGTGCGGAGTCATGACATAGTGAGGTTGAAGAAATAAGTGTGGAAATATTTGTATATAACTGAAATAAAAATGTAGATATTGCCATATTGATATTTTTCTCCTACTCTTATTTTCACATATAATCACTCACCCATTGTGATCATATGGGTGTATGGGACAGGCCTTGGTGCTTATTAGAAATAGTCCAAATCATGATAGAAGATGCTGGTAAATTGCATTTTCCCCACTTTATTCCCCCTCTCCTCCTTCCTCTCGATGGCTTTGTGCCACCCCAGTCCCCGGTGTTTCCTCGCTCTTGTGTTGTTGTTGTGGCTCCATTGTCTCCCTGAGGGGAGGTGACCCCGTGTCTGGTGGTTGTATCAGCAGCCCTGCATTGTACTTGGGGGGGGATTTAGACTCTCAAAGCATCTTCCCGCTGCAGCTTCTCCAGCAAACACCCAAAGTGGTATCTTGCCTTTTCTTTCCTTCAGACATTAATCTTGCTCTACCCTTCTACATCAAAAATGCTTGTATTGTCGAGGAGCGCTAATGTTTGCCTCCTATTCACTATATATACACATATATGTATTTTTGTGTCTGAGGGAATCAGTCGAATGCATTGTTCCCAAATCATTGTAATATCTATTTAGAGTGGCAACAGCACTGGCTGCCGATGCTCAGTATTCATAGAGCATAAACCAGCCTTAAGACTTAGAAAAGCTGAAAGGGCTTATCCCTATATTCTTAAACTCCCCTCTTTTATGTTGGTCTTAGGCATTAAGGATAGGATTGTGAATAGCAATTGTTCAACTGCTGCACTAAGAGTGAGTGTATATACGTGGGTGGGGGGTGTTTTATTCGCTGGGAAAATCCTTTCCTTTTCTCCCTTTTTTTCCCAACTGTAAATATTAACTGTGTTCTTAACTCTTAACGGTGTATGGGACAGAGTAATGTGCTTTTAAGGATATATTATGTGAAAGATTTTCCACTGCATACACTGCTGCTTGAAATAAGAAAAGGCTATTTTATGGAGCCTGAAAACAAATTTGCTGTGCTAGAAGAAGAAAAAGGGATGAAGAAAAATAGATCTAACTTTGCACAGTATCAAGTCGTCAGCATACAATGACAGCCAGATCTCAAGAGGGCTAGGACGAAAAAAAAAAAATGATTGCATTCCGTTTTTATTTATTTGTTCCCTTTTCTCTTCTCCATTCTCTTTTTTTGTTCCATCGCTATGTTTGAAATCCGTGCTTGGTCTTTCTTCAGAGAGTGTGTAGTCCTAATGCATTTCAGAAGCCCATTTTTGACGCACAAAAGAAATACTGCCATAGAAGTTCAGCAGTTCTGCCGGAGAAAATGGCTCAGTTGCCAAATTCTGTACTCCATTGTGCTGCAGCCTAAGACGTTCTCGGTGAAATAACTCCGTTATTTTTCCTGTTTTCTTCACCACAGCTGGAGTTAAAAAGGTTGTCAGAAAAAAAGCTTACACACTCCAGTACTGCCTCATAACCTGTTGTAAGAATTGCCGTTTTGAACCAAACTTTTTGTGGGCAGTGCTTTACAGTAGAATACGATGGAGTCTATAAAGAGATGAAGTTGTGCATGGGGATGAATGAGGTGTCCTCGAGTTCATTTTGTAACCTGACTTATTCTCTCTCATGGTTCAGCCTGTATAAACATAAAATGAGCACAGCTCAGATGAAACCATTACATATACTGTAAAGTGCAGTCAACTGTATATAATCAGAATCGAGAGTGGCACTGAGGGGGTGGTTGTGACAGCCGCAGCCACCACTGTTGGTATCAAATAAGACCCCCTGAAACATTAAGGATGAGTTAGCATGAAACAAATTGTTCCTAATTGTCAGGAGGATAAATTGTGACTGTGAGCATGTCAGCCACCTCTTACCCCCACCCCCCACCACATCTCTATTCATCTGAGCCCCAGTGCTTTAATTGACAGGGTCTGAAATGGGTGAGTGTGTTGGTAATAGAAATAAGGACCAAGTGTGGATATTTTAATCAGGGGTGACTTCTGTACAGGGGCAGAAATGAGTCCATCCATCTCCAGAGCCTCAGGTGGAGATGGAAGAGTGGCTTCTCTGTTGAAAGTGACAGTCACTCAAGTGGGAGGGTGTGAGTGTGTGTGTGGGTTTGGGGTGAGGTCGGGGGGGGGGCTAATGGCTCAGCACTCGCTACTGATGGTTATTGGGATTTATGTCCCCTTTCAAAAACAATAAGCTTCTTTGAAATGGCTTGTGGTAGAGATCATCACCATTAGGAAAATACAAGGTGTCTGTTGTTGTATCACCACGCAGTGTTGTAAGTACTGTGAGAGTACTACTGTGTAAGTACTGCATTTGTTTACATGTTAGGCCGTTGTCTGCTCTGTCTGCCATGACACTAGTGGACTTTATTCATTTTTACAGATTATCCACAAAGTGAGGCCTTAAATGTAAATCAAATTACAGTATTTCCCACCTGATGAATTAATTTAATACATGTAATGGAGGCTTGTAACTGGAAGGACACTGGTTCATATCCTGGCAAGGGACAAGGGTCGGGGGTGCCCCAGAGCAAGGTACCCCGGGTGCAGAAAAGTGCTGCCCACTGCTCCTGCACCCAGTTTATGTGTGTTCACTACCGGTGTGTAATAAGGACGGGTCAAATCCAGAGGTCAAACTGTATTGCATAACTTTTAAATATTAACAAAAGCCCATGACATTGAAATCATAGTTAAATGAGTGCACACAAAGCTAATAAAAATCAATCAGATCCACAAACTGTCTCTGAGTTTCTCAATATAGCAGGCAAGGTGTTTAGACTTTGAAATGTCTACGAAAAAAATCTCATGAGTAAATTTTACTGCTCAAAACGGGCTGAATGCTTCTTGTCCCTGCACTGCTGCTACAAACAAATGCTCCTTTAGTCAGGTCTGATATTCTCCCATTTGCACTGAAAAAAAGCCTCAAATGAACACATTAATTTCTTCTTCATCTGCCCTGGTTTTGCCAGATACTGTATGCAGCATTTCCAGTGCAGGGCCATGACATGTTTTCAACCTCCAGCCATTGAAATTAATGTGTATGACTTTCAATAATCTGTAGCAAAACATGGGATAGTATACAATATCATATATTTCATCAATTAGATCATTTTGAGGATTTGATTTAAAGAGATCAGAGTAAAAGATGCAAAACAGTAACCACTGTAACATTGTCATAGAGTTGAACAAAAAACACCACATGCTAAACCAATTACTGGCAATGGGAGTAATGTTATTTATTTTTTTTTTTTTTCCCTTCTGTGGCTTCACCTTGGTTTAAAAATCCCAGGTATACTCCCACTCATTTTAAAGTGAAAAGGCTCTGGCTTAATTGAGAAAGCCAATGTTTCAGATGAATAATGCAATATAAAAATAATCTTGCATTGCTTCTGTTTACAAACAACAAACAACAAAAATTCCGTTCTTAATAAGGCAAAATTCTCACACAGAGGTGAACAGGTAGGCGGTGACCTGTAGCAAAAGCAAAATGTTAACCAAGACAATTTGAGACAAGGTTTGACACCAAATATCAATTTGCTTACGCCAAGAACAGTTTGAGACTTTAACTTAATCACGTTCATTGCAAGGATATGGTTATCATCACTCTCGTTTTCTCAAAATGCCAGAAGTAGTGCAAGCTAACTGTTCATATGCGTAGTTATCAAAAAAAATGTGATGTATTTATCCTCCAGAAAATACTGTCCGTGCAAAACTTAACTGAGAATGCAGTTTGGTTGGGTGGGATTGTATGTTTTTGGAAACAAAGTGGTTCAAATGAGTTTTACAGCTACATTAGATCGGAGTTAGCTTAGCTTAGCTTAGCTTAGCTTAGTTTACCTTTACGATTGGAGACGGGATGATACAGCGTAAAGGTTTAAATATTAATCAACAGTCCATCAACTCAAAACCTCTTCAGTTAATCACAATAAAAAATGAATGTCGAAACAAACAAAGGGTGAGGTCTTCCCTCTGCGGCATAGTGCTAAGCTAACGTCTCCTGGCTATAGAGATGCGGCACTTTTAGTTAAAAACAGTATGAAGTAACTTCTCCTGTGGAGTCCTGTCTGATCAGCTTCCAGCTTCGGTGTAGCGATGCTGACAAACTGGACGCTTAAATGCTAATCATTCCCTGCATATGTCTGCAGTGTTACTGTGACACATGACAGCTGACGCCTTTGTCCATTTAAAAACACGCACTCTAGTAGTTCATAAATAGGCCGACAGGGCTATTTATAAAATTGGACAACAGGGAACAGAGCAGGGAGCGTGTCTTTTTTTTTTTTTCTTTAGCTGCAGGATATTTGGTGTGTCTCACGCAGGCTAACTTCTGCATATTCTAATTTGTCCTTGTCATGTTTATCATTAATCTTTGGCCCGTTTTTTTTTTTTTTTTTTTTGGCCTGAGACACAGTGATTTGTTGAGATGTCCCCCGGGAGGACTAAAGACATTCTCCACTGTGATAATGGCATTATGCCGGCCTCAGTGAAAATTTGTCATATAAATTATACATCATCAGTGACGACATGCGTCATGCGTTGATGTGGCAGCGCTCAGTCCGGAGCGGGACACTCTGTGTCATTTATAAACATTTTCACCATCCCCAGGTCTCTACTTTGGTTTTCTGTCCGACCTCAAGAATGTTGTTTTTTTTTTTTTCTTTTTTGTTTAATACATATACACAGCCTATTTGTTCAAACTATGCAAATAATACACAATAAACAATAAGTTATACTGCATTTACAAAGGGTGCACTTCACTCTTCATAACTTCACTATGTGCTCATAGAGACAACAACAGTGCATTACATTCTGCAGTTTGTTGGCGACAGATTTTTATTATATCAGCTCTGTTTTACATTCATCACTCATTTGACGGATGCACAAACTGTTTTCATCTGTCACTTGACAAAATTCATCAATCAAATGACACAGTATATGGCAGACTTGATGTTATTGGGCATTATTCACCATTGTCCCTCGGTGAGTACACATTTCAAAACACGGTGGGCTCATATATCAATCAAGCGCATTGTTAACTATTGATTATTTCGACCAGGAGGAATCACAAGATTAAAAGGGAGTGATCAATCACAAGCGTGTTGCTATAGTTGTTTGCAGTTTTCTTGTTGTTGTTGTTGGGTTTTTTCTGTGACTTTGCTGACGGCAGCGGACTCGCACTGTAGGCTACTGGAGCTCGTTTCGGGCGCAGTCAGGAAGGAAAAGAAAGTATGAGACGTGATGGTGGCAGAGATGAATTAGAGCTGTGGAAAAGTGCACAGATATGAGCAGGTGACATTTTTTTTTTCTGCCCCCGTTTTCCATTTTCTCCCCACAAAAAAAAAAAAAAAAGAAAAAGAAAGGGAACAGAGGGTAAAAAGGGCTGCATTGTGCAAAATAGGACAAAGTATAGAACATGTTCAAAGTAAGTATGAAATTCCCTAACTTCAGAAAGCCATTTAGATCATCCATCCGAGTGACGTAAGGGAAAATAATATGCTTGACCCTTTTGTCTGTGCACTTTGAGAAGTTTGTTATAATGGCAAGCCCCTATAATAACTCACTGTAGCTCATGTATATTAAGTAGAAATTCACTGGCTTTTATGATAAATTGCCAGGGTAACACCAGGACACCTCTTTTGCATTTCAATGCGAGAGAGTGTCAGATTCTTATTTCATTACCAGGCGACACATTAGCTGATGGATTTTAATTTTCTTTTTTTTCTCTCTCTCTCTCTCCTGCTGCAAGGAGGAATCCACCGAGACCGGACGGCAACAGAAAGGTTTTGAATATGAGGATAGGTGGAAAATGAAATAAATAAATACAAATAGGTGCCAAGTACCATTATTGCAATTTTGAGGCCATCATCAAAAAGAAATATAATACAACAAAAAAAAGAGAAAGTCACTTTCTGATCTTTGCATACCTTTGTGGATTGCCTGTCCAGAGTGTGAAATGATGTCGCCCCAATATCACAGCTGCAGCTCCCTCTTGCTGAGTGGACAGAAAATCAAGGTTTAATTCATATAGTGATAAAAATCAGGATGTGGTTGAATCTAAGACATGCTGAGCAGGGGCAATGTGGAGAAGACATGGGAGCGTAGCCCTTTCAGAGCTTCACACAGCAGGGGTGCTGAGCCGCTCCTCACTGTACAGACTCTGCTGAGGGATCGTTTCTGCTCGCCACAGGGACGACAGGACAAATCACAGGTGCCAAAAGCAATTATCAAATTACCCAAGCCTTTCTTGCTCCTATTTAATCTGTTTGTAGCAAATCCAGCTAATGTAATACTTTAGGGTATTACCTTCTGTGGAGGGAATGATCACAATCGCTTCAGTTTTCAATGGAAACTAAACTAGGTCAGTGTAAAAAGTGCTACAGCCGGAATTCTGTGGAAGGTCTTGGCCTCGTTGTAGCACAAAAAGTGCTTGAAGTCTGTTGTTTAGTGTCTGGTATCGACACTTGTTAATTTTATTGTTTGAGTACCAGCACTTCTAACAAGATGTCAATACTCTGTGTAAGTTATCTGTTCAATTAATAATTATGGCCCAGAACAACCATTTCCAAGGCTGCACTACATGACGTTCACCTGTTCTCATATTAGTGTTTGTTTCTCTGGTATGGAGTAGAGTTTATATTTTTATTGTTAAACAAGAACAATATCTGTTGCAAATTTTTATATATTCACTGACTTTGTGCCACATGTGTGTCCTAGATTACAGCATAATAAGAGGACATTAAGTAAAAGGGACTGTGTTGGAATTATAAGTATATTCTTAATGTACAAATTGTGTAAAATGTGTAACATAAGCAGTTTTTAGTTGTTTCAATATAAAATGTAAATATTTGAAAAAAAAAAAAAAAGACAGATGTTGTGACATGACATCTTCGAATATCTTTTATTTGTTGAAAATTTAAACCTAATTATGTGTTTATTGATTTAGTAAAACAGACAGACAGACATACACGTCATATGAATAAGGGGAGTACTGGCACTTATTTTTCCCCACCTCACGCACTGAGCACCAACACAACTGACTTGATTTCAGACCAGTTTCAGTGAGCTGGTGTATAACTGCTGTATATATCTATATTTTAAGATAATAAGCCTTATATGAACTGCAGCTTAAATTGTTTTAGAAGAAAAAAGTAGTTGAACAACATATGCTATACTAAGAAAATAAAAGCATGGGGGTGCACGATATTATCAGCGTGAAATCAGTATAGGCCGATTTAGGCTTTAAAATAAAAGTTTCCCTGATATGACTAATGACTGTACAGTTAGTAGCTGCTACCTCCTTCATTTTTATGCTTGCATCTTATCCATCTCTTATCTTGTATTTTTTTTTTTTTTTTTTTTTGCACAATGAAGAAACATTATTTCTACATCTCTTGCGACATGAGTATGCAAAATATGACGTTAATTTCACAACAGAAGAGACTAAATAATTGTAATGAAGGAAACTCTGTATTGGTTAGCGGACCATGCAGTCCTGATATATCAACATATTGGATAGCGGAAAAAAAAAATCTAATAATACTTGAATTTAATAGATTTGTTTTTTTTCAAGTGTGTTCATAGGAGGACTTGGCATAACACACCTTACAGAGACAACATGGAAGACAGATGCTTGTTCTCAGTAAAAAGACTGCCTGCATTGATTCAAGAAAAAAAAAAAAAGTTTTTTGGCTCACCAAATAATATTTACACCTGCTTAAGTTTACTTGTTTACTGCTCTATATTTCTATTATACAGCCTTTTCAGACATTTTACTCATTCCACCACACTAAAGTCCATAGAGAAAATCAGTGATTTTACATCACTGGACATAGGAGTTGTTGATCCTCTGCTGTCTCCGTGAGTAAGTTCAAATGTGATATTTTGTAACTTGTGGGTTTTAAATCCATTCTTCAGATTTGCCCAAGTGTCATAATCTTACCGAACGAGACACATTAGACTGGTGGCTCTCCTGTCTCCGCAAGCTTAAAAAAATGCAAACTTTTTTCAGGGGACTTTGGTGCAAAGAGTGAGCTTGTTTGCTTGTTTCTAGCCATTAAAGACTGTCTAACAGAGACAAAGCATACTAATATTTTTCACAGTTCAAGATCTACTAAGCTATGTCTCCTTTGGTCAGTAGTTGACTAGCTTTACGAAGCAGGCAGGACAACAACTATGAAAAGTAACATGGCTTCTAGAAAAACAGGTATTGTGTGTGCAGTCGCCATGACAGTTGGGTCACCATGACATTTGGTTTAAGCGAAAGGCTTTAATGGAACAGGAAGGTTTTGATTCCATCATGTCCATTATGTCCATCTTGTTTTGATCCACTGCAAACAAGATGGATATGTGGATGTGAAGCACTTTACAGACAAGGAAATGTACTGAGGCTGAAAGCCTAAAAACGTCTGTTCATTTGACTCTGTTGAATATAAACCTTCAGACGATCATCCAGTACCAGAGAAGTATCTGTGCAATAAAGTGCCAGTAAAACTTTCAAGTCAACTTCAGCAGCCGCTGGTAAAACCACAGGTAATTATGATTTATGCACTCCTTCAACCCTCCACACCAAGTGACTGCACAATATAATAAAATATATCCTCCCACTATGTCATCCTCCCACTCTTTAATATTACAGTGAGGTGAAAGTGGTCTGCCATTTCCATTTGTTATTGACTTTTTTTTTAGGGTTAGAAAAAAAAAATCAAAAAAGTCAAAAACTAAAAAAAAAGTCAAAAAGTCAAAAAAGTCAAAATGGCGGACACTGGAAGTGCTGCACAAAAATAAGAAGTTGGATTCCTAGTTACTAAGTTCTTTGAGCTCAGTTAGCAGTACATTGCTAACAGTATATTGCATTGTGGAGTAATGTATTTCTTGAACTATGCAGAATGACTTGTTGCCATTGTTTGCTATTGTTGTAAAGGTGTTTGCTTGACCAATTTTATGAAAGATGTCTGTTGCTTGTTTGTTTTCGGTGGGCGGTTGCCTCCACTGCTTGCATTAACCGGCTCTGTTGAAAACAAATGTACATAGATGAAGAGTGGAAGCATCAGCGGTGAGTTTTTATGACAGTGAGGATAAAACAGTAGACACAAGAGGGAGCAGGCCAGATTTGGCCAGATTTGCAATTTATGTATGTTTTCATTGTGTTATTATCGTTGCCATTACGATGATGTTTTTACCAAATATACGACTCAAAGGAACTGTGTTATTCATAACTGAAAAAAGGGAGAGAATCGCTTCCATCTGGTATGGATGACACACGATCTGGACATATCTGGATCTGGTATCATGACACATCACCAACTGTAAGGGAAAGTACCTGTGTCCTCATGGTAAATTGATGCTGTTGTGTCTAACTGACAATAACCACAGAGGAACAGCTAATGGCATGAAAGTTGACCTTTGCCTCTTTAAACCCAGCAGGTTTCCACCATCTCCATGACTACAGTCCATATAGCATTTAACTGAACAAGCCCAAAAGGCTAGTGGACCGACACTGACTCCAGTTGTACTTAGCTGCTGGGGTTTGTGGTTTTAGCACTGCAGCTTTCCTGCCTCCCACATTCACATTCAGTGACAAGACCCTCGTCCATTTCACAACCAGTCCTCCCTGTTCCCACCATCCTTTGTTGCCACATTAACCGTAGGCTAACATAAAAGTAATTGGAAACGGATGCAAGCCAAAGCTTCAATTAATGCACCACCAAAGTCCCCGTTCTGTGTAATCGGCAATAATGGTTTCATGTTTGGGAGGGCGTATGGTCACTCGCGTTCAGCGCTCACCTTGTGACAGAGAGTGTTAAACCCTGCTCAAAATCCCCACTCCACTGTAATCTCCATTTCAGTCATTTTCCCTCTTTCTCCATCTCTGATGACAGCTCCAGTGTCTTCACATTGCTTGCAGTCAGATTGTGCGCCCGAGTGAACAGGAGGTGTAATTGACTACTGACAACTCAGCGACAGGATTCTTAATTATTACTCTAGGGTATGGTGACTGGCTGGCCAGGGTTCAGCTCTCTCACTGAGCATGCTAACAGAGTCATTTTCCTCTTCTCTGTGAATACTGAAATGCAGTTTTGTTCACTGCATTTCCATGTCAGACCCTCAGACTTTACGAGACGACTGTTAATGAAATGCGAGCATTTGCTGTTTAATACTGCACGGAATTTGAATACAGACGCCAGAAAAATATGCAATCCTGACCCAATCAATGCTGCTACCAACCAGTTTATTCACCAGATATTATATTTATTAAAATATCAAAAAAATGTTTCATTTATGGTTAAATATGCAATATTCTCCCTCACAAGATAGGAAAAAAATATGTAAACATACAACACATCGACCACTCCTGTTCAGCTGATTTTTGATGCCATTATCTAACACCTCGATGCATTTAGGCATGTGGACATCAAAAAGTTCAAGAAGTGGGAGAAAGGATGTGGGGAAAATGGTGATTTAAAGTACTTTGAATACGGCTGTTGATCAGCTAAGACATTCGCACAGAGCCACAAGTTCTTACAATCACAGTAAGAAGTTCATGATCACAGTTAGAAATTCCTAATCACTGTTTAAAGTTCCCCACGTCTGACTTTCATTCAAATGTGACTGTCCTCTGAAAGCATGCATTCATACATTGACCCTTTTTTTTGCAAGGGAAAACGTGTTATTTGTGAGTCCAAATGTTCATTGCTGTGAATTTGAGGGTAAGATTTAGTTTTGGGGACAACACCATTTTTGTTTGGTTTTGCAGACTGATGACGTCAGTGCTTAGTGCCACATGGATCCTGAAAGGAATATCGTTACTCGTGATGCTGTTGGATGGAACACTGAGGTAACACATATCAGACTTGAAAATAGCAGTTTTTCCTACTGTGTATTCTCCAATGTTTTGGTTGGGTTTCTGATAGATACTTTGGGAAAATAATCTCTCTTGCTCTGGCATTGACTGTGGCTTATCTTCATCATTGCTGTCTTCCTCTTCTTGAGTTTGAAGATAGTTTACTTTATAACTTTCCTTCCCTTGGTGGCTTTCTCCATTTTGTCTCTGTTTCTGTGATTTTATACATTGTAATGTATGCTTATTTGAATAAAATTTTTGTTTTAAAAATGGATGGATGTACACTGTGCATGCTCAACATCTTTTCTGATTTCGGTGTATTTCTGTTGCAGTTGCTACAGCACCGCATGCAGGCCTGGCATATAGTGGTTTAAGAGGGTTACGTGGGGATGAAGTCATTTCCTAAAATACAACGCCATGTTTAAAATGTTCATAAAATGACAAAGAAAAAGATGATTCACGTTTAGTTTTGTTTCTGTGTGGAGAGGGCATCGGCCTGGTAATCTGAGTGTAGCTCTTGACTCTTAAATATTGAATCTTGAATAAAATAATGTCATGCACACGTCTATTTACTTTGTTGACTTGGTAGAACAGTTACAAAAGCTTTACTGTCACAACTGTTGTTTTTGGTCTTGTATTCGTGCTCAATTGTGACTGCCAGTGCTGCTCAACTACTGAAAATTTGACTTTTTAAAAAAGGTACTGTATATAACTCGAAGGCTCCAAATATGATACAACATGGTGCCTTTTGTATGTCAATACTTCATCTGCCCTTACAGTGATAAGACATTACACTGAGGCTCCTGCTGCTGCCACTACCACTACACAAGAGTTGAATTCGTCTGGTCCTTGCCTGTTTGTGCCTGCACCGGGGTCTGCTCAGTGCGATAGAGCAGAGTAAAGAGGGCGAGCATCGCTTTGTGCTGCAGTCTGTGTCTTTTGTGCGGGCGGATATGGAAGAGGGTATGAAACAATTGGACAAAATGGCCCTAATGTGCTTAAAGAATCTTCTGTCTATAATCAAAGCTCACACACATGCACCACAAAGGCAGACGGAGCAAACCCAATTCTCTGCTCTTTCTGCCGAGTGACTGTTCCTCTGCTGGTTTCTCCTCTCTGAGCTAAAAATCCTGGATCACTCATTGGCTTTTGCTCAGCTGTCTCGGAGATTCTCTGAGACTCATTGCCTCATCTCTTCAGGAAGAGACAAGGCTTTAAGAGCAGATGGCAAAGCGTAACTTTGCATGTGTTGTCATCGTTGTCGTGTATTGTTTTTAAGGCTCGATTCACTGAGGACTCTTAGGTTTTCAGCCTGTTCGACAAGTTCTTTACGTCCCAGGGAGTAGTTGGAAAAAGGGAACATAGTGTGAACCTCCAAACAGCGGCAGCCTATTAGCGATGAAAAGTTATAGCCTCTCTCCAGCGTTCTTTGAAAGGTTTTACTGTACAGTATATCATTTCATGAGCAAAATTAGCTGGAATTGCTAGGTTGGCCATGCAGTTGATTAACTTGCTACTTCTGAAACTAGAGAACAACTTAAGTTGGTTGTTTTTTGCTAACAGTTTGCTAGTTTGTTGTACTGTAGCGGTCCTGCTGGATGCTATTTGAGTTTAGGCTAATATTAGCAGCTCTGTTTACACTTAGGTAACCTAAAATAAAGTCCCATTTTTGTTAGCTTTAATGCTAAAAGCCATTTCTAGAAATTATACTGTTAGCCTATAGCAGATGTGTACATCAAAACTAGTCTGACTTGATACTAGACTACCTACACTACACTATAAAGTTTTTTTGGCCTCTTTGAATGATTTCCATGTTTTCAACTTTGTTTTTGTGCTGTACTACCACTAATTAATTTACATTCTATAAATTAATTTATAATGTTTCTTAATATATCTAACTCTTGATATCTTACAACACTGCTTACTATTTTCTGCTGATTTATTTTTAGGATTTAATTAGTATATTTATTCTATTTTAATATATTTTATCTATTTGTGTTTGTGTTTTTATCATGATATATTTTTTCATCTATAAGGTTACATGGATGTTTGTGAAATAGTGAGATCTGGTCCTATTTTCACTTTAATTCGTTTTAATTGAGTATACTGAGATATGTGAATGTAGTGTGCGCACAGAGAGCAACATCAGGCCATGGACTAGATGAAAAACAGTCTGTGATGATCTGTATTTCACGCGAAAGTGAACCCAATGAGCAGAGGTCAGACAATGGGTAAAAATAGGAAAAAAAAGACAAATTTATTACAAAAACCAAAAATCACCAAGCCAACAAAACACAGATAAAGGGGCAGGGGCTGGCTGGCTGGGTAGAGTCTTCTTGAGCAGTGAACTGGAACGAGGGAGGAAAAAACAGTGAGTTAAAAAAGTCCCAAAAAATATAGTAGTGTTTAGTGTCATTATTATCAATGTAAAATCAGTATGTGCTGTTCAATAAAGGGACTTATGTAGCATCTATATTTGGAAGGCTCAGCTAAAAGGAGTGGTTATTTGTGACTTAAACATGTATCACATGCTTTGTTTATAATTACACAGAACCGTTAATGTGGTTTTACAGATCACATGGCTCACTGACTTTATTTTTGCCTACTCGGCATAGTTAAACGGTCAGGAGAGCGAGCAGAAATGGACGCTCATCTGATCTGTAATTTGACGACAAATAGATGGGAATAAAAAGGTGGGGGGGGGGGAAAAGAAGGGGATGAGTATACCTGGGAGTGTAAAAAAAAAAAAAAGTATGATGGCTGCCTCATGACCGCTCCTTGTGCCCTTAGTGTAACATTCAGGGGGAGAGTGTCCCTTCCCCCCCCCCCCCCCCCCCCCAACCGTCTGCCTGGCAATTATCACAAACTCCACTTCCCCTGCCCTGCGGAGCCCAGAGAACTGAGCGGCCGGAGTGGGAGAATAGCTACATTTATAATTTTTTTCTTCTCTTTCCATAGATTAATTTTCTAGGAAGCCCTGTCACTGCTGCACAGAGAAGCGAGAGAGAGAGAGAGAGAGAGAGAGAGAGGAATAGAGTGAATAAAAAAAAGTGTGTGGTGGGGGGTGAGGGGGGTGGGGAGTTAGAGATTGGGGCTACAGTGCACAAGGCTTTTTCCGTTTTCTCCCCCCCCCCCGTTCTTCTCCTTGACAGATCATTTTCCATGCAGGGGTATCAGGGGGTCTGGCCGATAATTGGCATGCAGATTGCAGCTGATGGCGTCCCGCAACAGAAGAAAAGAAGTGGCTAGTTAGAATAATGAGGCAGCCTGCCTGATGGATGGGCGAAGGAGGAGGTCATACGAAATGTTTCAGACACAATTCTTAACACCCCCCCCACACACACACACACACACACACCCCACCACCACTACCTGCACCCATTTTTATTTTCATTTTTTTTATTTCCTCACAAAGCCCTTATATTTCATTATACCCTCCTCTCTCTACCAGTCCGGAGCAATGAAAGCGTCCCATCTTCCCCTTTTCTTCTCCCTCCTGTTTTTTATTTTTCACCTTCTTCCCTCGGCCACATCTGCGGAGGCTTTGCTCTGCATTGTGCAGGACAGTCTGCAAACACACACACACACACGTGCGGTGACGGTACAGTTACAGTTTTGGGAACTTGGAGCATCTGAAATGTCACAACTCATTAGGAGGCTGACACCCTTAAGAGACCTCTGTGCTTTAATTACAGCAAAGGAGTTAATTAGTGGCCACTCAATGGATTTCTGTCCCACAGTGTCTGCTAGTGCAGGTTTTTGGCCTAAATATGATAGAAATCAAAAAGTCAAATTTCTGTTGAAACTTTTTATACCCTGTAAAATATTTGCAGTACATTCCTACTGTAAATTACCAGTTATTGTGTATATGTGAAGTACTGTATCCTAGCTATTGCACTTTTACTCTGTTATTACTGTAATTGGTAACTGTTCAGTGTAACGCCATTATGTCATGTATTATTTTTATATATTATTTTTTTAGCAGTATTCTCCTGTTTAAATACTATATTTTACTGTAAATCCACAGTAATCATGTCATCCAGTATATGTGACTCAGCAATTTACTGTAGAAATACGGTACTTTAACTTCATCTATACAGTATACTATTGTGATTTAGCAGTATGTCCCTGGAGAAAAATTGTATTTAACTGTATCATGACAGTCATTTTGTCATTAAGTATTTGTGACTTACTGTGGACAGTATTTCTCTGTATCTATTCCCTGAAATACTAACCTACACTGTTGTGGGTTTTGAAAGTCTCATGTTTACTTGGAGAGAAACTATTTATGTCCTCATGTTACTGCAAACAAATAGATGATTTTTGTGTACTTGTACACAAAGTAATGTACTGTCCATGGTTTGTTCTGCATGATAAGGACAGTCAAAAAGGAGTTGTGTTACAACATCAAATGAGATTCTCATGTTGAAGGCCACCCAATCAGTGTGCATGTTATACTGTCACAGATTTTTATTTTTCAAGCATGTTTTGTTTGGAGTATTGTGTTTTGCTGTGCTTGAAGTCACATGCTGAGTTTGAAAAAGTTTCTTGTTGTCGGTGTTTGTTCGGGAACAGAATAAATTGGTTATTACTGAAAATGGGATGGTTTGCACCAGAAAGACCTCCATAAACGTTTTCAATGTTTAGGTGTTTTACTTTATTTTAATCCCATTTAAAACACTATGACTGAGACCTAAAATATTAAAAGAAAAAGTAAATTTTAACTGAGCAATTTTTTTTGGTGTTATTGTTCTTAAGTAAAATGTCATCAGTAATAGTACTTTCACTACTAATATAAGTATTATATTTAAGTACTATTTGCCCCAGTGATTTTGATCCTTCTGAATTAAAATATCATTGGACATTTACTGTATACGTCATTACTGACCCTGTCACTTCTGTAAATCACAGAACTATTGAGCTCTTGAGCTTGTACATAGTTAAAATCTGTATTCATTTATATCCCAGTTTGACACTGAAAGCAGCTCCTCTCTGTGGGTGGATCCATACATTTCTCCCCCCATTCACCCTCAGGTTTGCATTTTTATTGTGAATTTATCTTTACTCCTACAGTTTATTAAGCCAGACTTTCATTCCCGCCTGTGTGTCACTGTGCTCCAACAGGTCAGGTGGTTATGAACCGAGGAAGTGTGATACACACTGTAAGTGTAATTAAGAGATCTGTCATGTGAGAGGATCACAATCTTTGCTGGCTTTGTTTTTTTTTCCTCTCAACACATTTTATTTTGTTTCGCTGACTCTTTTTAAGCTCTGGTTTGAGTCTCACACTATATTTACAATCTCAATTCAACATGAACTTTAGTATTATCAGCTGTACTTTACCTCTGTTAAATCTTATTATTCTATTTATTTATTGTTACAGATTAAGATGAATTAATTGTGGATAATATTGGCACTGTCAGACTAAATACAGCACTGAAGTGTATTTTACACATGAATCATAATGAGCCATGTAATCATCGATGATTTATGTATATTTTTGGTTTGTTTAGATATTGCTGATACTTAATAAACTAAATATTAAATAAAGATCGTTATTAAACAGTGGAGTATTATTAGAGTAAAATACTAAAAAATAGAAAAAGAGTGAAAAAGGGTATATACTTCATGAATATGCCACAGTCTGCCATCGTGTTGTTACTGTATAATATAAACTAAAAAGGGGATAAAACAATAATTACAAGATAAGATAATCCATTATTAGTCCCATAATGGGACAACTTACACTGTCACAGGAGAAAAGGCAGCAAATATAAACTTAATTAAAAAAAATAATAAACACACATTTCCAGATCCATGAATTTACAATACACTAGATATCCACTATTGCAATTATAGAAAATAGAATAATAAGTCACTAGTTTATCATATGATCACCTATGATAATGTTACGCATCATATATCTGTCCGTATGTTTAATTACTGATATACCATTAAATAAACACCTTTTAGTATTATTAGTGTGAAATACTGCTGAGTAAATGAAGTGTGAAGTGTATATGCTGATAATCCTTATAATTGGGGGAATTCATGGTCTCACAGTAACAAAGACAGTAAATAAAAGGTAAAAAATAATAAACATGCATTTCCACAAAATAGAATTACAAGCCACTAGTTCATCATATGATTATCTATGATAATGTTACATATAACATATGGAATTGTTGGACCTTTAAACACAGCGGAGTAATTTTAGAGTGCAATGCTGCTGAGTAAGTAAAGTATGCAGTGTATATACTGTATGAGTATGCCACAGTCTGCCTTTATGTTATCACGAATATCATGAATATATAACAGAAAAAATGATAATTTAAGATTAAGATTATAAAACTAGAATTAACAATACAGTATATACATTAAGCGTAAACCAGGATTGCAGTTGAGATATTGCACAAGATACTGCACTTATGTGAAATGACAGTGTTACATTGCACACATATGAGTAACATGTTACATGTGGTTTACTGAGAGCAGTGCTTGTTGTACGTGGTGGAATGACCCGCCGTCCTGCTCCTTCAGGCATCAATAAACCGACCATGTATTCTGTAAATGTATAACACTGAGTGGCACTAGGAAAATGAAAACATTTCTCTATCACAGTGACAATAACACAAGGGGCTTTAATT
The DNA here is from genome assembly GCA_016785285.1 of Brachirus orientalis. Lineage (NCBI taxonomy): Eukaryota > Metazoa > Chordata > Actinopteri > Pleuronectiformes > Soleidae > Brachirus > Brachirus orientalis. The sequence goes on from JAFBJR010000046.1 coordinate 939,591, forward strand.
TTGTAGACCAGGCCAGACGCAGCGCTGCGGAGGTGTGTCCAGGCGCATTTTGCAAGTTTCGTGCACAGCGCAGGGTGCACAGCTGGGCGCATCCAGGTGCAAGTACTCCTCGGTCCCGCCTCCATCTTTCCTACCAGCAAGTAGCAAAGAGAGGGAGAGAAGGCGTGTCTGGATTTAACACAGTCTTCACCGATCAAATGAGCTCCTCTCCTCACCTTTAAAAGCGCTGCGGCTAGGCGCAATGCAAGTTTCGTTTCGCCATGGACGAAGGAGACAGCAGCAGCGTCAGACGGAGGAAAACTGATGCTCTGGTGCGGGAGGTCCAAGCTCACAGTTGATGCAAAAGGAGCCATCATCTACCAAATTGCCAAAATGCCAAATGCCAATGCCAAACAAAATTACCACTGCGCAGGCTGCGCCACCTTGTGCTGCGCCACAAAATTAGAGCCCAAGATGGTGCAGTTCACACACTGTTCAACTCTGTTGAATTCAACACAATGTCATGTATTTCTGCAAAAGTGACACATAAAAAAAAAATAAAAAAAACAGTCACACAATCATTCATTACATTTATTCATAAATGCTGATGAACTTTAAGTAAGGATTGTCGCAGCCTTAAAGGTACAGTTTGTCCAGTTTTGGTGATTTATTTTTCATTTGGTCAAAACTAAAGATAAAATATTTATCATTGCACAAGTGCACCATCACCTGATTGTATGAAATGTTTTTTTTTTCTTTATCCCAGAATGAGTCCCTGTCAGGAGCCAGGCCAGCTTCATGGACAGTGGCCCACAATGGACGCACCATGTTTTGATGCTAAGTGAGGGCAACACAATTTCTTCAATGCACTTACAATTGAAACGGTGAGGTGAGAGATATTCAGCTGCAATGTGAAATTTTACACACCGTGTACCTTTAAAATAAGTGTGTACTGTGAATCTGATACACATTTACTCCTATTGATCACTATATTATTATTGATGACAAACGGGAGCTCAGTTAAAACCTGTGAGATACAACAGTGATGTTCTACTGTGAAGTAGAATAAAAAAAATAAATAAAAAATTAACTGCCATAAAGAGAAAAACTCTGAATTTAAACACTAAAGAAAGGTGGTTTTACTTCAATTTAAATTGAAAAGAATAAAGATGTACTCAGCATTTAATGATGAATCATTTTTGTGTTGTCTAAAATTATTAATGGAGCCGTCTTGCCATTTTTGCCAGTACTTCCTTTATGCAATGCATTGTGGGAGAATATTGGTGATATATTGTCGGCAGCACATTTGGTAAATGAAAATGAAAAATATATAAAGTTAACTGCCGAAAAGAGCAAAAGTCTGAATGTAAACACTAAATTAGAGCAGAACATCATAAATCAAACTCTGAGTTGTGAAATTTACTTTCACTTGAATTTAAAAGAGTAAAAAAAGTACTTTAAACTTTTCATGATGAATCATTTTTGTGTTGCCTTAAATTATAAATGCAGCTCTCTCACTTATTTTTGCCAGTATTTCCTTTATGCAATGCATTGTGGGAGAATATTGGTGATATATTGTCAGCAGCACCTTTGGTCTTCAAGCTTTTCTTGATTGTACTTTTCTGCTGAGAACATGTAGTGCAGACTTAAAACGATTGCGCAGTATAACACTGCAACACTGCTACTGATTGATCCCTTCATATTGATCCCTGACTGATTTATTGATTGTGATCAGAAGGGCAGCACAGTGGAAACCTGAGCAATGAAGGAGTGACGTAAATGTCATCGCAGACGCATTTTATATGAGTTGACACTTTTTTTGAAACAGTTAACTGTCAAAATGAGCAAACACTATAGAAAAGTGTTTAAATTTGAACATAACATACTAAATCAAAGTCTGGGTCATGATTTTTACTTCTATTTCAATTTATAAGAGTAACTTAAAAGATTTACTTTAATGATTTAAAGTCGAAACATGTAATGATGAATCACTTTAGTGTTTTCTAAATTATTAATGGAGCTGTCTCACCATTTTTGCCTGCACTGCCCTTATTCAGTGCAGTGTGGGAGAATATTGGTGATATATTGTCAGCAGTACATTTGGTATTCAAGCTTTCCTTGAATGTACTTTCCTGTTGTGAACATATAGTTCAAAGTTATATGCGTGACACTGCAACCCAGCGACAGACTGATCGCTAAATAAATTACTGATTGTGATGGGAAGGGGAGCATTCATGAAAAATGCTGTCAAGCACGATCAGAAGAGGAGGAGCATTAATTTGCCTCTTGTTAACACTATTAGCACAAGGTCTCTCTGTTATTGTGTGGAGTCTGAGGAAATGAGAAGTTTAATGGCACAAAAGTCCCGTCGTCTCTGCGGCGGCAGCTTCTCGCAGCAGCTACAGGCTTAATCTCACTTGCACCCTCATCAACACAACACAGAAGGGAACAAATTTACTGTTTCATTCTCATTCTTCCGGCAATGCTAAGGAGCTGTATACAGTACACAGCAGATCAAAGCCTTAATTGAAAAATAATTATAGGTACTTAATCATAGAAAAGCACTGGGCTAATTGAAGTGAAAACAAGGAGGCAAACTCAGACCCTCGGAATCGTGGCAGAAAGAGGATATTGTAAGAAGCGCCTTCTTCAATCCCCATTGTCTTCCAGATTAAATAGGAGAGGGCTATTAGCAGAGTTAATTGGCTCTCTAATTTAGATCTCGCCCCACTGAAAGCATAACGGATGCGAGCCTGTCCACCAGTGATGTGTGCACTCTGTCACACTGTCCTGTTGGACTGTGATTGGTTAATTGCTCAGGGATTTTTGAAGTTTTCTGTCATTCTTCATATGCTGTGGCAGATTTGTGGACCGGGCTGTGTTTGTCTCCCTGGCTGCTCAGGTGCTGTTGTTTTTTTTATTGTGTGGAGATTTTGGAAAGTGGGAACTCACTTTGTCTGCCTCCTGGCTCACATTAATCAGCTTTTCTTTATTCTGATAAACCAAGAAAACACCATAACACCAGTAACTCCTACTGATTTCTGGCAGTTGCACCTTTAACGGGATGAGAATGGCACAGAGAGTCCAGATTTTTGGTATTTTGCTTATTTTAGTTTTGATTCCTCAGAGGAACAGCACTTTCTCCGCAGGCCTTCCTATATGAAAGACCTGCCCGCCTTCTCTGTGCTCACTCTGCCATCTAGTGTTCATCAACAAGCATTGCACTGATGACTAAAAAAAAAAAGGAGGACGAAAGTAAATGGACCATTTTTCTACTACTTTGCGAGACAGCCTTTCATCATTTCAGCACACCTCCTATCTAGTGTTTTCCATGTGTAGTCTGGTTGGTAATGGAGCTGTTGACTGGGGTTCAAAAAATGACTTGGTCTTGACATTTTTTCTTTCATGGTTTCTCAGCAAAGTGAAGGCAAAAGTGACAATAAAAGAGGTACATATTGTGCTGTGTGAGCTTCAGTGTGTGGGACCAGAGAGTTAAATTATACAGGAATTTGGATCTTTTGTTTCGTCCAAAGTTTGTGTAGATGTTCTCGGACACGGTCACTCTCATGGCTGCCAGCTGCAGCAAAAGGAAGAACAGAAATCTATGATATCTCAACAATATGTCTGCCTCTATGCAGTGTTAGGCTGCGTTTTCCAACAGAAAAAAGGGCACAGAAGGTGCAGGTCTGCTCCTGCTTTCTTTGGTCAGTTTGTGCCACTGAGGTAAATCTGAACAAAGGATTTCAAACCCTGACGTCACAAAGTACCTTATTTGACCTTACTAATGGAGGCAGCAGTGACTCGTCTCCTGTGTGTCCTGACATTGGTGCTGGGATTGTTGGTGGTTTACAAAGTGACACAGACTTCGGTTGCCTGTCAGAAAAGATGGCCTAAATGTGACATAATGTGAACAAATTCTTAGGATACTGTAGATTTAAGCAGGTGTAACTCTTGTGTTAAGTGGCTAAGTTCTGTTTTTCCTTCCTATGTTTTTAATGAAAACAATTCAGTTCAATTGTATTGGTGTAACGCCAAATCACAACATACATTAACTCAAGGCACTGTACATACAGTAGTAAGGTCAAAACCTTCACAATATTATAAAGAGAAAAGAAACCCAACAGTTCACCCAATGAGCAAACACTAGGCATCAGTGGAGAGAAAAACTCCCTTTTAACAGGAAGAAATCTCTGACATCTGCCTCGACCGGTTGGGGTGAGAGGAAAATGGGGGACAGAGGAGAGGTGGGGGGACAGAAAGGGTGGAGAGAATGAAAAAGAGGGAGGTGAGGGGAAATCCGTGTTCCAAGCTGGCTCTTTGTGCAGGGTCACACAAGTAAGCACTGGCTATATTTCAGTGCAGCCACACAACAAAAACCTGTCATGATTTCTAGACAAACAAACAAACAAGCCAAAAAAAAAAGATGGTGAATATTAGACTCATACTGTATCAGGTGGACAAATGCGTAACCCCAGCTGCTTCACATTAACATCATTACCTCATCATATAATAACACAGTATGTCACTTATGTGTTTACAGTTACAGTTACAGAAAAGTTATCAATGGAAAAAGTCTATATATATATATATATATATATATATATATATATATATATATATATATATATATATATCACGTTTTACTCATTTACCAATATTTCATCCTGACATTTTCCAAATGTTTCTGGATTTCTATGAATTCTTACACCATAAAAGTCTCTTATATCTGTGTCACTTCACTTGTGGCTCACAGTCAGTAAACAGCTGCTCCCACAGTTCCTGTAAAAGTTATTTGCTTAAGGTTCAGTCAGTTGACGGACAAGTGGGTTTGTTCTGCGGACAGAAAAAAAAAAAAAAAAAAAAAAAAAAAACAACATTAGTGGGCTACTGTTATTTCCACTGAATGTGAATAAATCAGGGCGCGTTACCTGAACTGATACTGCGAGTATAACTTTCTTTTACCTCATGGCAGGATGATTAATGACAGTCATTCCTCGAAAGCATTCATTTTCACAGCACGAGACAACAAAATCAAAAAAGGGTGCAATAAAACACAGTTAAATATAAAAACACTTGTCCCTTTAAGTGACATTGCAATGAATTAAGTACTTTAAAACAGAGTACTAATGCACAAATTTAAACATGATGTGTTGCATTAAGATATCAGGATATTACAAAATATTACAGTATCTTAAATATGATATTTTAATGTTAGATACTCATTGTATCATATTTACACATGCTAATTGTCACTTTCTGTCAAGATAAGACAAAAAAAATGGATGTTGAAATTGTTCAGTTGCAAATATCTATCCATTCATTGTTTTAAGTAGCGTTCCTTTACTATGAAAACTGTTCATATAAATCAAATATTACCAGTTTTATTAAGTCTAAACTGTGAAAAAGATAGGGGCACTTGTCATTTTTAATTTAGCTGAATTATAAATTGATGTCAGGTTTACAATACAAGGACATTGTTAAAATGTTTGACATGTATAGAAATTATGGGATTTAAAAAAAAAAAAAATATGAGCAATTTGGGACATTTTCGATGATTCTTGATGAAATGAATACAAATGAATCAATCATTAATTACCGTTGAATTATTGTTTCGCTTTGCGATTAAATAAGAGCTTTGCATGAAAGGGGACAAAGTTGTAAAGGTCATATTCATTAGTCTGTGTTCATGTACACCAAAGAAATCACTGAGCCAGTTTCGCTTCCATCCCTCTCTCTCACTCTCTCGTGTTCCCCTCATATCAGCTGCAGTCAAACTGGTTTCGGTTCATTACAATCATATCAGTGTTTACTTTTTTTTCCCCCCCGTCTGAATGTTTTTACCACAGTTTTTGAGTCTTGTGTTGCAGTCTAGGTACAGTTTAATATCACGGGACTGAAACACAGAGCTTTATTCAGTCTGTAAATATAAATCATTCAAAATAAAACAGTTTTGTACAACACACATGAAGGATTAGCGCATAAAATGCACAAATTTGCTAAGTAAATGTTGAAAGTAGAGTTACTGGCTGCATTAAAGCTGATTAAAGCATAGAGACATGATTGATTTCAGGATGGATGTTTCTATCGGCTACATTTTACATCACAGTGTCATGTGACGGTTACAGCTGTGGCACACTGTAATTATCGGCGGGTTGTGAGGAAAACATTCACATCTTAACAAATTAAAAAAGGAAGTTTTATTCAACACAATGTTAAATATTGTTAAAATGACATGAGATACACCAATTATGTAATTATATGTAGAAATATGAAGCAGGAATGTAACACTGACATCTCCACAGCTGAACTAAAGCTATGGTAGGCAACGTGTTTTTGTTGTTTTGGATCAGGGGCTCGGTACAACGATGCTCCATCTCAGAAGTGTTTAAAAATCTGGAGATAAGACTCAACAATCTTTTTAAGCCATGATAACTAAAAGAAGAACACAAACAAATGAGTGACACACAATGTTTTCATGCGATATTTGCTATCATATCAGTAATAATGAACAAACATTCTACTAAAAGCTACTGGTTATAACAAACCGAGTATCATTCTCAATTAAGTTTGATAAAGAATTTATTTTCTACTAGACTGTGTTTGTTTTTAACATACCGCCATTACATTCATAACTACTGGAGGCAAGATGTGGAGAGGACGTGGTTGCAAATAACAAAGCATTTTAAGGTGAGACGGCAGGTCGTAGCAAACCTATGGTGGCCTTCTTCATTTGAGGAAGTATGCTTCTGCTTCAAAATACAACATGTATGCTCTGGCTGCCTTTCCGTTAAAACTGTTATAGGAACAGGAAGGGGCAAAATATGTGGATCACTGGCAGGGATGTTGTGTGACAGAAGGACAGCAGCAAAAGAGAAAGGGGAAGGTCTACAAGACGATAGCGAGACCTGCTACGATGTATGACTTGGAGACAGTCTGAAAGACAGGTGGTGGAGCTGGAGGTAGCACAGCTGAAGATGCTGAGATTTTCTAATTTGAAATGCACATCTGCTGGGGACAGCGCAGACGAACAGTTTGGAGATAAAGTAAGAGAGTCAAGGTTGAGATGGTTTGCTCACATGCAGAGGAGGGATAGGGATTATAGTGAACAATGGATGCCGAAGATGGCGCTGGAGGGAAAGAGGAAGACCACAGGGAAGGTTCATGGATGACGTTACACACCAGAGCTTTAAAACAAAAACAAAGTTGTTTTTCAGCCACAGAGCCACATGATGTTCATGTTAACATTAATCACTTTTAACCGATACTGATACTGATATGCTCCACCCAGCCTCTTAAGGACATGACTGGGCTTTGAGCAAACAGGCACGCACACACACGGTCACTGGTTTGACTCCATCTCGACTTCACACCCGCTGATATCACATTCACGTTCACACGCCGCAGAGCCACAGCCCGGAGGAGACACAGCATCATGGCCGCCACACTCTGTCAGGTGCTGGGCTTAATCTTGAGTTTGATGGGGTTGGTGGGAATCATTGCTGCCACAGCCATGGACCAGTGGGCCACAGAGGACCTCTTCGACAGCGTGGTGACGGCTGTGTACTCATACTCAGGCCTGTGGAGGTCATGTGCCCGGCAGAGTACCGGCTTAACTGAGTGCCGACCATATTACACCATTCTGGGGTTGCCAGGTATGATTTATGCAGTTTTTTTTTTCACTAAAGCTACGCTACTTAGGGGGTGGAATAAAAACAAAAACTAAGCATCGAATTTGCACTTCATCATTTATGTTACACAGTAATATTGGTTAATCATTGGAGAACCAGTTTCAAGTCAGCGATGATTCGCGTAGTAGGACATTTTGGGTCCCGCGTGTTCTTGATGATGAAAATAATGAGAAACAAATGATAGCACACCCATCATCACTTCCCAAATCTGGAGCAAAAGACTTGCAAAGTGAAACATGACACGGAGCTTGTTCTTCTTCATGATAAGCCATAGCTGTGACTCATACCATTTCATGACTTTGATGGCTGTTTTGTTAGAGTGGGACGTCTAAAATGGCCATCTCAGTGTTTCAGTGAACTAACTTGTCGCTAAACAATGTTTCAGAACCAGTCTTTTGCTGTTGTAATGGACATTTTCACATTTTCTGGGCTTAGGAGGTTGTGTGTCGTATGTCATATGGCACAACATCATGCAGACTTTATTGTTCATTCTAGGACTGTAGTCCATCTTTAGCTAAATTTAGGTCATTTGGTGAAAGATTTGCAATAAATATGCATCACATTTCCTGTTCTTTGTAATATCCAAGAATACTGATTGATCACTGGACAGCCATGATTTCAAGCCAGAAATGACTGATGGAGTTAAACCTGGCGAAAGAGCAACGGACGTTTTCGCTCCAGTGTTTTCTTAGTAACGCAAATGACGAGAAACTAATTTGACCACACCCTCATTGTTGTCCGAAGAAAAACCCATGAAATGTATAAGTCAACATGTGATAAGGAGCCTGTTCCATGTTTAAGCTTACACTTATTGATAAGCTGCAGATGCAACTCAGCCATTTTATGACTCACTTGGTCAGCGACAACTTTGTTTGTCGGGCTACATCTAAAATGGCAGCCTCGGTGTTTCAGTTAATTGGGTTCATGCCGAAGGCTCGGTGGGAGTTTTTAATATTGGCAGTGACTGCACAGGACTGATCTTTTAAGTAAACATGTAATAAGGAGAGGGTCATTCAAAATGGGCCTCAGTGATTCAGTAAATTGGATTCAGGGAGTTTTGAATAGTGGAAGTGGCTGTGATATGAAGGTTACAGGAGTGATATTTTTACATAAACTGGGCTGTGGAGGTCATGTCCATCTTTAGCTAAATTCAGTTAATTTCAAGGGAAAATAATTGCAGCAAATAACCATTAAATTTGCTTTTTTTTTTTTTTTTTTTTGGTGTGTGTGTTCTGTAGGAATATTAATCACTGAATAGCCATGAGGTTCAGAGCTAAACCTGGCTAAAGCGCAAAATACAATTTTGGACCAGTGTTCTCTTGATGCTGAAAATGATGGACAACCAATTTGGCACCCTCACCATCTCTGTCCGAAACTGGGACAAAGACAGAAATTTGTAAGTCGACATGTGATAAGAAGCCTGTCCCACGTTGAAGCTTATTATTAACGATAAGGTAAAGCTGCAGCTCAGTGACTTTGGCGTCAACTTTGTTTTAGTGGGACGTCAAACAAAGGCCGTCTCAATGATTGAGGTAATTGGTTCCCTGTTGTCAACTCTTGGGGAGTTTTTAATATTGGCAGTGACAGGATTGGTCTTTTATGCTTGTGGCAAATATTTACACATATTCTTGGTGGTGGAGATTGTGCGTAGCAACATCGTGCGACACAACAACATGCCGGCTGTATTATACCATCCTGGGACCGCCAGGTAAGAGAATTACACTTAGAGGAAGGCAAAAAAACTTTTATCAAATGTTTCTGCAGCAGGGTCGGATTAGAAGAACATTTTCCAAAGGACCCTGGGAGGCACTTTGGAATATTTGGGAGGGTTTATGGGCAGATTTCCCCCGTTTCCCCTCCTCACTGCATGAAAGTGCAGTCGACTGCAGAAAAGATGGTGTCTCTCTGGAATCAGATGGAAATTTGATGAAACGTCCAAAGCTTAGCTGAGCAAGCACAAGCTTTAGGAGAGTGTCACACAATGTAAAGTACATTTCGACAATCTGTACTTAACAGCCGAGTGCAGTGTAGAGCACATTGTGTAGAAGGTTTTAAAGGCTTAACAGCAGAATAATATAGGTACAATATCTCCGGCCACAGAAGGAGGCTGGTTAGGCTTGATGTGTTTTTTTTTTATTATTATTTTTATTATGTGGTGCCTTGATTTTTTATTTTTTATTTATTTATTTTGCTGCTGCTTGAATGAAAAAAACATAATTGTATCTTCTTCTTATCAGTAATGATTATTATTAGTTGCTAAGAAAATTGTGTTGCACGATGATGACCGGCAGCATGTTGTTATTTAATCTGAAATAATGACGCTTTAGCACTAAAGACAAGTACTTTTGCATACAGTGAGTGTTTGATGACGATTGATCTATGCAAGAGAAATAATAAGTTATACATTAATGTTCTTTATATATAATAAAATATAAATTGAAATATAAACAATGAAAACTGGGACAGTGACTGACCCATGGTCACATAATACAGAACATTTTTTTTTTTTCTATATGGGGATATGAAAGCGAATTATGTTGGTAGAGACTTGTTTGATAGAAAGATTTGTGGATTTCAAAATAAGCTTTGTGTGATGGAAAATCATCCATTTTATGATGAATTAGATCAAAACCGGTAAATTATAATTTAAAAAAAGCACAACCAGTGTCACTAAAGTGATCAGCAAAACTGAATGGAACATTTATTATATCAGGAAGTATTATTCACAATATTAATACATTTACAGGGGCTGTAGGCAGATTTTGGACTCAGATTTTGGACTTTCATTTCTGAGCATGTGTAAACGCAGACTTTCCTCAGGACAATATACCACCTTCTCTGCTGACAACCTTTGACCTGCTGCAGTTTGACAGCATTTTTACACTTCTCACTACAAATAACATTGACTTATTTCGGTGTGGAGAACCTTTTTCCTTCCTCTCAAATGTTTTACAAATTTTAAACTTATTGTCAAATACTTGGTAAAATAAAATGTGCAGTTATCTACTGCATGTTCCCATCGTCAGTCATGCTTCAGTCCGTCTCAGGACAGGTTTAACTTCCTGTCCATTGTTCATGTAAAATAATGTCCTAATCCCTGCATCACCTCATTATACTGGGGGACAAACACTAACATGGATTTTAACTAGAGAATTTAAGTGACAGCAGCTTTAATTCCTAAATTCTGGACATTTGAAAGTTCAATTGCTACTAAGAACTTCAACTTCAATAACAAAATGTTTCTAATGAGGGATTTCTAACCTTCTACTTTCAGCTCTGCTCCAGGCCGTCCGAGCCTTGATGATTGTCGGCATCATTTTTGCAGCAATTGGCTGTCTCATTGCCATATTTTCACTGAAGTGCTTGAAGATGGGGAACATGGAGGACAAAATGAAAGCAATAATGACTCTGACGGCTGGGATCCTGTTTCTTCTTGCAGGTCTTGTAAAAAAAAATTTTCTTAATTTTGTTGCAGTTAAACCATCGTACTGTAAGGCGTAGGCAACTCGTAGGTGGACATTTTTGAAAACTGAAGTGTTCCTCCTCTGTGTCACAACCCATGGATTTAGTGTTTGGGTCATCCGTTTCATACGTCGTGACAGACTGAACCGACCAGGGGCGAAAATCCCTTGTCATTGTTGGGGGGAACACTGTAGGTAGGATAATTGTTCCTACAGTTTTTGTACTGTAAGTATTCTACACATCTGACTTGAAGGTTGGTTAAAAATTCTGCAAAATGTGATGAATTTAATTGGATGACAACCAGAAGTGGACAATAACCATTGGAATTTAACAATATTTGGCATAATTAGAAACTGGATAACTGTTGAGCCGAACATCTAAATGAAAGAAATAGCTACTTCACATAATAAAAATACAGCTGGAACACAAGTAGCCTAAATAAATCTGGATACTAATAACTGACAAGAAAATTCTAAAATGTCAGTAAAATAACTCGACTGTCCGTGACAATTAGAAGAGAGCCTGTTTCTTTGTCAGCAGTGAACAATGAGTCTGCACAATTTGATGATTCCAATCAATTTAAGAAGAATGCCTATGGTACGTAAAGTGCAACTTTTGATTTTGCTTGTGACAATAAAGTGCAGCGCTGGAGTACAATGGAGCTGTGAGAGCCCCCTTGTATTGTGCCCTCAACAAATGTTAAGATGCTATATACAAATATTCTTTTGAGTTGATAATGTTATTTAGTAATCTTCAAACACAGTTAAAACACATTAGGGTGAGCCAGACATTCAAAAGGGTAGATAGGACAGGAAGCAAAACTTGACAAGGTACACAAGGAAAACTACAAAATGAAACAGAAAACAAGGGGGGGAAAAAAAACAGGACACAAAGATCTAAAAACACAAGAAGAACAATAAAAGTTCCAAACAAGAAGCACCTGGATAAATCCAGGCGTTATGAAAACAGTCCTGTCCACACACGTGCACAGTTCTCAAAAAAAATCTTCAGCCACATGGAAACACAAAAACCCACTGTTAAGTGTCGTCAAAAGCCTGCCAACAGGTGGCAATGTAACTGTAACTGTTAAGGCCTGGGTCATTTTGAGTATCCATGCATGGAATGCTGGACTGACGTGGACTCTGGTTTTAGCATAGAACTGCAGGCATGTATGTGCACCGTGAAGAGACAGGCGACAGGCAAACCAATCTAAAGATTGCGAAAATCTTCACCTCAGCAAGAATTTTCCATAATGTATGTTTTCAGAGATGTGGAAAAAAGCTATGCTTGTTTGTTTTTAAATACCGACCAATGTGTAGCCTGGGCCTAAACCTGTAGTTTATTGTTAACTCTTAGGTATCTGTGCCATCGCTGGAGTTTCGGCCTTTGCTAACTTGATCGTGCAAAGTTTCCGCTTCACAACGTACACTGAGGGGTTCAGCATTTACGGAGGAACGGGCATTGGCGGACTTTCAGCAGGTCTTACTCCAAGGTAAACATGAAATGATGAAATAAATGAATGCCCAAAATTATATTTTTTTTAAATTCCTGCGGCTGTTTCAGTCATTCGTTTTGCCTTTCAGATATACGTTTGGCCCGGCTCTTTTCGTCGGCTGGATTGGTGGTGCCATATTGGTCATTGGCGGCATCATGATGAGTCTGGCGTGCCGTGGAATGACTCCAGAGAAGAATGAGCGGTATGTTCAGTCAGTGAAGGATGCAATCTGTGAACTGTTGTGACCTTTAAGAAAAGTTGTAGGAACTTTTGATGACAGTGGCAAAGTAACAGAGGGAACGACGCTGCTCAGTAGAGTGCCCAGTAAGCAGAAAAGACAGAAAAGGTGACACTGAAAGACAGAAATCATGCAGGACAATAATATATAAAAGTCCTGGATATTGTGTTTTTCTGTGTGGTAGTAAAAACCTTAGCTCCTTTAAAATGTAAAGGCTCATACTCAGCAAAATGGAGATGAGTGTTATGGTGTCTTTTATAGTTGCAAATGCTGAGAAGGCAGCTTACAAAACAATAATACAGCGGTCTTTATCCTCTCCTGGTCACGCATGTTTTCACTCATGTTCTGTAATTCACACATTTAACGTTCATGGATGATGAGGTCAGCTTTTTTTACCGTTCTTCCTTTTTCTTTCTTCCTTCTGTCCTTTATTTTATTTTTTTTTAGCTATGATGGAATGGCCTACAAAGCTGCGTCTCAACAGACCTTCTACAAGTCCGACACCCGACCCCGTCCAGTCTACAATGATTCGTACAAGGCTCAGAGTGTGGAGGGAAAGCAGTCGAACCACAGATTTGAATATGTGTAGAAGCAGTTCAGATACCTCTTTTTATATCGTGCAGCTCTCTAGAGATACCTTTTTTCCTGCAGTAATGAGAAGACTGGTTGTTGTTTATTTGTTCTTAAACTGACAGAATTAAAGGTGCCATCAGTGACATTCTAAAGTAAAAATACATCTTATAAATCTCTATTTTCCAAGTGTTTGTTCAAGTTTTAAGTACTTTTACCTCCAATTTATCAATTGAGGAGCCAGAGCTCCATATAGAGATGTGAGGTTAGGCCATAAGCTGTCTTTATAAATGGCCTACCCCTTTACCAAAAAAGTAGGAAGCAAAATTAAAAAAAACAAACACACATTTAAGGGGTATTTTTGTTTGTCAGTAGAATTATATAATGCTTACATTTGATGTTGTTTTTGATTTATCTACCTTTTTTTCCTATTGAGTTAAATACAAACAAGGATGATTTTTATTTTGTGATGAAAATTTCAACACAAGATTTAACACAAAATAACAGAAAGCAGAACATATTGCACCCAACCACCAGGGGGCAATGAAGATGTTCTGGCTAATTTTTAGGAACTGTCATGGCGCCCACTTTAATTTGCAGTCTACGATGCAAACTTGGTCCAGCTGACTGTATGCACGGTCTCTTCTTAGCTTTCAATGTATTTCAATGGGTATGGCTAACTAAATCCAGATGTATGGCTAACTAAATCCAAATGTATGGCTAACTAAATCTAGATGTATGGCCACCCTAATTCCGACATAGTTAAAAATCACTGAAATCTATATAAATGACATGCTGTAAGATATGTGGCTAAAAATAATGTTAGTTTACAAACATATTTAAAATACATTTCTAACTATGTTTGACATTAACATGCTGTATAATAATGAATAAGAAATTAGATTTATCTCCATGTGTCCAAAATATCATTATGTTAGCTTAAGTAGCTAACAAACCTATCTATGAAAACTGTCAAGTTAGCTTAACTGGATACAAGCATTTTTTTTTCTTTATGTTTTATGTAGATAATTAATGTTTATGAGTTTCAATTATGAACCTCTTTAACCCTAAACTAAAGATTTTATTTGTCTTTCTATAGCTTAATAATGAAGGTTAGCACCAGTTTTAAACATTAGCCTGCTAGCATTAGATAGCCAAGATGTGACTTGCATACTGTAACTGTCACTGCCTTTGTAGCCAATATGAAATACACATGAAACACTCCATAATTTATACAATAAGTGAACAAAATTACGTTTAGTCAAAGTTTTTCTATATTAGCTTTTCTATATTAACTCAATTCCAGGATGAAATTATACATAATTAAAATATTTAAAAGATGATTTCACTCTATAAATGTTATATGAGCAGAGGAAATTTTGAAAAAGATGAATAAAGAAATGCAATTGTTACCATTTATCAATCTGAAACAAAGTGCTCTGAGAGCATATCGCATTTCACCAACTGCAAAATTGATATTGCTATCTGGATCAGCACCTAATTTTACCTGTTCAATCACGCTCTATTGTATGATTGAAATTTGTAATCATGATTTTTGTATATACATTATTTCTTGAACTTTTTACAAATGTACAAAGAAATAAAATGCTCTACTTAAATTCCTGTCTAGATTTTATGTAATCCTGGTAACAGCAACACACACACAGACAGACAAACACCACCAAAAACAAAACAAAAAACAAACAAACAAACAAACAAAAAACCCCCATAACATTTAACCCTGATGATTGTGTTGTTGTTTATCCTATTAGTTTTATCGAGACAAAATGCAGTGGTCATCAGTTTATCTGTGATTCTCACCTGTTATCTCTGGCCCTAAAGCCTCATACAATAAATAAAATATTGAATTATCACATTGCTTTATTTAATTAAATGAGACAAATGGTTCTTCTCAGAGAGACTTTTATGTGAATTTGGTTCACTGGTCAGGACAGAGACACAGTTTTCAATTCTTGTGACATTTGTTTTAACATTCCACGGAACTTGAAGAAACTTTTATTGATAAAACATTAATGAATGGAAGTAGACATTCGATCGCACCAAAAGAGAGTGTGACCATCTTACAGATTGTAGAAAAGTTAATATTGTGTTAAGAAAATGTTACATAATTTTATGACATTGGTTTGCTCAAGATTTGTTTTGTATTGTTAATGTTTTAACGCATTGTTTGGACCCAAATAGCATGTGTTAATACAGTGAATATGCAGGATATGTCACTACTGCATATCAACATTTTGGGTCCCAACTCAAATGTTCAAGTTGTGTCACTTTTCTTAGATGCATTACAGATCAGATGTAGTGTGATATGATTATTTTTTTACTGTTCCACATCAGTCAGAAAACCACTATTAAATGTTTATCTGAAATACATTTAATTTTTATTCAAAATGTTTGTTCTAACCGTTGTATAACCCTATGTAGGAGGGTTTAAGAATCAGGTACGTTTTCTCTTGATTTGTCATTACAAAATGTGCACAAAGGGCATCTATCTGATCTGATCTATTTGTCTGATTTACAAACACAATGTTTCCCAGTCAGAATAAGAACAGTGATGTAAATCCAATGATTATGTTTTAATTCTTAGACCTCTGGTTCCACCTACTGGCTGAAAGACACTAAGTTGAACAGGTGTACCTAATAAAATAGCGAATGAGACAATCTGTCTTTTCTTTCCACTTTTAATTCAGCTTATTATTAATATTATTGTAATTAATATTATTTCGATTATTTTTAATTATCATTATTATAGCACAGTGTGATGGGAACAAATACGGTGGAGCTGGACCCTCTGGTGACAGTGGCCGAGAGGAGAACACAGGCCAAACTGATGGCCATCCTCTGCACACTGTCATCACCAGCCAGAGAAGCCTGCTCAGTGACGAACAGGCTCAAAAACTCCTTTGTCCCCAGGGCCATCAAACTGTGCAACTCCTCACTGAGAGGGTGGAGGAACTGACAATTTACACCGCAATAACTGTGCAATACCAATCACACTACCTCACACCATGCATGTGCAATATATATATAATATATTATATTATGCTTGCTGCTTTTGCTTTGTCTGTTCTCCTCTATTTTGCACTATAATTATAAATGGGTATATAATATGTATATAATAATATGTATTTTGTAATAGCTCTATATATCTGATAATTTGTATAATAATACTCTTAATATCCTAATATCTAAATATCTACATATCTGTTAATTTGTACTGATTAATGTATATATTAATCCATATATCTGTTAATGGGTGCCATATTACTTTTAGTTTAACCTTATTGACCTATTTATTTATTTATTAATTTATGCTTATGCTATACTATAACTGACATATACGAAATATATCTATATACATAGAACATAATTAAAAATAACATCTGCTATAATATAACATATTTATACTTAAGGGTGGGTCTGTTTAGGTTTTTCATTTTTTGGGGGGGGTGTGATGCTATCTTTTCTTTCTCTCTCTTATGTGCGCAATCTTCTCGGTGCTGTATTGCTGCTGGAGTTCTAATTTCCCAGTGGGAACCTCTTAAGGGATTAATAAAGTTCTCCAAATCTGAATTTTAATTTGATCCATTTTTAGCACTGTCGTACACCCTCCAGTCCAGCAGATGGCGCCCTGCATCTTTATCACTGGTTTTTAGCTCCCACATTAAACGCAGAGCGACGGTGGTAAACTGTGGCAAGAAACAGCTGCCTCTCTTCAGATGCCAACAACTGTAGTTTGAAGCCGCTTTTAATGTTTTTCTATCGTTTTCACGTCACCAGTGGAAGTGAACGAAGATACGTGGCGTGCGCGTGGTTTCAAAAACCCCACTGTGACCGCAGTGTTTATGTTTCAAAGACGCCAGCACGAGACTTACGTGGCTCCACGATGTCAGCGGAAAAGCTAGCTCGTATGAGTGTGTCTGGCAGAGTTAATCCCTGTCAACACTGATGGCGGTGAACATCTTCCGTCAACTGGATTTATTTAATTAACCCAAAGCTGAGTCAAGCTGAAGTCGATGGAGTAAAACTGAGCCGCTGCGCCGCTGATTTAGCCGTTAGCACCCGAGAGACGTCAGTGCCCGCGGTATGATCCAGTGACATGTTGATTTGATTGATTGATGGGTCTTTTAAGGATCATGATGCCGCCGAAGATGCAGCTTGTGGCAGTGTTGGCGTTTGCAGTAGCGATGCTGTTCATTGAGAACCAGATCCAGAATCTGGAAGAGTCACGAGCCAAACTGGGTAAGAACAAACTCTGTAAACATGAAATCAAAGTGTTGTTATAATAACGTGTCTGTGTAAATGTTAGTCTTGGGTTTGGTAATGTTATTCATGGGGTTTGGTTGCACAGTATGCTATACCTACAGTCGAAGTGTACCGTTTGAAAAGATCTTAAAGCTTTGATTAAAGCTTATTTTTAAAAAAAAATGAACAGACAGACAGACATCTTATATGACGCATATGAAGAAGACAATAAAAAGAAAACAAATAAAAACCCCTACACTGACCTACTCATAGATAGCCTACATATTAAATTAGATACGATACTGATGCCCATTGACTGTATATGACACCTAACCAAAGTGTGCACACTACAGTGTGATGTCAAGACCAGCAAAGAATAGATAAAGGTCCAGGAATATTAGAACAGACAGCAAACAGGTGAGTGTCAGGGGGCACCACAGTCTAATTGTGAAAATATCATATGAAATGATACCATTTAGTAGTAAATAATCCTTAGAACCTCTGAGTGCACATTCAGTTTTTTTCCAGGCTGAGAGGGTATGAGAGGAATGCTAGAAGAATTCTGGCACGAGCCAAAAGAGTTATGAAGACAATAATATCTCTTTCTTTAGCACTAGGAAGTGTATATTTGGACATTCCAGGCGGGGGCATGGTTGTCCTTTTGTCATATTAAAGTAACAATCAATTTTAGTATTTGCTTATCAAACAGTTATTACACATTCCACAAAAACTGAGAGGTTTTGGATATCTCAGTTTGTTCACACCAACATGTTGGCAGGAAATGATTCAGAAAATTAAACGGCACCAGAAACTTAAGACCGAATGTATCGTTACGTTACAATAACCCCTGGTTTGTACGTTTTGTAAGTTGCTTTTCTTTGGTACGGAGTGTTGCATGTTGGGAAAGCTTGATGTCAGCTACTGGAGCTATATAGGTCTAATAGTAACATGAAAAAATGGCCAAGGACTGACTTTGAATGTTTGAAATTGTATAAAATGATTGAAATGTGTAGTATATGAATATATGTACAGAAGCACTTGCAGTCCAGTGGCATTACTTGGCATCATGTGGTATTACTTTAAATCTGACTTGTAGCAATTACTGTAGGCTGCAAATAGGTCAAAGCAAAATTATGCCACTTTTTTGTTTTAACTTAAAGTACCTTTTAATAGGAAGAATAAAGCCTCTTTAATTCCTTTTCTGAACCAGATCCATACAGTAAGTAAATTTGACAAGCTGTACTAACACTGAGAAGGGTAATCATCACAAATCTGCTTTCTACTGCAAGGGGTTTTGTGCAGTAACGACAGACCTTACAGTATTGTGTTACCTCATGTCATACAATGAAAGGGTGAAGGAAGTGACACCAGAGATTCTCCTAAATTTAATTAACACTGTAGAGCAGAAAAGAGGCAAGAAAACTTTTAATTATACGTCCTGCCAAAAGTATCATTTAAAACTTAATTATAGGTTTCAATGTTATTGTTTTGAAGGACCATTTTGTTTTCCTTTAATGCAAGCATACTAACAACCCTCTCTGGTCCTCAGTTTAAAACCACTTGTTCATTTATACTGTAGACATACCTGCCTTTGTCTTTATTTTTATGTTGTTGTTTTAACTCATTAAAATCCCACAGCTGACAAAAACTCTTGGCTCATAATGATATACATTGAATTTTACTTCTGAAATACTTGCCATGAACCATCAGTTGGACCACAATTCAAAATATTTTACTGTCTTTTCGAAGGGTTATACTCAGATCATCAAAGCTCAACCTCACATTTTTCTGCCCCTTCAGAACGAGCCATTGCCAGACACGAGGTGGCTGAAGTGGAGCAGCGCCACAGCGAAGGCGTGGGGCGGGGTTTCTCCGCACAGGCAGAGAAAGACGACATGGTCATCATCTACAACAGGGTGCCCAAGACTGCGAGCACGTCCTTTACTAACATTGCATATGACCTGTGCGGGAAAAATCATTTCCACGTCCTGCACATCAACACCACCAAAAACAACCCTGTCATGTCTTTACAGGACCAGGTGAGAAGATTGAGCCATGTATTTCCTCACTGCAGAGCAAACCAGAGCAAGTCTGTCATTATGTAATGGTAAATAAAAGGTGCAATTCTGAAAACTCTGACTTGACACAGCTCATACGGAAACAAATTACATTCCAAATGAGAGGGCTGGTATATGCTGATTGTCATTTAGATCATGTTCATATAAACAGTCAATCCGATCATGGCTTCCTGGTTTGGTGCTATGATGGGTCTTAGTCACGTAAATGTGACGTGCTTAGTGCTGTATTTCCATTCCAAAAATAAAAAATAAAAACTGAGACAGATAGTGGACAGCACGAGGACAAGCAGACACGTTTGTTTACTATAGAAGTGGAAATGAAGCTTCTTCTGCTTTTAGTCTAGAATATTAAACAACACTGTGCATATCAAAATTGTCCATTCTGATTTCCTGAATGCTTGATGCATGTGCCCACATTAAAACTCAAAAATGTTGGTTTGTGGACATCATCGTTTTGAAGTTTGGGAAACACAGACCAGTTTTTTCTTGTCTTAGTTTGACTAAATGAATATTTGGAAAAATAACAAAGAGATAAATCAATCATGAAAAAAAAATTTCCAATTGACATGGAGTAAGCTGCATTTTCAATGTTCAGGACTTGTATCCCCAGGGGACCTTGTGGTTTTTAAATCAAAGAGGAGAAGTTGATGAAGTGTCAAACCTGCAAAGACTGTTTTAGGATAGGGGCAGTTGAAGTCTTAAATATAAATATACTGTAAATGTCTCCAGCGTCTCCCCTTCAACTTCTCTGTTCATAATTTTTGGTGTTTTTTTTTTTTTGTTTCTTTTTTTGTTCTTTTGTGTCCCATCTCCTGCAGTTTTTCTTCCTCTTTATAATTAGTTTCCATTATCTTTGACCACAGGTTCGCTTTGTCAATAACGTCACCACGTGGCGAGCGATGAAACCCAGCTTCTACCACGGCCATGTAGCTTATCTGGACTTCTCAAAGTAAGGCCCTTCATTTCCTGTGATACCATTAATATCCAGATTAGTTACAAACAGCCGAGCTGATAAAAGTATTGACCGCCAACATGTGCTTTAGTGATGATTAATAGTGTTGTTGTTCCTATCTCCCCTCATCACTATCACTTCTCTCATCGCAGGTAATTACCCTAATAGAGCAAGTGTTTTTCAGACTGAGATCCAGTTCAGTTAGAGTTTTTGTTGTCCCTCATGCTAATCAGTTGTAATTTCAGCTTCTTAAATATTAACATGGTCTGGTCTCTTGGCTCCTCTCTGTTAACTCAATGTCCTTGTTTTTTGGGGAAAAAAAAAGATGTTTGAGGATGTTGACATTTTCAAAAATTACATGTTTCTTAATTAAGACAATAATTGGCAGGTTAATTAATTAAGAAAATAATCACCGCCTTATCAGCAGGTTCCTGCTTCCACTCATGAGTGGCTGCACCATTAACTGCACATTTTCCTGTATTTTCATACCCTGTTTTCTGTCTGTCTCACTTACAGTACTGAAAAAATACATCATGTATGAACATGTTACCTTTTGTGTAGATACGGTGTGAAGGGAAAACCAATGTACATAAATGTGGTGCGAGATCCGATAGAGCGGCTGGTGTCCTACTACTACTTCCTGCGTTTTGGGGACGACTACAGACCAGGCCTTCGACGACGAAAACAAGGAGACAAAAAGGTGACTTTTTCCATAAAAAACACGTTTGTTACTTTGCCATCTATGGTTTCGACCCCAAAATACTAGGGTAGACTGACTAAGGAGTAATGCCAGAGCAATGAAACTTGGCATGCATTAAAAATCGACTTTTTGTGAATATAAATAGATTCTCTCCTTTAATTTAAAAACCCATTTGATTAGTACCAAACCTGGTTGCCACATGGCTGCTGTGAGTGACTGTGGCTTTGAACTGGTTGATAATTACTGATTATTGGGTATTTTCTTTTCCCAGCATGAAAAACAACTTGGCTGGGAAGCAGGATTAGACATATGATGAGGTCATATCTGCTGTTGAGGGCTTTTTGAGTATCAGTATGATTAAATGGTGGTGCAATAATGCAATATTCCATCATGATATTGCAATTCTTATATTCATGATGATATTTCACAGAAAGTAAAAGTCCTTGTTTTTGATATGGAATGATGTATACTTCACAATAAAAAACATTTATGATGCAAAATAAATGTATTAATATCAAAAATTGAGAATGAATGTCTCAGTTTCAACATCTGATATGTTTATGTTTTCCTGGGAATAAAATAAGGGTTTATAAGATTTGCACATCATTGCATTCTCTTTATGTTTACTTTTTACACGGCATCCCAACTTTTTTTTGGAATTGGGGTTGTATATTCCGTCTGTATTCTATCACCTTGGTCAGGTCAGGGGCCGTGTTTTCATTATAACATGATATTAAGTGGTGGGCCACATGTAATCGATTGGGGGGGCTGTCAGTTTGACACCTCTGCTCTGTACCAAGGGCATCCAAGCACTGCAACGCTGAGAGAAGAAGTGCGTAGACCACACGGACAATTACATTTTCAGCCCACCCTCATGCTTCCAAGGCTGCATCTCTGATGCTTTGATGTTGCAATTGTCCGTTCAGGAGGACAGTTTAGCTGTTGTTTTCTATTTTCACTGCATAAGAGCATAACATTGCTGTAATTTCTTTCTTTCTGATAAGCCAGGAGAACCGGACGGTTTAAATTGCAGCTGTAGTAAATTGTTGTTTGACAGCTCTCCAGGCCCTTTTTTGTGAGTGTGTGGTTTATAAAATCACTTATTTGCATTTGTCTTTCAGACCTTTGACGAGTGTGTGTCATCAGGTGGATCTGACTGTGCCCCTGAGAAACTCTGGCTGCAGATTCCCTTCTTCTGTGGGCACCAGTCAGAGTGCTGGTGAGTGGACGGCACCCTTTTTATCCTTTTTAATGAGTAACAAATAATAATAATAATAATAAATAGATTTCTGAGAGCACCTTGTCTTCATTTCCAAATTATGATATAAAAGTTACATAAATATCAGTTTGTGTGTCTCAATCTAGTTAATTGCTCATAAAAGTTTCAGATGCCTAATGTCAATATTAACTGGAAACAATTACAATAGCAGTATTGTTGTGGGAAATTGTAATTAAATATTTTCAGCTGATAATTCAGAGAAACTAATCATGATGAATTAAACATAAGTTGCATAGTGGAAGCAGGTTGATGACAAACAGGCAGCTGTAATGATCCCAGATGTTCCAGCAGTATTTTATGTTAATTTGAATGTTTTGTTTTTTGTTTGTTTGCAGGAACGCAGGCAGTCGGTGGGCTCTGGAACAGGCCAAATACAATTTGGTGAACGAGTATCTGCTGGTTGGAGTAACTGAGGAGCTGGAGGACTTTATAATGATCCTGGAAGCAATGCTGCCACGATTCTTCAAGGGAGCCATGGAGCTCTACAAGTCAGGTACATAGCATTCGTGCTGCTCTTTAAAGTGAACTGAACAATTTAAATGTGGTTATTTTATTTTTATCTCAGACAAGGCTTAGCACAACTCAATATTTAGCTAGGTTAAAAAAACAAGCAACTTGTATTTCACTTTTTAGCCAGTAGGGCGCAGCTATTTTGAAATCATGAGAATGGATCGGCCATTTTTTTTTTATTTTGTCAGTAGAAATTATTAAAGTAGGCTTATTGATTAATGGATGTTTGTTACCTGAGAATTGTCCTTGTCTATGTCCATTACATTTTTGATTGAGTTTTACTGCACTAAAAAGAGTGCTAAACATCTTCAAGTATCAGCTCCACTAGTTTTCATTCTTATCATTCATGTTTAACATCAGCAGTTAGATACTGTAGCCTGACACAGTGGTGACATTAGCAGCTCCACAACTAACCACTGAGCTACCATTGTGGGGCGATTCGTCTTTCAACTGAAAGGTTGTGGGTTGTATTCCCAGCCCTGCTAGTCTACATGCCGATGTGTCCCTAGGCAAGACACTTAAGCCCAAGTTGCTCCTGATGGCTGTGCCAGCAGCATGTGAATGGATGTAAAATATATGATGCAAAAAGCGCTGCACATAGATGCACTTTATGAAAGTGAAGCGGCTTTGAGTGGTCATCAAGACTAGAAAAGTGCTATATAAATACAGATCATTTACCACTAGCTAAATGCCATTGCATAGGTGTTTCCTGTTAGCAGCTACTGTAACCAAGTGCAAAGACTTGTGCTTGATGTTGGCAGCTATTATTGCCAGATGCCATAGATCTGTAGCCATTTGATGAGTACTAAATCTTGCCCAAGGTGAAAACAAAACACACTACAGTCATATTGTTCAGAGCTTCACTTCCAGTGTAATAAAAGCAATAAACTGCCTTGTCTCTCTCCAGGAAAGAAGTCTCATCTGCGAAAGACCACTGAGAAGAAGCCTCCCACCAAAGAGACGATAGCCAAGCTACAGCAGTCCGACATCTGGAAAATTGAAAACGAGTTTTACGAATTTGCTCTAGAGCAGTTCCAGTTCGTGCGAGCCCACGCTGTTCGCGAAAAAGATGGAGAACTTTACGTCTTGGGCCAGAACTTCGTCTATGAGAAGATCTACCCAAAGTGAACTGATCGTGTGGCCAGAAAATAGTAACAATGGCTGCAGTGACAAAAAAAAAAGTCGTATACACTGGCCAACAGAGGGACACTAAATTGTAAATTGATGAATGCTGGATTCACTGTTCACATGCTTCAGTGTTTTCTGAAGTTTGAGTACGCAAAGGCCTTTTTCAGATGGGGGGGGTTTCTTCAAGGAATGTGTGAAAAAAAAAATTATTGCTGTGCAGCTACTGAGGAAACTAAATGAGGAGAAACCTGTTTTGTCCAGGTTTAAACCCAAACACAACTCAATTATTGAGTTATGTGTTTGGACCTGTGAGAGAAAATCAGAAAACCTCAACTACTGTAGTGCAACTTGTTTAAAGTCATGTTTTAAAGTGATAGTTCAAGTTTTTGAAGTGTGCTTGTATGATCTATTAACACATAGACCCTTTATATAACTGGTTGGCATTCTTTTCTTACTGGAAATAACTTTTTTTAAAACCATAAACTCTCCCACACCAAAGCCCATAAAGAAAATCAGTGTTTTTAGTTCATGGAGACACAGGAGCTGCTTGTCTACTGTTATATAGTTTGGTACGTTTGTGTCTTCTGTAAATCCAAACAAAGGATTTCCATCGACAAAGTCTCAGAACAACACATTTAAAGTTACTGATGCAGGTAGCAGTGGATTAATAACTTCTGTGTGCTGCGATGTGAAATCACTGATTTTCTCTATGGACTTTGGGCAGTTTTTAAAGCAACACAAACATCAGTTTCTAGTTAAAAAAGGCTGTCTAATGGCAAGATAGAGAGACAAACACATTCTTTATCTGAGATTCAAGCCGAAATAGATTTGGTCAGGTGAGCATTTTGTTTGGTGGCAACCACACCTCCAAAGCTAAACTATCACTTTGTCGTTTTGTTTATTACATAGTTCTTTGCACACCGCACCCTCAATGCACCAGTAACATGTTTACAAATTACAGGGGACAAAACTGTTTAGAAAAGTAAAACAAAGATTTCATACATTTGATGCATTCATGTGGTGCAATTTTGGACCAAACAGCAAACTGATGGAACCATTGCATCCTTTGGTGTTTGAATACCTTTTTATCCCACTGAGATGTTCTCAATATTATGACCCAACTGGCTGTTGCTGAGGAAAGGAAACTGAGCGACACGATAATGAAAAGATTCAACTATACAGGGTTAGGCTGAGCTTTGTAGGCTTATCATTTCCAGCAGAATGACCAAGAGAAGTTGAACTGATAGTGCCTTCAATGTAATGTCTTATTTTACAGGCATTTCACAATCACGTTTGCTCTTTTTTGATGAATTACTGTTGAATGCATTTCCTGTCATTTTATTTTGATTTACACTGCAATCATACATTAACAATCTGAACATAAATACAAAACTGTCTCACTGTGTTGTCATTGTAGGTTTTACAATATGTTGTTGATCTTCTAACATTTTAATGAGAAGAAATTATGCTTTAGTTTTCTCAGTGAGATCCTTGTAATGTATCACAATATAGGCAGCCACAACTTGCCAACTAGTTTGATAATAGAGCATTTATTAATACCAAGTTATGTGATGATTTTTGGCTAATGTCCTGTTAATGAAGTTAGAATTTCCATGCCTACTTCTAATCATGAACACAATGGAAATTAGCATTGTAGACTTGTCATTTAAAAAGAAAACCACAGAAGAGTCTTTAAAAAAGTCGTTGTTGCCTTTTTGCTAACTTTTGGCTAACTTCCTGTCCGTTTGCTGCTGTTAACATTTCACTTCCTCCTCCGTCTGTTACCCATGAACACATTTTCTGACATTGTCATTTATGTGGTTTAATACCTGATTTTGTCCTCCAAAAAAGTTAAAAACATAATTATTAGACCGTCCCTGTCTGCTAACTTCACTGGTTTCACATTAGTATTATTTACCTAAGAAATTCTCTTTTAAAAATATCTTTGCGAATGTAGCTAGTTCTGTGATTTTAAACACTATGTAATTGACCGTAAGCTAACAGCTCTGAATCTCTATAACTAGCCAAATGGGCTAAATGCTAGTGTCAGCATCATAGCATGCTGATGTTTGACCCATGTTATCACACTAACACTTGCTAATTAGCACATAATTGGACTTTGAAATGTCTTTTTGTCATAAATAGAAGTATTAGGTGACCCCTGTGACCCTCATATAGAGGATAAAGCAGTAGAAAACAAGTAAGAGTGAGTGGAAGTATTGGACACTGAATTACTGGCCTGAAGGTGATGGTAAAGGAAAATGGCATTAATTCAAAAAGCAGCTGTGAATCACTGGACTGAAGCTAACAGTTATTTTAATCTTTGAAAAACACATCTCTTTTCAATCTAGTGACCAGTTCTGTCTTAAAAGCTGAAGCTCAAGATAGTGTATGAGTTATGTCTACAACCAAAAGATATATATTAAAATGACTGATTTAATAGTCAGTTATCACAACTAGTTCCTGATTAATTACATACAGCACCAGACGAGGTGCAAACATAAAAGGAGGAAGACATCCTAAAACTAGAAGAATAAAAGCATCATACAAAACCAGTAGAATAAAATCAAGAGTTCTGTTTAGAGGGGAAAATAAATAAATATAAAGAGGAGTCAATCTAAATGCAATCTAATCAACGGATTATGATCGTTTGAGCTGAGGTCTGATAGACGTATGCATCTATCTATCATATAGATAGCATATAGTATATAGTATAGCATATAGCGATGCAATTGTTCTTTAATTATGAGCCAAAAGACGAGAAATGCACATACATATGATACATATTTATCAGATGTAACCTTTGGGTTATACTGCTCTCCCTTCTTTCTTTCTCTAAACATAAGCAATATGGACAAAGAGCTCTAGTTTGGTCTCATCTGACCAAAGGACAAACTTCCAGTATGAATAATCTTTGTCCAGGTTGTCCTTAGCACACTTCAGTCTGGCTTGAAGGTGTCTCTTCTACAGAAGTGGAGTTCTTCTTGGTCTTCAACCCCACAGTCCATTTTTGTGCAGAGCTCTAGTAATTGTCTTCTTTGAGACAACAATTCCTGACTTGTCTAAGTCCTTCACTAGTGTCTTGGCAGTAGTTGTGCGGTCTTTAGACACATCTTAGTCTCTGAAATCGTTCTCTTCCTACTTCTGCCAGGCTTGTTCTGTATTGTCTCTCTTTGAATTTCTTGATGATGCTTCTCACTCCAGCTCTTGACACTTGGAAACGCTGTCATCACTTTGTAAACCCTTCTCCTGCTTTGTGAGCATCAACAGTCCTTTTTCTAAAGTCTAAAATGATTTAATTTGTTTTTGGCATGATGCTTTCTAAAGTGGCTTACTTTCTTACCGAAATATCCCTCGGTTTTAACTTGATTTTTAAAGTTTTGAGCATTACGCAGTCATTGCACAACAGTGGTTTGTGCTATGACAATAAAAGAGGTCAGTTCTTAAGGGGGCTAATAATTTTGACCCTGGCAGTTTTTGGATTTTGTGGAACAATTTCATTTCTGTGTGCAAAGTCAAATAATGAAAGCATTCAAAATAAAACTAGGATGTTTAAAAAAGCTGTTAAAAATTCTTTGCTGTTTAACAGCACATGGGAGATACTTTCAGACATTTTCATGGGGGGGGGGCAGATACATGTATGTATCTGCCTCGACCTTTTGGGTCTCTTCACTAAGTCTTGACACCATTTCTCATCATTGAGTTCCATAATTAAAGAACAACTGCATCATTATATCTTACTCAATTGGGAACAAAAGTGTGAAATAACGGACTGGGATCTGCTGTAGTCAGCCGCGTTACCAGTTCCTGCCTCGTCTCTGATGGCAGAATAGACAGGAGGGAGGCTGAGTGTCTGCAGGGAGAAACAGAGAGAGAGAGAGAGCGAGAGCGGCAGCAACATGCTCCACCAGTCTGTTCCCGTGTCTACACTGAGATGAGCACAAAGGCCCCAACCCCCATTTGACGCTTTGTGGCCATGGACACAAGGAGAGGCTGCTCGTCTCAGAAAATAGAACTCAATTAACAGTTTTGCTGCAGGCATATTGGAACATTGTTTCATTAACGAGATGAATACAGTGTGACAATTACTTCATCTCAATCAGAGACCAAAAAAAAAAAAAAAAAGCTACAGTCTATATTGATTGTGGCTGATGAGCTTGAAGGTTAATTAGGAACACAAAATTTCAAAAGCCTATGCCGCTCTGTTGTTGTTGTTGTTGTTTGTCAGCTGCAGCAGTTGTCTGTTAATGACTTTTTGCTTGTGTGCACTTTAAGGGCTCTGCAGGTTTTGTTTCTTTCACAATAAGACTCTGATTTTAGCTATTTAATAAACTGGGTTTTTTGTGTGTGTGTGTGTGTCCACAAAAAGGGGGGCAAAATGCCTGCCTCTGTTGTGAGACCTTGGTTCCTGCTGGTGCTTTTTAAAGTACCTGACTTTGTTTTCTGTCTTGCTGTTGTACTCTATGCCACAAGAGGGCGGCGTGGTACTTCTAAAAGTGTGCACAGAGTGCAGCATGTGGGCTTAGACTGACTGAAATGGTTCACAGGAGCCCATTAATGCACCTGTGCAAAGCCAAATGGAACAAACTAATAGCGCATTACCATTAACAATACAAATTACACCATTAGGCACACTTGGCTCACAGGCCTTGAGATACAGCTATAAATAGATTCACTTGGTCTTGGGCAATTTGTGCTGTACTTGCATAATGACAGCACTCAAATTAGTTCAGTGAGTGTGTGTATGGTGCAATGCTGCATGTTGTGAAAAGGGGACATTTTGGGGCTTTTTGTAATTGATGTGCCTGTTACTGCAGGATCACCTGTGCAAGAGGAAGTGATGTGCAGGGGCAGCAGCTCTAATACAGGCAAAATGTGTCCATTTCAACCTATCTTGAGCATTTACTCTTGTTACTGCAGTGGCTTTGCAAAGAACAATGACCTCTTTTTGTCAATGAAAGTTACAGAAGTGGCTCACTGGATTGGTTTTGGTGCTTGCTCAAAGTGGTTTAACTAGTGCTCTATAAAACAAACAGAGCAGAGCAGAGGCAGCTTGACTGCCCCTCACTGGGACTGTGGACAGGACCTTAAAGCACTTGGCCAAAGGGGACTACTGTGTGCACTACATTTCTCAGTTTTTTTTATATAAATGTGCCACACAGAAATGGAAGGTAAAATTAAGCCAGCATGACAGAGGAAAGAAAATGTCGTGTTCCTGATATTTTGCTGGAGACCAAGCGCAGGTGATAGATTGCAGTTTAATGTGGGTCAAGAACAATGGAAGCTATCGTTGGTCGTCCTTTAATGATATCTTGGCTTTCAGCCTCTCACACACTGGCATTTGACAATATGAAGAACATGGTTAAAAAAAAGTAGAAGAATCTGTAGCTTCTCAGGCACAGTTTAAATCCAATTGGTACTTTAGAGTCATAGAACCAAGCACCTCTCTCTCTCTGCAGACCTTGAAAAACCCAGAGTCATCACACATTAATGGTTCTTTTGAAAGATTTTTCTTAAAATCGTGAAAACATCTTGAAGCCATTTGGTATTGTGGGTAAAAGGAGGTGACTTTTTTGTTGCTGTTGCATCAAGACTTTAAATGTACTGTGTGTAAAATTTAGTAACCTTACACCTGCCAAGTGTGTTTGAGAACCTATGTAGCCTTAATTTAGGATCAAAACACCCAAGCTGTTTAATTTTGTGTGGTCTACTGTAAAAATACTGTGGTCTAAAGTGGCAGCCTCAGCAGAGATGATGCGGCTCCTGATATGAATACAAACGTCTCAGTTATAACTGAAACATTAGTTATAGCTTTTTATACTTCTGAGAAGTGAAAAATAATTTCAAAAAATTTTTTTGCACAACTTTAAGAGTGTTGAAATTTGTTCAGACCTGCTTCCTTTAATTTACCTTTAACGCCTGAGACTCAGATCTAGACAGCAAGGTAACGCCTTGAGTGCTTTGAAAGGTGCCTAAAAATAAAATGTATTATTATTTTTATTATTATTACGGTGGGCAGCAGGAGTTCACTTCATTCCTTGACGCGAAAATTAAGACCAAATATTGCAGATATGGGCGCTGCCATGTGGTACTGTGATGTCATTTCTCAACTGTCAATCCTCTCTGTTTCTTAGATATAATTAAAACTAATCAGAAACATAAACATGTGGTCATACTTATAAGAATAACTTATAAAATCATGTAAAATGATTGAAATCATGTTTGAAAAAACATTTATTTGACATCTACTTTAATTCATTCATTTATTTATTTTTTAAGTCTGCCCCATGTCCCGTCTGGTAACATAGAAGGGATAGGATTTATTACTGATACTGCAGTCAGCCACCGCGGGCAATCAAGATAATTTAGCCTGACCTTTTCCGTCATCTTTATTCACAGTCATGGTTCATATTTGAAGCTGTTTAGCTTTACTGTATGCCAATATATGCTAATTAGCACTAAACACAAAGTATAGCTGAGGTAGATGAAAAGTCCTTCACTTTAATAAACTACACCAACACATTAGACATAGAAATATGGTACTGATGATCATTTCACCAGACAGGTGTTAAACAATTGATATTCAATAGTTACCAACAGCTTACTCCACAAATTCAAACTCTGTGCTCAAGAAAAAGTATGATTGTCAACCTTGTTAGGATTCATCATTTGGAGACCATGAATATATGAACAAAATCCTGTGCCTATTCATTAACATAGATATTGAGATATAGTATTTCACTGGATAAGTAAAAACTCAGAGCTGGTCACAATGAAAACAGTGTAAATAGAAATCGAATGCAACAATTTGTACATCTCATAAACCTATATTTTATTCCCTATAGAACATAAACAACATGTTGAAACGGGGACATTTTACCTTTTCGCCAAAAAATAGCTCATTTTGAATTTGATGGCAGCAACAAAATCTCAAAAATGTTGGAACAGAGGCAACAAGAGTCTGAAAAAGTAAATGGTACAAATCAAGAAAGAACTTGAATCAAAAGGAAGGTTTTATCAAAAACCTTCCTTTTTGATAAAGCTTATAGTTAGAGCTGGCTCAGGGAAACCTGAACCATCTCTTAGTTATGCTGCTATAGACCTAGACTGCTGGGGGATTTCCTGTGGTGCACTCACACTCACACTTAACTGGCAACAGGTTTCAACATCTGATATGTTGTTAATGTTCTATTGGGAATAAAATATGGGTTTATGAGATTTTCACATCATTGCATTTTGTTTTTAGTTACATTTGACACAGTGTCCCAACTTTTTTGGAACTGGGGCTGCATGTTAGCAACGGTAACCAAAATCAGATGGATTTACTCTAACCTAGACCCTGTGTGTCTGAGCAAAGACCAAACATGAGTCTGTTTCATAGATGTTGAGATGTTTCACTAGCTTTGTAAAAACTGTTGTTAGTTTATGTGATCTGAAAAGACTTGGGTTCAATATGTAATAAATATCTGAACCCCTAATAAAAAAAAAAAAACTATAATAAATGTGACTCAACCACTGAAATGTCTGTCAGTCGTTGACATTTGATGAAAAGGCATTGCGGTATGAGATGACGAATATCTGAGATATTTCCCTGTTTATATAAAACTCAGAGCATGCGACAATTGATGAGTAGATCCGAGACATTCGTGATCTGGGGGCCATGAACTGGAACAGAATGCAAGCATGAATGTTTGAACAATTGAGTTGAATTTTCTTTTCTACAGAGGTCTTGAGATCTTTCCCGTCATGTAAAAACAAGGAGCGGATTTCATTTTATAAAAACACATGCAAAGTCGGAAGAATCCTCTGGAGACCACGAATACCTGAACAAACTTCTCTGTGTTTTACAGAAATATTGAGATATTTCTTTGTTTATGGAAAATTGTGAGCAGGTGTCATGGTGGTCACTGAAGACAGAGGGATTCAAGGAAACAAAGTCGAAACTAAACTCTGTGTCATGAAAATGGGGCAGGTGACTTTCAGTTTAAAAAAGAAAGTTAGTGGGAGTGATCCTGTGGAGACCATGAACATCGAAAACAAAAAATTCCGTCTTGGTCACTGACAGAGATGTTGAGATATTTTCCTAGTTATATAAAAACTTGAAGCTTGAAGAGAAGTCTGGAGAATCAGAATCAGAAGAATCCACCATGAATATTTGACCAATTGTCTTGGTCTTTTACGAAAATGCTGACATAGTTCATTGTTCATGTCAAGTATATGTCAATATAAATGCAGAGTCGTCACTTAAGTCAGAGGGATTCATCTTCTGAAGACCCCGAATATCAGAATAATTGTTTTTTTTTGACAGAGTTTATACATTTTTCATTGGTTATGTAAAACTGGGCCAGATGCTGTTTGATTTGATTTTTAAAGTCAATAGAATTCATCCCTCAAAGACCATAATGATCTGAACAGAATTCTGTGTGGGTTTTTGACAGAGAAGTTGAGCTATTTTACTAGTTATTGAACGTAAAAGCAGGAGAGATTTTTATTTTTTGTGGGATTCATCCTGAAAATTCCAGATTTCCATCCTCTGGAGACCACAGCTATCAGAACAAATTTGTAAACGGCACTTCATTCCCTGAGTAATGACATCGTCGCAGCTGCAGTCTGACTGATCACGGATCACAGAGTATTAATCTGATCATATATATTGCTGGTCAAGCCTTCAAAGACAGACCATAAGTGCTACGACTCATTTTATGGATTTACTTTTATCACTTAGAGGGAGGAGGACGAAATAAAAAGATTTAATCAGTATCATATCCCTCTTCTACATGATGTATTACAAAATGGACAAGATGAGTCTGTGAGCACAACAGGGAGCTTGACCCCATACAGGAAACTCTTAATTAGATTGCAGCATTGTAGTTTGACCTTGGCTGAAGACACTCTACACTACTCTCTCTCTCTCTCTCTCTCTCTCTCACTCCCTGTGTCTTTCTCTTGCTCTTGGTCGTGCTGGCAGGCTGAGAGCATAGTGGAGCATGGGCATTTTCTCCCGGAGGGTAGGAGAGAAATGCAATCAGCAATTCAATCGTGGCCATTGTGTAGCAGTGCTGATGAGCTTCGCAGAGTAGATAATGGATTAAATTATTTATGCCCCCTCCCCTCCCCCCCCCCGTCCTCCCCGATGTTCATTGTTGCCTCCTCTTTGTGCTGCTACAGCAGTACACAGACGTAGGTTGAAGGCCCAGATCACTCGCTGCCTTTCATAGATCTAATTTTTCTAATTAGCGCTTGAATGTGGCACGGTCTCTCCCCCCTTTTACCCCCCCCCTGCCTCCGAAGCAACGTTCGTCGTCAGAGACATTCCATGAGGCGAGCATATGAACCCATCAGCGTCCAATAAGGTTGATACGGCAGGAATGCTGCTGTAGTGCCGCGTTGCACTTATTGAAATGCTAAATGATCTGGATAATATCCTAATCAAGGACAGTTCCTTCAAATGAACATTATTAGACCACAGCAGCACCAGCAGCAGCTGTGCACAGGGCCTGCGTCTGATCTGGGCTCCGAAGAACAACGTGACCCTGCACGTCACTTCTCTAAATGCTTCCCATTATTTGGAGGAAATAAGAAAACTGTTGGCTCGAGATCTTCGACAAATTGAAACATGGATGATCCAAACGAGATGTAATTGAGTCGACCATCGACCATGAGTCGATGGGCACTGACTCAGATCTCTGATGCTCCGCAGCTGCTGTCAGCGGTTCCTCGATAAGATCAACTTCATTAGTCTGATGAAGGAAAAATAAAGCATCGTGGCGGCAAAAGGCTAACAAACACACCCACAAATGTAAATATTGGTTATTAAATACACAATACACACATGTGGAGGTTACAGATGTGTGGTGCTGACTGAAAAACACAATGATCCACAATTGTTTTGAGGGTTAGGCTTATATTCTCTACACCCCCTACTCTTTAATTTCAGTAATATCTTTATGTACAATTAGGTAATGATGGCAATTTGGCCAATACAGATGATGTTGCTCTTTATGTGGCAGCAATACAAAGAAATCATCATAAAAAAAAAAAAAAATAACCAGGTGGCCCCTGAAAGTGATTACATTCATCAACAGCAATCAAAATTGTTGTAAGAGTGATTGGCTATTTACAATAGACTGAATGCCACATGCCAGCTACTGTGCCACGAAAGGTAGATGGATCAGTGGTACAGCACGTTCTCTCTCATCTGGGAAGTTGTGGGTTCAGTTCCTGGCTCTGCCAGTCTATATGCCTGACGGTTGTGCCTGGAGTGTGTGAACGGGTATGAAAGCTGTGTGACGGATAAAAAGCATCTTTTAGACTAACTGTGCATCAAGAAATGTAAATCCACAATAAATTGGTTTCTTTAACTTTTACACAGGATCAGAACTTAATATTTAATTATCTGACATTTTAATATTATATTTATTGACAGATATTAAACTTTTTTTTTTATCGTGATAAACTTTTTGTTACTTGTAATACCTTTCATTTAAAGTTGTGGTACAAGTTGCGCAGTCGTCCCTTCAGTCGTCTGTGCATCTGCTTCTATTCATGTGTCACCGCTGGTCTGCTGTCAGGGTGGCAACCTCATCCCTCTTCTCTCATACAGACTCACTTTACTGTGTGTTGACAGATGATGGAACTGCAGTGGTCACATCCAAAGGCGGAAAAAAGTGCCACCAGTATCTGTGATGCAGACTCTGTGTCTACAAACACTCCCCATTATTCCTGCTGTGGCCGGTGCAGACTCGCAGGCTTGTACTGCAGCTTCCAGAGCAATGTGGCCTGCTTGTGTTACATACTTTTGTGGGCCGCCCTCCCTGACAACTGGCTAACAAAGGAGCCATTGAGCAGAGGCAGCAGCGACCGGCTTTGATGGGTAATCTGCATGCGTTTGTAGAGGGAAACTGGAGCTGGGTTAAAGGAAACAGGTGCAACTAATTACAATATCTCCACTCCTTCTTCGCTCTGGATTTCCTCCCTGCTTTATCTCCTTCCTTCGTTTTCTTTATCATTCTTGTTTTTCTTACTGTGAAATCTCTTGCCGTGGTAGAGTTCCCTAATGAGACGCCGCTCTGTTGCACACATGCTGCAATGACACAGAGAGCATGCAGCTCCATTCACTCCCTCCTCACAGGTCAGACTTCAAAGTGTTGAGGTGAAACCTATGAGGGGAATAACAGGGAGACGCTTTCACTTCATACTTTACACTGCACGTGTTACGGCTTTGGGCTTTGAAAATGTTTTCAACTTGTGAAGCAGGATGACATATTGTACTCCCCAATACAATATAGGGATGGTGTTGGTTATGAGTTCATCAATACTTATACCGCTTAGTGATACCGATACTTATTGATACTTTTGTTGACACTTCTCTATAATTTGATGCCGAGGACAACCCAGTACAATGTAGGGATTGGTTTGGCTAGAATTTCATCGATACTGACGCTGCTTAGCAATATCGACACTTACAGTATTGATACTCTTGTCAGTAGTTTGCTATAATTTGGTGCCTGATCACAAAGGTGTGGTGGACAGCTTAACTCACCAACAGACTACAATGTAGTGACTATACTTTTTGAATCTTTCTCTAGGGGTCACTACAGCAGATGATCTGCATATTTGATTTGGCAGATTATCCGGGCTTGGAAAAGGCACAAGGAGTACACTGGATGTACGCAGCCATGGAAACATTAGTTTTGTTTGTCTGTCCGTCTGTTAGCAAAATAAAATGTTACAAACAGATTTTGATTAAACTTTCAGGAAAGGTGTGCAATGAGACAAGGGACAGATGATTTGGTATTGGCGCTGATCTGAAATGCTGTGTGGATGCAGGAATGTTTTTATCATTATATGCCAAAGCATTTGCTGCAAAGCCTGTCCATGTGACACGCATGCGGCACTACATTCATTTATGTGCATGTCCTGCCACCTTGCGCCAAAGCATTTGTTTTTGTCTGTCTGTTAGCGAAATAACACAAAAAGTTATGGACGGATTTTATTGAAACCTTTAGTAAAGGTGTGTAATGAGACAAGGAACAGATGATTAGATTTTGGTGCTGATCCGAAACGCTGTCTGGATACAGGAATGTTTTTATCATTAGATGCTGAATTGCTTACTGCAAAGCCTGATCATGAAGTTATGGACAGACAAGCAACAGATAATTCGATTTTGGGGGTGATCCGGATAATACACAACACATAAATCTGTTTACAGAGTCACATTATGGGGACTTGTCTACCTAAATGAAGTACCCATAATGTAAATTACTACATATTAAAGAGAAGACATGTTTTATAGTTAGGCTGAGGTTAGGGTTAGGTTAAGGTTAGGGTCAGGGTTAGATTTAAGGCACTAGTAATTATGGTTAAGGTTAGAGTAAGTCTCCAGAAAATGAATGTAAGTCAAAGCAATGTCCCCTGAAGTCATGGAAATCACTGTGTGTGTTTGTAGACATAATCTAAACAGGGAAATAATGGAAATGGGAGAGGTTTCTAGGCATTAGCTCTAATGTCCATGTGATTTCCAGTATTTCATGCATCAGGCTCTATTTCTACACACCACACTCTGATACACAACAGCTCGTTCAGTGTTGCCTCAATGGATATAAATTTCAATTTTTTTCCCCCTTCATTTTCCTTAGAGCTTGATTTGAGTGATTGAGGTGACCGGCCAAATCCGGTCCAGATAAATCATTAAAATAAGCTGCTCTGCACAAAATAGATTAGCGTTTGGCATCATCTGTGGTGCTTTAAAATCATAAGCAGATTTTCAATCATTAGCGGATCTGGAATTTGGTGTAGAAAGGATTCCCATGCCCATAGCTGAGCCTTGAATTGAAACAGGCATTAAGTGAACATTTAGATAATGTAGCTTCCATAACCATGAATGATCTTGTTTCAGGATTCTGCATGTTGAATGAAATGCCATTTTAGTATGTTTCTGAGTTTACTGTCTTTTATTTTGACTTTTACTACAAAAACAAGAATGAAGGTGTAAGGAAAAGATCGGACGGTTTGCTTGAGTGTCTGGCGACAAAACTGGAACATCTACAGTGTTGTGTTTTTCTCTATTCTCAGGTTTGTCATGATTTTGGAACATTTCCAACTGTTTTTTGTTTTTCATTTTCATTTTCATTTTTCATTTTTACCAAACCAAGGGAAATTATGCATTTAAAAATTCTATTCACCGCAAACAGATGCTTTTTGTCTCCAAAAAAAAAACTACGCTTATAACCAGTAAATGTTCATCATCACCCTCGTGTCCTCAATTCTCACGTAAAGTTGATTTCTTGTTTCTCCATCCAGGAGTTCATGGAGGTCTACTATGGTCAACAGTTATGGCAGAAGGCACAAAACTGTTGATGTCTTAAGTTTTATTTTCCCTTTAAAAATCAAAACCACAAGAGCATAGGTGGAACTGAATGTTTTACTACCAGACTAGAACGTCCACTGTGTTTTATTTCACCTGTTCTGTTGTCCTGACGAGCAGAAGTCCTCCACCTCCATCCTCTAATTGTTTATACTCCTTTTCCAGTTTGAAGAATAAAAAAGGAACAATTCTTACATCATCATATACTTAACATTACACTTACTTTTTACATCATATCAACAGAAATACCAATCATAATCTGAGTGAGCTGTAAAACTAAGTTTTGTTTCTCTCTGCAGTCGTTCTGACATAAAAGCAGGATCAGGCTGTTAATTGATGCCTTCAGATCTCTGCCTTTGGTTCTTTATCTCATATAGGTCTAGTCCTTGTGCTCTCCTTCACAGCGGCACGCCATCAAAAACACGGAATCGTAAATTTGCACTTTCTATGTCACGTGGCTTGATTTGCTATAAACACAGCCAAAGATTGTCAGTGAAAAAAAAAAAATCGTGCTGAACTTTTACGTTTTCTCAGTGGTTTGTCGGAGAGCTCATACAGTCCTTCAGTTTATTATTTTTTTTTTTTTATTTCAGCTTTTTCCTGCGTTTTTAGAAGTCATTCAATTCTTGACTCATATAGAGAGGTGGCCCCCCAAAGGAAAAACGAACACAGTTGTTTAATGATACAGATCCATTCATGATGAGAGAGTCAGTCATATTAAGGCCATTCAAAGCCTGCTATCTTACAACAACACATTCCAGAGTCTATGTTTCATACCGGGTGCAATATTGTCTCCTGCACTGCCGCACCTCCAGCGCAGATTAACTCCATCTCAGTGTGTGCGAGAGAGGAAAGCAAAACAATCTTGCACTAACAAAACCATTATTAGTTCATTATGAATTAGAGAGCCACATCTGCTACTAATATATGGCCAGGTGGGATTTGTAAGGAGAGTACAGTGTGGAGTTTGTTCCGCTAATGCATGATAAACACTGTGAGAACATGTGGCCTTTGAGGTTGTAGTTACACTGAATATGAAGCTCGATGTTGCTCAGATATAATGTTTCTCACATGGGTCAGCTTTTTTGAATTAAACAGTGCGGGATGAAACGAAGCAGTGCCCTCGTTTTATTTTCCCTTTACTTGCTGAAAACATTTATTTCATGCTTATTTCAGGCCACTTTCCCAGCAGGTTTCAGTTCTTACCCCCTTTTCCCTTTGTGATTTTCTCAACTCTTGTCAGTTTATCCAGCATTTAAAGAGGACATTCAGTGGAAAATCAAAATTCTGATGTTTTTTTGGTGTGTCCCTGTGTCTTTCCTGCATCTAAACATCACTAAAGTGTCACAATAAACACTTCAACCACTTCTGAGAAAGAAGGGCTTCTCTGTTTACCTGAGCTTTGTCTCGGAGTGTTCCTATGCTAACTACTGACTGCGGCAGGCAGAGATCAGTGTGTATTACTTTTGAATAGGGAACAACTTATACCAAAATTGTTCATTTTACATGATCCATAATATTGTTATTTTGCTTTTTCCACATTAGGGTAAATTAAACCATACAGGCACTCAAAACTGATGCTCCTGCGGTTCAGGGGGCGAAGCACTGTGGAGCAGCCAGTCTGCTGGTAGCTGGCCAATCACAAGAGACTCTGTGTGTTCTGTGGGGCGGGCATTAGCTCAGAAACAGAGCGCCTGTTCAGAGGCTGGCAGAGAGCGACAATAAACTGGCTCAATCAGAAGAGACTATGAGGTTTTTGACCATAAATTTTATTTAATTTATCTAAGTAGACATCAGTAATCTCAGTTTTTGGTTCAAAAAAGACAATTCTATGTGACCTTTAAAAGACAGTTCATAATCATAAAGTGTGGTTCTACGACGAGCACTGAAAATATGGCTGCCATCGGGGACACAGTGTAAAACAGATTTTAACCACAGGATCACTCATAAATATATTTTAAGCTAAAGTCTATGACATCCTAAGAATATGTTCACTCTCCATTATGGCAACCTTTTTCTTACCAGGAAATAAAAATTTGTGTTGCTTTGTACCACTCACTCTCCCACACCAAAGTCCATAGAGAAAAATCAATGATTTTATATCACAGCACACAGGGGTTGATGATCCACTGTTGCCTTTAACAGCAAGTTCAAAAGAGTTATTATTATTTTTTTTATTTTTTTTATTTAAATGTTTGAAATCCTTCATTCGGATTTACTTAAGTGACAGAAACTTACCAACTGTAGCAGCTCCTGTGTCCCCACGAGTTCAAATCAATGCTTTTCTCCATGGAGTTTGGTTGCAGAGAGACAGACTTTAGAATCCAGTTAAAAAGGCTTCTGATGGGGAGATAACACGGGAAACTCTTAAAATATTGTATATTGTTTTAAATGAACTAGTTAATAAAATCTAAAATCTGTTTTTCATTGTGCCCCCACCTGCAGCCATGGTTCTCAGTGGTACAACTATTTGTCAGTACCACATACAACCACACTTAAAAAGCAAACAACAAAACTATCCCTTTAATCAACGAAAGGCCACAGCCGAAAGTTTATTCTGCATAATGTGATGAGGAATATGTCTCCAAAGCAGACAGCAACACAAACGTAGACACAATTGGTTTATTTAGCCTCAACATTCATCTTAATTCTCACTAAGTTCTTGTTCATCCTGTCAGCTCTTCCATGAGGAAGGTGGGTAAAGGGCTGTTTTCCCAGGCTGCTCAAACAGACTCTTGCTTGAAAGAGAAGCACCGCAATGAGAGAAAAGGGACATCAAAATTGGCCTCTTGTCATCGGGCTCTGCTATGATCCCATTTGCCTTTCTCCGGCCAATCCGTCAGCAAGCCTTGATCAAAAAGGGATACGTCTTCAAGCACCCCCCCCCCCACCCCATCCCAAGAGATGAGTGTCCCTCACTGTCCCACTGCAATCACTTCCTGTGAGCAAGGAAGCCTTCAAACAAAGACCTGCCTCTCTCTGCTGGCCGGCGAGAGTGCAAAAGAAGAAATACAACACATATTTATGAGATTATCTAGCATCTCATGTTTCATTATAATGAAAGAAAGAATTGTTTCAGCCTCGCGGGGCTGAAACATGTGACACCCGGAAATGGTTTGGTGCTGTTACTCTCTTGTCTCAGAGAAGGAGTGTATTTTTTGTCAGGAGAGATGAGTGACATTACTGTGCAGAAACGAGGTG
This sequence comes from Brachirus orientalis, assembly GCA_016785285.1. NCBI lineage: Eukaryota > Metazoa > Chordata > Actinopteri > Pleuronectiformes > Soleidae > Brachirus > Brachirus orientalis. Next base: position 980,500 of record JAFBJR010000046.1, read on the forward strand.
GACAGCCGGGAATCAGCGAGGGAGGACAACAACATGCTGTTTGGAGAATACAGTAACGATGCATTGTTGATAATAGTAATGCTTTCAACCTAATGTCCCAGTTAACATTTAAAAAAAATGGGTTGTGGGAAACTTTTAGAGAGGAAGCTGACAGGTTTGGTTTGTATTTGTAATCTTGGTATTTAAAAAGAATGAAGAATGTTCTCACCTCCAAAAACAACCGCTTTGCTCCCATTTTATTCTGCTAATGTTGCACAAAGGACAGAAGTAGACGCCATCAATTTCAGGCACAAAAAGAAACACATTGTAGGGGTGAAACATGTCCTGCAGGTGCGTTGTTTATTAATACCAACATGTTATCAAGATGCAATTCCTATTCAAATGATGACAAATGATTTGTTAATATACATTAAATAAGTCATGGGTCTGTCATCTTATTGTTTAGAAGAGTTAAAAATGTGCACTCTGTATACTATGTAATGTTGTTTCCTGACTTCACAATGATAAAATTATCCTCACTGTATGTGTATGGTAGAAATGTCACATATAAAAGCTAAATTTAAGGTGAAATGATACAGCATTTTTCTGGTCTTGACTATTTAAAGCTGCTTAACACTACAGTTTTTGTCATTAATTGATTCATACATTCATACAGTGCATCTACATGTGCAGCGTGTGTAGGAATATCACAGTACAGGAAGTCCATACAAATGTCATTAAATCAGTAAAGCATCAAAAATGTTCAAGTATAATACCATTTCAAAAATGGCATAAAATGTCAGGTCACATGGTGATGTAAGGGGCTAGCATTGTTGGCTCACAGCAAGAAGGTCACCAGGTTGAATCCCAGTTCAGCCAGCCGTGTGAAATTAGCATGATCTGTCTGTGTGTGAGTGGGTTTTCCTGAACACAATGAACTTGAAAATCAGTGAGCAACACTGTAACTTAGATACAAAGAAATACAGAATGTCTCTCTGTATTTCTTTGTATCTAAGTTAAAAAGTGTGGCCATGACGATTTTGTTAATGTAAAGATGGAAATATGAAAATCTGAAGTACAAAACTACAACTTTTCAGTATGTGTGTGTGCATGCGTTTGGGAGGTCTGATGTGTGAGGTGGCTACAAGTGATGTGTGGAGGCAAGATGTTTATTTTACATAATTAAAATCAGTCACATTGTTGTCATTCGTTGAGGGATCATTGAAGATTTACTGTGCTAAAACTCGGATGTAGCAGACATAAGGTCTCCTCATGTCCATTCATCATGTGAAGAGGAGAAAACTCAGCCCAGGAGCCATGAGTTTGCCTGAATGAACACAGGGTTTTTAAAATATTCAGTGTTCAGAATAAGGCTGGAATTGTGTAATTCTGAAAATAAAAGAAAAGAAAAGAAAAGAAAAGAAAAGAAAAGAAAAGAAAAGAAAAGAAAAGGACACTGGAATTTATCACGCTCACGTTGTCCATGACCTTAACTTTCTCCAGTTGTTTGTTTCTCCTTTTTTCCCATTTTTGTGAACACAATAGAGCCACTGTGATTTCACAAAACACATTTTTTGCCTCGTGACAGTGACATGTCACATATGCTTCCAGAGAATCCTTTAGAATTTATCAATTCTTTCAAATTTGGAACAAATGTTCACTTGTACTAATGGATGAAATTATAGTAATCTTGTGGTCAGAGGTCAAGGGTCACTATGATCTTACCAAATATGTATTTGAACATGTGAACACAGTGTCTCAGGAACTCAGGCCTCTGTTTCGACTGTCAGAAACCTTAGACGCTGTACGTAAAAATGCTGCAGGAACACAGTTGAGTAGAGGTAGAAAGAAGTTGTGAGTGTCCACCTGAAGGAGACTCTCCACGTGTACCTCCAATGAAAACTTGTTCTTTGGCTGAAAAGACTTTAGAAAGGAGTCTGACACGTTGTGAACACTGTGGACACTAGCATAGTTGCCTCACAGCGAGAAGGTCACTGGTTTGGATCTTAGTTCACGGCCCTTTCTGTGTGGACGTTGCATGTTCTCCACATGCTTCTCTCCTCGACACTCCAGTTTCCTCTCACAGGCCACAAAATGGCCAGCCTTTTTCCTCCTTGACACTTTCCTTGTGTTTTTCATTGATGACTGGCTAGAATAGAGCATTGGGCGTGAATTATATATATATAGAGTAAGAGTTCAATCAAATGAGATAAGCAGTATATCTCAGAACTTGACAGACTGAATAAATTATACAGTATATGGCCTCTAAAATGCCTCCACAGTGCTTTCCACAAGTATTCCACACCTGCAGTATCCCAACACCTTCAACCTTTGACAAACTTTCCCTAATCCTATTCTGGAAAAGGCTTACACATCACAATAAAAGCCTGTAGAACAAACAAAAAATTAAACCTAGTAAGCAATGAAGCCTGTACCTGATATGAAGTGATTACTACACAAGCACATTCCCATCACTCTCTTCTCTGAAAGTGTTTTGTGGCAGCGATCCATCTCTGCCATTTTTTTGGGATATTTGTTGATCCAGTAAAATGCTCTCCTGACTGTTTTGGCATTTCAGGGCACAACCTCTATCCACCATCTTCACTTTTTTTTATGAAAACAGCCAGTGAAAAGACAAGTTGTCTGACAAATTGCCTTGTATTTATGCTGCTGGTTATACATGTCTACATATTTGAACATTCCTGCCAACATGGTGGTGTTTTGGTTCCAAATGCTACATGATGGGATTGGAAGACAATAGCTACAAGGGGTCCAAAGGCACAATAGCCCATTTTCCTAATGGTAAAATGGTTATCCACCCATTGGTAAAGTTTGGTGGGGAATCCACCTTATTTCCTGTCAGTGCTCAAAAATGATCCATGGGAACGTTTGTCTTCTTGGCTGACTACACTGTGTTGTGCTGCTATGATGTCACACCATTGCCATTTGGCCTACACACCCCACAGTGGAAACATACGCCAGATCAAAGTTGACAGTTCCAAACCGCACCATGATGAACTGAACCACACTGCACCAGTGGATGGACGCACAGCTTTACTGGCATCAGCTGTCACAGTCAAGTTTATTTTGGTCTGGTCTGCATGTTCAACTAGTGGAACTAAAGTATTACATATTGGACCTTAAAAATGAAAAAAAAAGTCAACCATAATAAAAATCTCAACAGTTCCCACTCTGTATCAAGCCAAGCAAAAGATAACCTCACTTGTTTGTCATCTTTTGCACACTGGTCTCGGCAAATATTTTGGACGGCTGTGTTTGCAGAACGTAGATTATGGATCTGCCTCTCATATTATTCACAGTGCAGACTGAGGGTAATTACCCAGAGATAAGTGTTTCTCTATCAGGTCCAGTCACAGTGATCCGAAAGCAATCTCCTCACATACACGTACCATCACTGCCAGGCTATGGGGTGAAGCAGGGTGGAAAGTGGGTGGTGAGAGATACCTGCATGCGTTTGGATGGGACCTCCTGACAGTCACGGCCAGGAGGGCCGATCTTTCAGTCAGACACCTTATTTATCACTGCAAAGCTCTACTGCCCTGCCTCATTTGAAGTCGCTTAAGTCGCTTGTGATCAAAAGTAGATAAGAGTGTATGCTCCCCCCCCTCCCGTCTCTCCATGTAGAGGGGAAAACATTCTGCTTGGGAAAGAATGTGGTGATGCCTTGGATTGTTATTTTTCATGTCACATCCAAAATTGATGTTTCACTGAATTTGTACAGAAATCAGGTGGTGTGTCAAAAAAGTGCAATTAGCTGTTGAGCGGGGATCTTGTTTTCTGTGTGATTTCTGAGGAGGGTAAGTGAGGCAGGACTAGGAAAACCAGTGACTGTGAGAAGAATATACAGCACTCTGTTGTGTCATGAACATGTTGCTGAGTCCTTTGTGCCGCGCGCTAACATGTGTTCTTCCTCATTTATATATTAAGCTTCCACATGAAATCATGTGCTCTGGCTAATTTGTCCATTCAGGCTCCTGTATTGAGCCTGCAGCTCAAGATGGCGGCATCCATAAAGAAAGACCCTTATGAAAAGTACATAGAAGTCTTAATCTAAGACATGAACACTTCAGTAAAGTACAGTATGTCCTTATTTCGCTAATGGTATTTATGTCCAGGTTAATTCCAGGCAATTTAAGCTGGAATAGACACGCTTCGTCTTAGTGTCAAGCCCAATTAGACCATGTAAGTAAATGACACCCTCTGCATTTATATTGAACATCTTTAAGCCTTGATTTCACTATGTTTGTTTTTTTTGCCATTGGGATGGGGTTTTGTGTTCCTACATGTCCAACAACAGTAAAGACAACAGCATTCAGTTCACTGCCTTTTTCAAGTTCTTATAAACACGAGGTCAGCTTGACATTTAGCTTCAAACCCCATCTCTGAGTCCACGTGGAAGTTTGTACCAAATGTGAAGTGAAGGAGTGTGACATCACATCAGTGCTCAATGCTTTAAATCTACAACAGATCATTTTAGACATGGACTCCTCATACTCGTGCAGAGGGGGCTGTATGTGGGAACACAAAGGTTCGCTGAAGTCGCTGTGGATATTCCCCTGCCCTCTCTGCGTCTAATTTCTGTGTCCAAGTGAGCTCGTGGGAGAACACAGCAGAAGACACTTTGAAGGCACAGCGAGTGAAAAGGTGATTGTCCTACTTCCTACATGTTCAAACCAGACATCGCCGCTGACCAGGAGCTTTTGGAGATTCTCCTGCTGTGAGACGGACTCCTGCTGCATTTGTCATGTGAGAACAGCAAACTCCTAAGAATGTTTGAACCCAATTCCACATTTATGACCATGTTCGTGTCCGACAGTGGTTATACTTATGTTACGCCTGACATATTGCGAGGCAGAATGTTGCATCCTGGACCTTTAAAAATCGGGACATTTATACTTGAAAAATAAAATGTTCTTGGATCTGCACTGTAAAAAGAATAAAACTCATGGTGTGCGGAACCTGCAGCTCTCACGTCCACTAAAGAAAACATACTTTATTTCACTCTCCAGGAAGGTGAGAGTATTTTTGCAAAGTCACTCCCTCCTTATGGATATTTTCGGCTCCCCATAGTCCGCCCGTCTTTGTGGAGGGTAGGAGACTTTACTCACTCCATTGTTGAGCTTTGTAATTGGCTGTGTGTTCATGACAAAAGAGGCTCATGGAGGGACCCTGATGAGAAACTGCTCCAATCCAGCTCCTCTGTTTCTGGATGGGCTTAATTAGAATTGCTGCACAGGACCCAGGGGCCAGAGAAAGTGCCTATTTGATTTTACTGTTGCCTTTTGTCATCCTCACATCGTCTTCCCTAATTATTTCTGAGACAAGAAAATCTGCTGGAAGGACTGGGTTAGAGACTGAAGAGGTCAGTCTCTTAGATTATACCGAAATATATCACAAGAACTGGGTCAAAGTTTCGGAGAGGACACCGTTAAAGTGTAAAGTGCTGCATGGGTGCAAATACGACATGTGCATGTTTTGATCACCGGAAAACATCTAACCACGGCCCACAGCAGATCGCACACAGTACATTTCAATTACGTCACGGTAGTTTTGCACCTACACAGTGTTAGTCACAAGACAAGGCTAATTTAATTTATTTGTATTGTACATTTCAACAATTGAAAGTCTTGATCAGGGGCACAGGAGTTTAACCCTACACACTCAAAAAATAAGGATACAAGTCAAATGTTGCCTCACTACAATAAGGAGATGGAAGAAATGTACATTTTGACAATCGGATATGGTACAAACTTATACCATTTTCAACCGACAGACACGTATTCCTTTTAAAATATATATATATAAAAAATGTTATTTACATTGCCACTGTACATTTTATGTGTATGTTTGCAATTTTACTTTTAGCCTTTTATTCATGCAAATAAATGTTGAAATGTAATTAGGGGGCGGATTCATTTTTGACTCTTCAAAAAAACCAAGTCTATATTAATCAAGGGTAGCTCAGCAGTGGAGCGAGTTTATCTTTCAACTTGAAGGTTGTGGGTTTGATTCCCAGCTCAGCTAGGAAAAAAAAGGTGGGTGATATGAAAATGTGCTGCACATAAATAAATGCTCTTGGATGAGAAGGTGTTGGATCATATACTCATACAAGCATGCTTTTGGGTAGCATGTCAAATGTTTGGAAGATACAGTATTTTGAAGACCATTCCCACATTTCTTTGGTGTGAATCAGTTTTATCCTTTATGCATTTACTGTACAAGACACAACAATCCGTCTCTCAATACTTTGGACTGTGAGTTGCTACGGTTCAGCACATCAAGCTTATTTGGGTGAAATTATGGTTCGATCACCAATGGTGAAAGGCAAACAACAGTCAGCACGCGCACACACACACACACGCAGTCTAGTTTCCATGACTTCAGAGGACATCACACTGACAGACTTACTCTCACCTTAACCATAATTGGCTTAACTCTAACCTCATCCTTACCATTACAACATGTCTTCACCTTAAAATGTAATATTTTATGATATGGGGACTTGTTTTTTGTCCCCGTAATGTGACTGTGTAAATAGATTTAGGTCCCCACAATATGACTAATACTTGGAACACACACACACACACATTAAAAGTCCCTGACTGTGCAATCTGGATCCCAAAACATCACCGTTAATGAAGCCGCGAGCGTCATTACTGCACACAATACGGCTCTTTCTGTGCAACTGTGACGTAGAGCAGCTTTTACATGTCATAAATAGCCTCTAGAGTAACAATTTACCTGCCGAATTCTACATGATAAAGTCAATCAGGTTGGCTCCTGCTGCACGCACTTGCCTGTGCTGTAGTAGAAAGCTATTTAGCAGGGATGTCGCGCTGTATGAGGGTGATAGGAGTAATCAAGGAGGGGAGGGGGGCTTCTCCATAGGAAGTTCCTGCAAACAGAGTGCACCCACTTTTTAAACCCCATTTGTCTTGTTAATGCTCCCCTCTGATTACCTGATTGCACTGGATGACTGTGGAGAAATCTGATTGCGTAAAATTATATAGAGCAAACTTTTGATTGGGGAGGGATCTGGTGAGCTTGCTGCTGCCATTGACAGGCTTTGTGAAATTTGGCCTCGCTGATTTGAAATCAGCTGAGTGTCACGTCCCCTAATTGTAATCAGAACTTAATTTTTTTTTTTTTTTTTTTTTGGTCCTTGTTCTCGTTCACAAGCTCAACTTTTCCTCACGTAAACTTTTACAGCTTGAACAAAACTGCTGCTTCATTCAGTCTACAATAGAGTCAGTGATCCCTCACTGGGTCAGTGAGAGCAGATACGCTTTTACTCTTTGTTTGATGTGTGCAAGGCTCCAATTCCTTCCAAATATTAAAGGGACAGTTCAGGCTTTCGAGAACCTCTCAGAGGCACAGAAGCTTGTCCTCAGGGAAACAAGGAAAACTCTTTCATTTTTTAAGGTTGGACTGTAAACTGAAGTGCATGTTGCTTATTGCACACTTTTACTCACCATGCCAAAGTCCATAGAGAAAACAATGATTTTAATCATGGCACACAGGAGTTGTTGATCCACTTTTGCCTCCACCAGTAAGTTCAAATGTGTTACTTTGTGACTTCAGTGTTTGGAATCCTTCCTTCAGATTTGCCTCAATGACACAAAATTACCACAGCAGAAGACCAGCAGCTCATCTTTCCCTGTGACCTAAAAACACAATTTTTGTTGAGTTTCCAGTCAGATAAAAGTGTCTAACAGTGAGATAAAACTGCAATCATGTTCTTCAGAAACTTTAGCCTTAGGAACATATTGTTTGTATCAGTTGAGCCATTTGTTAAGTGGCTTAAATCTGTTTTTATTGCCTCCTACAACATTGGCAGCCATGTTTTGTTTTGTTTTTTTGCAAGAACGAGCGTCCATGTCCAGGAGACTCTGGGCACAGAGGGCACTCTTTACACAAGCACACTTCTAAACCTAAACTATCGCTTTAACCATATGTTCTGTGTTCCTGCTTGTTCTACTTTTCATTCTGCACTTTGAACTGCACCTCCTCTCAGTTTTTCACAGCCATCTGGACTAAATCATTTTAAATGGCAGTGATAAAAACTAATGATAAATCAAGTAGATAGCATCTTTTTTCATAGCCAGCAGCTGAGTCATGCTTTTTAATAAAATAAACATAAAATAATGACTCAAAAATAAGACACAGGACTCATAGGACTCCGTACGAAATTCCCATTGCTGTATGAGTTAGCAAAGTTAATTATTTTCCTTTATTCAACTCGCAAATGAGAAATTTATATTTTTTTGTTGGCATTGAAGCGTTATCATAATCTCTAACATTGTAAATTACTTCCTATTGATCTCTCACCTCAATATGTACAGGAGATGCTATGCAAACTCTGCAGAAACCCACAGTTACTTTGCTTTATTCAATTCAAATAAATTTTCCTCAGCTAAGGAAACTCTGTAAACAAAGACATTTTTGATCATAAGCAAAAATGCAAAAATGGACAGTACAAAAACAAACAGAATTTAATTTACATTGTTTTATCTAAATCTATTTTGTCTAAGTAGTTTTGATTTCTTTTATAAAATGACTGCTATTTAACTTTTTTCTTTTATCCAAGATATAATATAAGATCAAGATAGTTAATGCAATAAAAAGAAAAGTAAATGAAATATTGTTGTCACTTTTCTTGCCTAAAATGTGATAAACCCACTCACTGTGTGTCCGTGTGTGGATATTGTGGCAGTGTGTGCAATTTCCTGTATTTAAGATGGAGTTAGTTCAGGCTTACATTTGGTCGCAGCCTCAGAGCCTTTAATCTGCTTGTTCACGCCTTAAAGTCAAACATCTTTGTCGTGCAGCAGATTTGAAGGTGATCTGCGGAGCTTGGTTTGTTTGTGTCAAAGATGATCGAGGAGCACTGGCATTTTCTAGAAATCAGCTTCAAAATTAAATTCAGAAATAAAAAAGCTAACTTTTATTTCTGAAAAAAAAAACTGATGGTGACCTGAATAAAAAAACTGCTGGTGACCTGAATAAAAAAACTGCTGGTGACCTGAATAAAAAAACTGCTGGTGACATTTGCAGGAGACACTTTTCTCACAATCAGACCATTTTAATTATCCTCTACAATCAAATACCAGCTTATCAACATGCTAACTTGTGGACATTACTGGCAATAATTCCTGAGCATGGCAGCAAAATCAGAAACAATGTTAACTTAAACTTTCACACCTACATAAAAAATGAACCCTATGATCCTTGAAAGCCACCTCTTCTATTCACATTGAATCCTCTGGATATTTTAGTTTCACTGCATGGTATTATCTTGGTTTTCCCTCGAAAGGCGAATAATTTGAGGAGGCTTTAAAGCTCAAGTGTGTCAAATTTTTGTGAACTCATTCCCGTTTTGTCCAAAATTGAAGCTAATAATTATTCATTAACACTTTTAATGAAGGGTACAATCGCCTGATTCCATTGTTTATCCCAGATGGAGCTTTTTCTTATTTACAGTATATCAGGTGCGGGATCAGCTCTACATAGGTGACTAATTTGGACCATCATGTTTTTAAAATGGCCTAAAATAACATCTTAACATCAGGTTTTTAATGCTCACTGAAGGCTACATACACACTTGACAGGGAAGAGTGAGATAAGTGAGAAATAAAACAGCGACGTTTGGTTGTTTAGCTGTGAAAGTAAATACTAAACTGTCCGCCTGAGCAGACAGTCGCCACACCAGCAAGGTAACAAACACATGTGCAAACTCGCCTGTTACTTTAGATGTTAGCAGAGTGAATAAAGGAGACACAACAGACAGACAGGCGACGCTGTCCATCCCAAAATTTTATGGGATCTCCATCACTACAGACCTTTGTGCGTCTTTCAGTTGTTATGGATTTTATGTAATGTTGATGTCTTGAAGGCCATGCCAAGTGCCAAGTTGCAGGCAGCAACAAAGATAGCGAGAGTTTTTTTTATTGTGGTTGATCGGAAATTGAACGAAGCGCCAGTGGACCCCTGAATGTAAGTCGTTCCATTAACATCATAAGATGGATGTAATTCGCCACCATCTCGTAGAGGCGTACTTCAAAACTTCCTGCGGTTTTTAAATGCCCATATAGACTCTTCTTTGTCTGACAGATTGGACTTCTGACTCTATACTGCCCCCATGACTTTCAGTGGGCTTCTCTTTTTTGTCTACCATCGTAAGGGTTAGGGACAAAATTAGCACAAAATCCCGCTAAAAAGGCTCCATCAATCTCTGCCTCTATGCTGCATTGAGTAGAAATGAGCCTTAGTAAGAGTAATAATAAATAGTGTCATTGAGTTTTTATGTATGTGTGCAACATAATCAAATCAGAATTGTGTGTCATGTAATATTCTTTCAGACTTGATTACCAGTATCAGCCCTACTGTAAATGTTATGATATTTTCCAATATTGATAACTGTTGTGACGTTTATCAACATGGATTACAGGTATTTCAGATGGTGACCGTATGTGATTGGGAGCTTTCTGAGGAAAGAGCCTTCATGTTCAAAATGTAACAATAAAAAAAAAAAACAAAAAAAAAAAAAAACAGCAGCTTTAAGGTGTGTCAGTCTTCTTTTACAAACTTTTATTCCTGATCAAAAGCCAGTTTCATGTGCTGGTTCAGTCCTCAGCGGAAAGCGAGAGGCAGATTTTGCAGAGGAAACATTGTTTTGAACTCCTCGTCATGTTGGACCATCACCATGCAGCATTCTTTCAGAGCCTGCGAGCCTCCAGCCACCTGCGCAACTCATAATAAAACTGTCACAAATGAATGAAAGTCGGATTGGATGCGAGGGAGGGGGGGGGGGGGGGGGGGGGGGGG
>JAFBJR010000046.1:991339-1010090 GCA_016785285.1 Brachirus orientalis
AGGGGTTAACACAGATGTCCAAATAAAGTGTCAGTGATTCATTTTGCCAAGATTAGTGGCATTCTCCAGCAGAAACTTTCCCATGGCTGCTTTCATTAAACGCCACTTGGATTGCCATCATAAATTGATTTTTTTTTTTTTTTTGCCTCTGAAAAGACAAATTAAATTGCATGTGAAGTACAACAGACAAGAACACAAAAGTGTCTCCTTCTCCAGTTTTCCTCCACATTTTCGCTCCCTGCTCTTTGTTGTTCCTTTTTTGTCAATTTCCTATGTCTCTCATCTAAGTGATCCAAAGTGTTCAAACTTAAATTAAGATCTCTGGCAAGATAAACAGTTAAAACCAGTTCCCATAGTTACGGCTCACACAGCGTGGTGATTGCATTATAATCCGACAGCAATCAACTCTAAATGAAACAGGGATGATAAGGGTGCTATTTTCTGTGGGTGTGTGACTCTCTCTGTGTGTGTGTGTGTCTGGATTTAGTTTATTTCTTGCCTTTGTTCGACTTAGATTTTTATTACCTTCCAATCAAGTCAGCTCCACTGCAGAGGCTTTTTGGACAAACATGGCTCTGATGTGGGCAGAATGAGATTATCAGCAAGGATTCGGTGGAGGGCCTTCCCTCTCCTATTGTTAAAAAAAAAATGAATTCAATTAAAATAATTCAATTTGGGTGAAAAGAAAAAGACTTTTTCCCTTCAACTTTCAACTTCAGGTAGCATTTCAGCCACCACACAATCAGGCAAAAAGACAAACATTTAAATGTGAACACAATTTTGCTTTCCATTTCAGTGACAGTCACAGAATGTGTAAATAGAGGGGGGAGAATAACTGTCACTGGTACTCAATAAGAGTTCCAACTCAGAACTCGGAGTTCCAACTCAGGAACTTTAAGCAACCCTAACTTGGAACTGAAGAAACAACTTTTATCATTACCATTAATGCTACTTTTATAATTAATAGGATTTATTCCAATTTGTGTCACACTAAACTGTTTCACTGTTTAACTGTAGACATGCTGCTACGCTGTTTATGCAAACAAAATTCCATTTAGAGGTCTGTTATCAACTGGTATTGCTAACACTGGCTCAAACAAGATAGTCTGGCGTTTCCGACTTCTCAAATGGCACAAGGTGACCTCTATCCATTACCAACAACAGGTTCTATCGCCCTTGAGTCGATCCGAGACGAGCTAGTGCCAATTGCATCAAATCAATTCAAATATTTCAACTCTAACAATTAGCTAGTAGCATATTTGCATGATAAGCATAGCTCGTCGTGTGATTTGTGTCACTCACTGAGACCCGGCAGAAGTTGCATCTTCTCTTGTTGTTGCATTGACTTGGACTGTAATCTCGCCGCATAAATATTCTGCCACAGTGTGAATGAACCATCAGATAAAACACATTTATGTTGTGTTTGTCCATTAAGGAAATAAACAAAGTAAATAAACTATCAGCTGATTCCACTCACATTTGGTGTCGATGCCTAAGCTTCACAAATTCAGTTTCCAGTGTCTCATGACTGGACACTGAACAGGAAGGCTGTCCGGTCCATTTCTCCCCATCTGAGTCTCTGAGTCTCAGTGGGAGGAATGCTGCTCATCCGAGATGTCCGCACGTTGTCAGAGGACGAGGGGGTAAAAGAGTGGGGCTACAGCGTACCCCGAGGCAGACAAACAAGAGAGGCATCTGTGGGTGGAAGTCATCGTCAGTCATCCTAAAGAAATTATCCCCTCCGCTGTGTCTCACTGATCATCAAATACCTGCATGCTTGGATCAAGGCAAACAGACAAAACCTTCTTTCATTATTGGCTTGTTATAATCTACATAAAAGGAAAGCAGATATCAGTTCTCCTTAATACTTCTGTCATGCGAGGTTGTAGATGAATCAGTAAAGATGGACGAGGCTCAGTGTGTCATTAGAAGACAAATGAGAAACCTGGGGGAAGGGGTTCAGAAATGCTCGCTTTAAAGGTTGTATGAGGTACTGACAACACGGATTTTGCTGCACACGCCACTATTTCAGTGACAATATGATGACATGGCTGTTACTGGGGACAGAACGGGCTCACAAATCTACACCTGCTTCAGTCTACTTTGCCATCTTTCTGGCCTTTTACAGTTGGAAAGTGCAGTTTGTAAATTGCTCTCTGACCCACACCAACTTCCAGAGATACCACAGTTTTAGGCTTGTGGAGACATGTGACCTGTTGGATCAAGTTTGTGTAACTTACATAAGTCCGAACAAAGGCTTTCAGACACAGAAGTCACAACCGGACACAGTTAAACCTACTGATGGAGGCAGCAGTGGATCAACAACTCCTGAGTGCTGTGATTTGAAATAGCTGGACTTTGGTGCGGGAGAGTGGGCATTTTACAAACTTCAGTTTCCAGCCAAAAAAAGAGTGTAAAACAAGGAAATAAAGTGACAGTAGTATGCCCTTGACTTAATCAGGTGTAAGTGAGCCTTTTGTGAAGTGGCTAAAATCATTTTTTCTCTCTGTCCGTACTGTTATGTTTGAGAGAGGGTGTTTGGGTCAGTGTTGATAATGTGCCAATACTTTATACAACCATACTTAAACTATCTCTTTAAAGAGAAGAACATACACAGCATCATATTCCATACGCTGCTGTGCTGTGTAACAGTGATTGTATGCACAATGCAGAGCATGTCGCTGTAAATATAAAACCAAAAGCGCAGCCATTCAGTAAAGTGGGGTTAGCGCCTAATGAAATATGCTCTCAATTATGGCAATGGTGTAAGGAGCTAATAAACTGAATGTCCCTACAAGACACTGAACCCTAATGGATCCCAACTAATTTGCTTTGACTGATGAATTCCCCTCTCAAGTTGTGTGGGGTTGAATAATTATGAAATTTATCACAAGACATGGAGAGTCATTAAGGATTCACGACATTTCATTAAAGCAGCATTGTTAGCGAAAGCACATGGTGTTCTGTTTGTGTTTATACGTGTGCGCATGCAGAGACCCGAAGTGTGTGTGCAGAAGTAATTATCCAAAGATTAAAGCACTTTATGGAAGGGCTGTTTTTTTTGCTTCTCTGTCATTTAGTTTCTGAATTTCATCATTTCACATCTTTTTTTAGTCACCCCGCCCCCCCCGCCGCCCACCCTCCCCCATCACTGAGATTTCTTTCAAGCTCTAATGTGCACATGCAGTTCTGTCAGTGGCGTTTGAAATGGTGCACTCTATAGCATCAAGAGTGTTATATTTGTATTAAAATGTCATCATGGTCTAGATGAGTTCATTGAAATGTTTGCCTTTGAAACGCAGAAGCAGAGTCCCTCATTGTTGTGCAACGTCTTTTATAGAAATAAAAGCAGATTCTCAATAAATACCATGTAAGCCAACCAAATCCTCAGTGAGGGTTAGAATGACCAGTGGTGTCCATTAAAATGTAACCCTGTCGGGTGATTGCTTTTTTCACCCCGTACTTGCTTTTTGTTCTAAATCTTGACAATTGCTTTACCATGTGTAGATATTTATATCTTGTTTCTCTGAGTAAAAGCCCTCCAGTCTTCAAATTTGTCCTTTTGTAACAATGGAAATGTCTGAAAATGAGCCTCTGAAGCAGCATATCATGTTCTACACTGCAGATATTTGCTACAGACAAGGGGAAAAGATGTAAATGAAGAAGCCGTTTTGATCTGCTGCAACCCTAGATGATGCCATGAGAAGATAACTAGTGCTGCAGAACAGTTTGTTGTTAAAAAAAAAAAGACAGGAGGGATACAGATGCTGGCTGATCAGGCTGTGTGGGAACAAAACATGAAAATATTATTCATTTGAAATGTAGTAGAAGATACAAGAGTGGCCAAGTACTTGCACAGCATCATCACAATATGCAACACTCATGACCGCTCAAAGCTGCTCTACAATACACCTTTGCCATTCATATATTCATAGTCATACATTCACACTTTCACACAGTGCAATATATGTGCAGCACATTTTCTAGCAGACTAGCAAAACCAGGAATCAAACCTACAAACTGCCAGTTAAAAGGTGATTAGCTCCACCCCTGAACTAATACATTAACGATGTACAGCCTCCTGGTTTGCAAGGTTTTTAAGCCAACCCGACTATTTCTGGTAAGCCAGCGATGTAGAGATGCTCTTCAGTCGGCGTCAGCAGAAGTTACCAAGCGTGTTCAGTGACAAATTAGTGAATTTAGTCTCCTCACAGTTCTTACATTTAAACACCTTTTTTTCATTTTAGGCCATGGTAAATCCCTCAGGGCTAAGTTAATGCCAACTGTCTGGAAGTGAAGGAGCTAGTTTATATTTTAGTGGATGTTGTGAGTGACGCTCCGTGCATGTACTACACAGAACAGTTTGGTTCAGTACGTATTTTTGTTGTGTTTCCATTACAAAAGCGACCAAAATATCTGTCCCCAACCATTACATCTTTGGCACCCTTCCCTTGGGGTACCAGAGTTAATGGTATGGTCAGTGGAGCTAGACCGGCTCCACCGGCTGATTGGGTGGCAGAACAACTTAACTCCCTTGTGACCGGTGTTTCTTCAGCCCTCATAGTTGATTCCCAGACAAAGCTACAACATCACACTATGTATCTTGTTGCCACAACCATCAGGCACAGCCCACAACCCGCCTACCAAGTAAAGGTACCGTTCTCAGTCAAAAGGCAAGCCTTATCCAGGGCTTTACCGTTAGGTGGTACTAGTGACAGCTATTCCAGCTAGCAAGCTAACACCTTCCACCCATTTCCACATTGTGCCACTGTCGCAGGAAGTGGAAATACTTGTGACCTGTTAGCGTGTACAACACTGACACCGCAAATGAAAAGTTTAATGTTGTCGGTTGGAAAAAAAAATTGCCCCTTTCCCAACCAAGAAGTAGGATTAACACAGCACAATTGGAACAGAACAGAACAATTAAACCAGAGGTATACACCTTTTAAAAAATGCAGCAATTCACAAAAGTGTAAACCAAGTGTTTCATTCAGCTAAAGTTACTGCAAAAAAGAAAGAAAAGAAAACTAACAAAGGCTGTTTATAACAATGTAAAACAATGACTTTGTGTGTGACACCATAAACTGTTCCTTATATATGTTGAGTGTGGTGAGCTACAGTGTATATAGCAGCTAGCTAGGAAACAGTTTATCTGTTGAGGATGGGTAATCAATTAGCAATTTCAAAAATGAAGTGCTCTGCAGTCTGGTAATAGTTGGAAAGGTCATCAGTTACAACCTGTGAAAATATTTTTTAGGGGCAAAAAAAAAACTACACGAGTTTAGATTGTGAAATCTTCCGGTGACTCATTTCCACTGTGTCCATAATGAATTGTGACTGCACTGGTCGGACACAGAGCTCAGTGAGCTCTGCCAAAAGCACGCATCACGTTTTTTTTTTATCTCCTGATCTTCATTTCATACCTCTGCGTTGGTCTCAACACCACTCAGAGTTGCTGAACACCACGGAGATGGTTAAAACAGTACATCAGGCAGAGTGTATTAATTGGGTTTTTAAGTTTATTTTATGTAAACTGACTAGGTTTCCATTTAATCGTGAATGATAAATGAACAGGAGCAATACCATCATATAAATGAGGCATGACATATTTTGGATACTGAGCAAAAACACTCCTGACTCTTTCATTGTGTCGTGACCCGAGTAAGTTGAGCTGAACCTCACATGGTGGAGAGATGAAGCACCACAACCATGAACTCAGATTGAAGGGTTCGATTACACAATTCATCCATTCTGAATGAGTTTATTTCCATGCCATTTCAATTACGCATTGCATGACTGTAGTCTCCCATAAACATGAAATGGAATTTAATGATTTACAAATTTGGCCTGTCGAAGCCAATTTGCTCTCATCACCTCCATGATGTTTGCACCACAAATGCATGAGACACTAGCACTATTGATTGACTGAGAATACTTTCTTGATAAAAGCTAGACTTTGGGTGAAATTTGATTAAATATTCACCCAAAGCTTAAGAGTTAGCAGCTAGCTCACTGAATAAGCATAACTTAAATCCTAAAATTGTTAGCCTAGCTCCGTCAAATTAGTTAATACACACAACAGCAAACTAATATTCAGCTACCACTGTCACATTTTTAGATACTGCTAATAATTACCTTAGCTTGGGACAATATTATTAGCTGTGTAGATGTTGCATCTTTCCCATGACACTGAGATTTTTGTTTTTCCCCTAACTCATTATAACGTATCATGAGGTATCATTATAAAAAATTATTTATACTGCCTTTGAAAAGAGAACTGCCATTACCAAGGACCTGGCCAGCAGCCAGACACTTACAAATTACAACTTAACAACTTAACCAAAAGGTCCATTTAAAAAAATCTCTAATCTTAAAAACGTATTTGCAGCTTTTTTCATTGTTACATGAAACCCTAACCCAAACCCTAACTTGTCATTGAAGTGTGTCTCTTCTGCACCAAAGTCCATGAAGGAATTAATAAATTTTAGCTTGCAATGATGCAGAAGTTAATGGTCTACTGTTGTCTCATTTGGTAAATTTGAATCATTTTGGTTATTCTCAATGAAGGATGTCAACCACTTGAATCACAAGATAACATAGTGGAACTTGTTGGTGGCAACAGCAGTGGACCAGTACAGTAACTCCTGACCGATGTGATGTAAAATTGTTCATTTTCTCTATGGACTTTGATGCGTGAGATCGAACGTTTACAATCTTCACTTTCTTGCTGGGGGCCACATAGTGGTGCTACTTTTGTCACCACTTCGGAACCCGGTTTGACCAACATCCTTTCTGAGTGGAGTTTACATGTTCTCCCTGTGTTTATGGGTTTTCCCAGGTACTCTGGTTTCCTCCCACAGTCCAAAACATGCAGATTAGGTTAACTGGACACAATGACAGTATGTTGGTCCTATATATGCTATAGACTGGTGACATGTCCTGGATATACTCACCTTTCAACCTATGCCAGCTAGAATTAGCTCAAGCCCCTCTGCGACCCTAATGCAGAGAAAAAAGGGGTGGATAAAGAATTGATGAATGTCCAGCTGGAAAAGGCAAATGTATTAAGATAAAAAAAGACAGTATGATTTTTTTAAAAGGGCTGAAATCATTTTTTCTTTTTTTTTAGTGAGGGCAAGAGTCCGTGTCTGAGGTTAGTTCACAGTGCAGGGGGTGCCGACAGCTCAGTTTGTGTTGCGATTAATTAAAATCACACCTCTAAAACATGAACTATAATTTTAAGAGGCCATTTGCTCATTAATAAAATTAATTTTCAGCTCTTTTTACCGCTGAGCCTTGTCTTACCTCATCAGTCTCAGGGAAGAAACACACACTCTATACCTCATATAGTATATGAGGTAAACAAACCAGTGTGATCCAATGAAGTTACTGTGAGAGAACGTCATGGTGACCTGCCGCGCTATTTAGCCAGGATATTGGCTGCAGTGTGTGTGTAAACTTGCAGATCAGACGTAGACACTCTTTCTCATCGTGTCACGCTAATAGAATTAAAAAGACAGAGAGCGAATCTCAATCTGAAGTTAACCACCACAGTGAATGTTGTGGTGGCTCTCTTTGCTTCCCCCTCCTCGGGATAAGCAGCTTCATTATGAAGCAGCGTGGTCTCCTTTTCATGTGGCTGAGATCATCCCTGTGGGGAGCACCAACGCTGCGAGCCACATCTGACGCTCTCTTGTCCCTGTTCAAACACTGAAATAGTCTTCGGTCATATTGTGTGTGTTTATCTGGTCTGTTTCATAATGCAGCTGCTTGGAAACTAGAAACATAAAACTTGGGGGATCTCGGTGGACAGAAAGAGATGATCAATTTCTGAGGGAACACCCCCACTCTCTTCCAAATCTCCCTGACCCCTCACCCTCCTCCTCCTCACTTCAACTATTGCCCATTTATGAAAAGCTCATTAAAACAGGCCTGGAACAAACAAAGCTTTTCCTGTGAGGCCCCCTTTTCAAACCCATCTCATAATTTCCCTCTGTTTTAATCATTTATATCAATTAATCATTCCTTGGTGGAAAAGATATTCTTCGTTGTCTTCTGTGGCGGTTTTTGTTCTAGCGAGTGAGCGACTTGATGAGTGTGCCGGGAGAGCGCGGCTGGAACCATGGCGCCTCGGCACAGGCTTTGCCAAAAGGGAAATCAGCTCGATGCAGCACAATCTCGTCGGAGCTGCAGGAATAATTAAACAATTAAAGTCAAGAAAAAGATCATCTTTACACATCTGATGTCTTTCTAATGAAGCCAGAGGCATCTCATAATAAAGTTGTTTTGTCATGTAAAAATGCTCGGGCAACTTTTCTCCCAGGCAACTTTTCTCCAATAGCAGCACTTTTAATTTTTTTTTCTTAACTGAACAAGCAGGACAGGTTTTTGCTCTGCAGCAGATTTTCTTTCAACATAAAAGAAAAAGGAATCCTCTTCTCCTTCAGACCCGTGTTGGAAAACATGTCAGCACCACGTTATTTTTCATTAGAAACGTGTTGCACTTTCACGCCTTTGATGTCTCGCACGACGGCAGGGAAAAACAAAAGTGCAAGGCTGAATTAATTACACAATCTCAGCCAAATCGAGGCCTCACAGATTAGCCTTAATCGGTGCTGAAACCATTGACCTGAGGCTTGATGAGGTTGGAGTTGACAGCAGGGCCAGGCTGCAATTACCTCCAGTGACAGACGATGGCGCCACTACGCAGCTATTAGGGCCTTCCTGCTTTCACAGAGGTTGAGCTGGAGTCATCCTTGGTAAACTGAGTGGTTATTGAATGTCAACTAATTAAAGTCAGACATGAGATGAATGCAGCTCAGTATTGATGCCGTGCAGCTTGTGTCCAGGGGTGTAGCTAGGGCAGGCATGGGGGGGCTAAATCCACCCACACTGTTATATTATATTATATTATATTATATTATATTATATTATATTATATTATATTATATTATTACTTCATGCAATTATTTTTAATTGATATATGAAGGTTATATGTTATTTTTACTTAAATAATCTTTGGAATGTCTTTTAAAATATTGCCCAAGTAAATGTGCCTTAGTACATTTCTTTTTTTTTAGATTATTAAATTAGTAAATTATGTTTTAACATTTTGTAATGTGTTATGTTATAATAATAAAAGGCTGCAGCTTCTGTCAATCAGTTCTCCATACATATGAACAGTGAAGCACTCCTGCTGCTCTCATTGCTTTGTTTTGAAGCCAGTGCTTTCATTTACTCCCCTGAATATAGGCATGTGTAGTGTAAATGACCAAAACTGGGAAACTTAATATGACAAGCTTGTTCTCATATTTCAGCAAATTAAGATAAAAATGTGTTATTATAATAGAGTAATATTGAGAAAAATTGCTCCATTTAGGAATGCAGGTAACTAATATTTTCATAATCAAGTCACAAAAATGTTGAAAATTATTTCTTATGGTTTTTTTTTTTTTATGGTTTCTTTGTTATATGGGCAAAGAAACCAGAACATATCACATTTAAGAAGCTGAAAAATCATGTGTTAGTTATTAAAAATATCACTCAAATGGATTAAATGATGACCAAAAGATTTGACTGTACATTTTTTAATCGATTAATAGGTGATTAATCAGTTAATCATTGCAGGGCTAGTTCCATCACATGCTATTACCACATTTAAGGTGTTCTAGAGATATGCTTCAGTGAGTAAAAAAAGAAAAAGAAAAGGAAAATTAAAAAAAAAACAAATTTTGCTCCACCCCCCAGGTGCCCCTTTTGGGCCCTCAAACTTCTTTGACACGGCCCTGCGTGTACTTCAACACTGAGCTGAAAAGAAATGAAAGAAACATCAATTTATCATAATAACTCAACGACTTTTTAATGAATGTTAGATGTAATAAATTCAACACTATCGGTGCAGCGTATTGATCAGGATAGAATGACACAAAGTATTATTTATTGATTTATTTTAGGAAACAAAAACGTTATTTTGAACATTCCACAAACTGTATATTTATGTTTTGTTTAGTTTTTTGGGTTCTCTTAGGTCTGTCTCTCCGCGGTTCACGTCGTCTCCATCCATGCTCACCTCCCTCTGCTCTCATTGGCTGGATTTCACATTCGCTTTAAATGGACTGCGCGCTGATTGGCTGTGGGCGGCGCCTTCGTCACGCGACTAAAAGGCGTTTTTTCCCCCCATCGATTTTATTTTTACTGGAGATTTTCTTCCTGTCAGCGACACATGTAGAGACAGAGTGCAGCTGACGGGACACGGGCAGACGCAAACCGAGGGGGAGCTCCGCAGCTTCGCGCGATTTCATCGCAAAAACACACACTTTCTCGTATGCGTAACGCTCGTGCGCACCATGGACTTGTTTGGTCGGAGAGAACACGTCGAGTTGTGAAGCCGCAGTAGCAGCAGCAGCAGCAGCAGTGAGATCCACGGAGGAAGAGTCCACAGTGGAAATACTATCTGATAACTCCATTTGCTCGTTTCCACTGAAACACAAGCACGAGACGCGTCACGGAGGTTCGCGTGGAGCCGGAGGACTGAGCGACCGCGCGCGATAGTGCGTCCGCCGCGCGTTTGTTTGTTTGTTTATGTATTAGTTTATTATTTATCTGTCTACTTTTTTTGAGGTTGGACTGTTGTAGCGTTCTTTTTTTTTATCTGGTCATCTTTTCTCACCTTTAAAGTGCCGAACTTTACAACCATCACGCTCCACGGAGACACGCGAGGTGAGTGTTTTTAACGCCGTGTTTTATACAGTCTGTGTATGTATGTACGGTATATATTAAAGTCACTGAAAACTGTCCTCTTGGTCTCTGCTCATGTCTCACGTTTACAGTCTGTGCGTCACTACGCGTCGCTGAGCGTGTCTCTGTATTTCTTTTTCCCTATTTTTCAATTTTTAAAAATAGCAGAGGACAACACAGAGGAAAGAGGACGCAGGGGAAGAGACAGAGGACAGAGAAAATTCATAGGGAAAAAAAGGACATAGGAACATTTGGACTGTAGGACTAGAGACATTTGACAGAGACCAGTGGACATGGGAAAAGAGATGGGGGAGAGAGAGACACGAGGTAGTGGACAGTGGAAAAGAGTTGGAGAGAAAAAGGACACAAATTAGTGGACAGTGGGAAGGAGATTGAGGGAAAGAGACAGAAGACAGACGGAGGGAACAGAGGCAGTGGATAGTTGGAAAGAGACGGAAGATGGTGGACATAAGAGGAAAAGATAGTGGACAGAGAAAAAAGGGACAGGGGACAGTGGACAGAGGACGCGAGAGACAAGATAGTGGACCCTAGGACAGAGGACAAGACTCAGAAGTTAGTGGATAGAGGAATAGAGAGAACACTGCACATGTTTTTTTTCTCTTCTGATCCCAAATTGTCTGTCCATGTAATTACTTGAATGTGTCCATTTAAGTTAAAAGCTCTCTCTCCGGCCTGTGAATGAAACTTGAGGATGGTCCATCTTGTTTATCCAGGGGAGTCACTTTCAGCCCCCCCCCCCCCCCCCCCCCCCCCCCCCCCCACCCCCCCCTTCACACACACTCGCCTTCTTCCTCCTCCTCCACTCCTTTTGGATTCATCTGCGTTTAGATTTAATCAGCAGCACTGAGTTTTGTCCCTGAGAGCCATTGCTAATGGGCTTACTGAATGCTTTTGTGTGTGTGTTGGGTGGGTTAAGAGAGAGGGGGGGGGGGGGGGCACAACTAATTAGTCTACCTGCCTTTCAACAAAGATTTGGCTTCATCCACACATGCGGTCGTCCTGCAGGAGACTCGGGGGGTCACAACTAATTAGTCTACCTGCCTTTCAACAAAGATTTGGCTTCATCCACACATGCGGTCGTCCTGCAGGAGACTCGCAACAGAAACCCTGACAGAGAAGCCACTTTACAGTTTGTTTAACAGGAAATAATCTGCGTCTCATCAGATCCGAACACGTCACGTCATCATTACAGCAGCTCCTCTCCTGCTCTGATCCTGCTGTCCTGCATCATGCTCACAAATGTACATTGTACTTGTGGTTCGGGTTCAAATATGCATCAGGTGTTGGTGACATGTCGTAGTCTGTGCCTGTTTTCTTCTTGTTCCTGCAGTAAAGTCATTCTCCTCCTCCAAACGACAAATAATACATTGTTTTCTCCTCAAAATTTCTATTTCAGGGGTGACACCGATATGGGAGAGGTTAGCGTGCACATACCATATGGGCGATAAGACCTTAGCAGCTGGTCACCAGTTTTTGACCCTGTGTCCTGCTTCCACTTTACTCTTTCCAATTAAAGGCAAAATGCCAATAAATATGTTTCAAAATAGCGATGGGAAACATTGCAATTAGCAAATTGCTAGGGCAGCTGTTTTATTTGGTCGTTTATTAGGTCCACCAATAAAAAAAAGGGGAATACATGCATGTTGGGAACAGTTCATATCCTAAAAGTTCTCAACCTTGCATGAATCTTTCTAGATCTCATCTATAAAGACTCAGCCTTTATTTTTATTTTATTCATATATTTTACAGAAGGCTTAAAGTCCAATGAAATGTTCTATTACCACAGCTGTTTATTGTCAAAGTAGACGCAGATATGAAACTGTATGTATTAAAGTTTGTTTAGTCGGCACGAAACACTGAACAATTAAAAAATACAGTTCAACTGCAGCCTTTGTGATTTTGTAATTTCAGATTCATGTTAAAACCCATAATTATTCGGACCCAGTAAATGCATCTCATGGTGTAATGCACCCCATGGACAAGATGAGAGTAATTTGGCTTGTGACCAGAGAGTTGCTGGTTTAAATCCCAGGATGGGTCAAGGGTTGGGGTGCCCCTGAGCTGCCCACTGCTCCTGTGCCTGGCATGTGTGTAGCAAGGATGAGTTAAATGCAGTAGTAGTGCAGGGATGAGCCACAGAACGAGGGCAGATTAGTCGACTAAACAACTTGTAGCAGAGCTGCACTCAGAACTGCTCCCTTAATGAGATCAGCTCTCGTGTGCAGCTGCTCCTCAATGCAAACAAGACAAAAGTGATAGGTTTTTAGAAGTGATTAATGAAACTGTGCAGTTTCATCCTCATCTAAGTTTCTATATCCCCTAAATAACACCTAAATTAATTAGTAAAAGCTTGAACCACAGCCTTGTGAGTGTGACATTCATGACCCCTGTGTGTTTCACAGGGACAATGGTGAATCCAGGAGGCAGCAGCCAGCCACCGCCGGTGGGCACGGGGTCTCTGTCCTGGAAACGGTGCGCAGGATGCGGGGGGAAAATCGCAGACCGCTTCCTGCTCTACACCATGGACAGCTACTGGCACAGCCGCTGCCTCAAGTGCTCCTGCTGCCAGGCCCAGCTGGGCGAAATCGGCACGTCGTGCTACACGAAAAGCGGCATGATCCTCTGCAGAAACGACTACATCAGGTGAGATGCACATATTATCTTTGACTCCAGTCCAGTGTTGCAGAACAAGTTGGACAACTAAGTATCCCAAATGCCATCTTGGTCCCATGAGGAAATAAACAGACCACTTTTCATGAAATTAATTAATCATATGAAATTTAGGGGTTTGCATTGTAAAAGATTTGAATTTTATACTGATCCTGGGTATTGTATTTTTTTACTCCCTTGTTTGTGGAAGAAAAATAATAATAATAGTAATAATAATAATTTAAGGACAACATTATTTTGAAGTATTTGGAAACAATAATCAGTATTTTACAACATTTTGTGCATTTTTATGAGAGAAACAACTCATCTTGTAATCAAGAAAATAAGTTCACCTAAGTGATAAAGAAATTATTAGATTTGGTCTTATGAATTTTAAGAGTTATTGCTCACAGTCAAGTGAGGGACAGAAGTCTACTCTTGTTGGATTTCCTCGTTTGTTCAAGCTTGCTTCCTTTTTATCTGATGACGCAAGAGGAAACTTGGTTTTAAATGTCGGAGTAATTAAATCAGACACAAGGAAGAGATGGTTGTTGTTATTTAGTGTAATGGACAAAACACAGTAACTGTAACATGGTGAACTGTTTTGTTTTTAAGAGTCAAAATAAGAAAATATGCTATTTAGGGTGTCAAATATGTACACACTCAGGAAAAAGGCGGAGGAAATCAGAGGGGTACTTCGTTCATAATGTGACAACGTAACACAAGAGAAAAAAATACTAAGACGCAGAGTGTGTTTTTAAATATTGTAGTAGGTGCTACAGATGCCAGATGTCAGGTTGTTGCCGACATCAAGTGTCACAAGGCGAGGCCCAGTTCTCCCAAAGATCAAATACTAACGTTTACATGATGAACTACATTGTTTTTATGTTACAAGTGATGGGTTGTAATGTCAAATGTGTAAAACGTGGAACCTGTGCTGCGCTCGACGTGCTTTTTTAAATCCTCGCACGTGACTTCAAATGTAACGTGTGGAACTGAACACGCACTTATGAAAGATGCTGAGGAAGTCACTTGGGTACTGCATTAACAAAAAGCAAGAGACAAATACCATGTAATTACCAAAGAGAGTGTGTTTAAATATTCTAGTAGGTGCATCAGATGCCAGGAGGAGGTTGTTGGTGACATGTTGTAAATGAGATGAGGCTCAGTTCGCCTGAAGTTCAAATTCTTGTGTTTATGCGGTGAATTGTTTTTTTGCAAGTTAGAATAAGGAATTAATTGGAGAGATTCTATTCTATTGGATACTAATCGATACTAAAAACGTTGGATTCGGTACTCATTTGCACCAGCGTCAGTACCAATAGTGCTGTGATCTGTAACGTAAACACTTTTGTGCAATAGTGTCTGAAAGTGAAGCGATTCTCTTGAAATCCTAAAATGTAAGCCGAGGGAAGTTGACCAGCAATAAGACAGAAACAGTAGCAGCCTACCTCACCTAAAAAGAAAGAGTTACAGGTAATTATAATCTATTTTTTTACATCCCCATGGTAACGAGTGTCGTGCATTTTCTGTGGGCATCGTATCACGTTTGAAATGCTAGTATTGTGTAGGGGTGAAATTATTAGTCAGGAACAAAAGTGGTTGCTGATGAATTTCATTGTTGATAACTGTCTGCTACTTGGTCGTACATCATTTTCACACTGTTAACACCGAACGACTCTGTGATATTATGAAGAGAATTAACGTTGCTTTTTACCCCTCTCTGCTGAAAGTGCCTCCGTTGACTCCGTTAGGTCAGGCTCCGGTTAAGTTAAGATTTGTTTTGTTACCTTTTGTTACTGTTTATTGTGAAGGCCCAGAAATAAATCCACATTCCGCTTTTCAGGATCATCAGTGTCGTGACTGTCTGCTCAGGAGAGTGGTTTATCTTCTATGTGACCGCCTTTTTAAAGGAAAACATGTAACATCACTGTTACACGTTTTTGATTACCAAAAGGGACATTTTTTAGACCAAGATGCACTCACAGCACCCTCTGTTGGACAACTTAGTAAATACTCCAAGAGTCTGATATGCTTCAAGGCTCCATATTTTGAAGGGTTTTTAAGGTTGTCCGATTAGTTGATTAATGGTTTCAATAATCGATGGCTAGTCGACTATTGAAATAGTTGTTAGCTGCAGTAAGACTGGGTGATATATCGATATTATAGCTGTATCGTGACATGAGAACATGGCGTTAGATTTTGGATATCGTCATAAGCCACATCGCCCAGCCTTAAGCTGCAGCTGTGGCATCGCGCGCACACTCGTGGTAAAAAGGAAGTGGAAGTCAGTGGTGCACTTCATTCATTCATTCATAATGGGAATATAAGATTAAAGTTAAAATTACTCGAGGAAAGAAGGGGCTAGAAGCGTGGATACACCTTTCCACTTGTAAAGGGAGCATGCTCGGTGCAAGAGCGACAGCGTGTGTTATGGAAGCAGGAGATGTGTGTGGAGATAAAGATGGTCGCCATGGAAAAAAAAGGAAAAAAAAAAAAAAAAAACATCTGACAGTGAGTCTACACAATTAAATGCTTTAATTATAGTCCCCCCTCCATTTCCTTTAGTCCTGATGGGTTTTATCTAATGAGATCTGGTCCCTGGCTTGTATCCGCTCCCAGTGACGTGTCCGAAATGAATGAGAGCCACACTGCAAACAAAACATTTAATTAACCAAATTGGCTTTTGAGTGAGAGAGGAAAAGAGAGGGATAGAAAGACGAGAGGGATTATTGTGAAGGCCATTTGCTGCTGTTTTTTTTTTTTTTTTCCTCCTCTCTTGATCTTAAAGGGGCAGGCTCATTTTTGTAATTGACTGTTAAACCGCGTGTATGACACACATGTTTTTAACTGCGGCCTCACAAAAACACGCTCTCACCCAGCAGATATGGAAATGCTCATATGATTCTGATAAAAGTATCCATGCTGCTTATTGATACCAATACTTTTTGACACCTTTCTGTAATCTGATGCTGATGATTAGGGGTGGGAACATTTGGATTACCATTTATGATTCGTTAACCGATCTAACGCAATTATATAATTGCGTCTCAGTGCATCAATTTAAAGAAAACTCTATTTAAAGATCCTTCATTAAATACATATTTTACTGAAAATCAAGGAAAGAAACATAAATCTAAATCCTTTGCAATTAAAAAAAAACAACAAAACTTTATTTATCCTCCACCTCTGGGTGGTAACGTCACATGTTGTTGCTCATGTTGCCAAAGTATTTAACCATTCAACTAGCTCACTTCTTTCTTGTACTTCATAGAAGCCCCCATTTTTCCACAGATCGGCTTTTAATCCATATTTAATCCACATTTTAGAAATAGCTCTCGCTCAGCCAACTTTGCGAAAGCTTACGAGGTGACACGCACATTTATGCCGTGTGACTCTTAACCAGGTTATTGGTTAAGGCATATTGAACGCAACGATGTAGCGACGCGACGTAGCGACGCGGTGATGCATATGTTGGGCGACTCTACTTTTAATATTTGATTTAACCAAACATACAACCAAACATTTTACTACATATATAATGCTACGTTTTAAAAAAGCCAACGCTGTCTGGGATTATTTACAACATACATTTTTAGTTCTTAAACGTGACGTCAACAGCTGCTGAAGTAAGCAGCAACACATTAGCGCAGCGTCGTAGCGGGGGAGGCTGAACAGAGACTGCTGCATTTGTTAGTTGTCGTTTAACCTTGCTTTTAGCATTGCTAAATGTCAGCTGTGCCGAAGCAGTCAAACACACTGTGCTGCCTCACTTTTATAGAGTGTGTATTCTAAATGTGTTGTGCTTTACTTTTGTTTTTGCTAATTTTAGCCAACTCTTGCCTTTGCAGCAAGAGGCCCCGGGCTCACTACCCGGTTGGAACAAGGGGCCTTCTGCCAGGAGTTTGCATGTTCTCCCCGTGGTGCGTGGGTTCTCACCGGGTACTCCGGCTTCCTCCCACAGTCCAAAACATGCAGATGTGGGAATTATGTTAATTGGACGCTCGAAATTGCCCGTAAGTGTGAATGTGAGAGTGAATGGTTGTCTGTCTCTATGTGGCCCTGTGATGGACTGGCGACCTTTCGCCCCCCGCGACCCTTAGTGGATTAAGCGGTAGAAAATGAGTGAGTGAGTGAGTGAGTGAGTAATTTTAGCAATACCAGCCCAAACTTTTGAGCTCTAATCTGCCATTATGGCTTGAGTAAACAACTACAGATGGTTCAAAACCACTTTCTTCTGCTCTGATATAGATACTGAAATCACAAACCTGAGCATCTATCGATACTGATAAGGCAGTTCTGCTGAAGTTACATTACCGGCCACTTCAAGAAAACATAAAGTTCCAACTGTAACAAATATTCTGCTGCAGTAAAGAAGAAATAAACAGCTCACATTTCTGCAGTCTTTTCTTAGGGAAGCATTTATGTGAAATGTAGAGGTTCGGGACTGTATTGGATATTCTGTTTTTCTTTTCGTGATATGTGATGATTTGCTCAGTTGTGATTGCCTGACGTCCACAGCTTCAACCTAACATGCATATCAATAGTGTTATTGCCCAGATGCTTATTAATAAGTATTGTCAAATTAAGGGCTGGTATTAATTCAATATGGGTTCTCAGTGCCCATCCATATCATTTTAGTGTCACTCAGAACCCATCACTTCCCCTCTGACCCATCAATCACACACAAGAGCACCACAAACAACCAACAAAGGCTTTCAGGTCCATTTCGTGTCACAGGATGATGGCGTTTTTAAGAAGCAGGAGGCGGGACATATTGTTTCCATGGGCCGCTGGTTGGAAGGGTGAATTCATTTACTTGTGGCTGCTGGATTGAGGGAGAATGCCCCCCCCCCCCTTAATTGAATAAGCCTAGGTAATTAAATGGCACTTTTCCAATAGAATGTGTGAGGTAAATGTAATAGTTATTTAATATCACTTTGAAGTCTGCCCACTCAAGCACTATGACAGCACGAGAGAGAGAGGGAGAGAGAGAATGTGAACTATTAGGCCGAGGAAGGAAAAGGGAAAAAAAAAAAACCTGTGATCTCAGAAATTAATTAAATCGCACGCAATTTAGGGGAAACGTTTATCTTGATTTGTCATAACAGAATTAATTCAAGGCCTTCAATTCACTTGGGGCCAGATCTGTTACTCTGAATTAACCAAGTGTAATTTGGCTGATTCCCCCCCCGCACCCCCACCAAAACACATGCACAGATCCACACACATGATGTCGTCCCCCCATCCTTGCAATCTCCAGTCTCCTACTCTCCCTGTCCATGGCCCCCCACCCTTCCACCCCATCTCTCCCTCTCCCTCTCTCTCTCTCTCTCTCTCTCTC
>JAFBJR010000046.1:1010112-1022846 GCA_016785285.1 Brachirus orientalis
CCCCTCTCTCCCTCTCCCTCTCTCTCTCTCTCTCTCTCTCTCTCTCTCTCTCTCTCTCTCGCTCTCTCTCTCTCTCTTTCTCTCTCTAATGCAGCTCTTGCCATTATGCAAAGCTCCCGCTTCAGTATCAATATGGCCTAGTGCTTTTAAGGTGCTTTGGCTGCTGATGTAGAGAGGCATTTTTAATGGACTGTGTTGCAGAAATCATTGTTGTGGGGGTAATTTTACCCTACTCAAAAGGCCTTGGCGAAACGAGGTCTGCATTTACCAGACAGACCCAGCAGCGAGCCACACTATATTTCACCTGGCAGTCAGCACTGAAATGAAATCCAATAGTCGTCGCCTACACGGAGAACAGACAGCTTTAAATGTGCGTGCGTGTTCTTTTATTTGTTTTTGTTGTTTTAATTTCATCAAGCGTGTTGGTTTTTCCACATCCGCAAGGGAAGATAAATCAAGATAAATCCGTCCTCCACAAAGAGCCACAGTTTTTTTTCTTTCTCCTACCTTTTTTTTTTTTTCGGAGGAGAAAAGCAAAAATCGGATGTGTCATTGCAATTAAAGAGTCCCTTGGCCTTAATTATACTGACCCGGGGTATCTGCTTCACCTCTGCGCTGTACTTCACTGGCAGAAGAGGCCATTAGAGCCCAAGTTCAAACCGATATAGCAGCTTAATTGAGCACCTAAAGGCTTTGGCTCCTTAAATCAAATACTATCAAGAGGCTGTGCTCAGGTTTAAAAAGAAAATAATCAACTTAGGTGAAGCTTCCATACTGTGGTGAAA
Source organism: Brachirus orientalis (assembly GCA_016785285.1). Taxonomy (NCBI): domain Eukaryota; kingdom Metazoa; phylum Chordata; class Actinopteri; order Pleuronectiformes; family Soleidae; genus Brachirus; species Brachirus orientalis. The sequence continues at coordinate 1,010,898 of JAFBJR010000046.1, forward strand.
CAAGAGGCTGTGGTGAATTAAAAAAAAAAAAAAAAGTCTTTTACTTGTGTAGCCTCTCTGGAAACTCACAAATGTGTTTTAAATTTGAGCAAAGTTTAAGGCCACTTTGAAATACAGAAATACACACATACAGTATATGCAGGCAGGAGTGTAAAAGCACGGCCTATACAGTATGCTCACCCCCATTGTTGTGTTTGTCCCAGTAAGAGCGGAGAATTGGCAGTGTTGTGACAACAGTCTCCAGTTAATTAGTTTCTGAAATTGAGTTTTGATGGAGCCTTTCCAAATGATGCGAAGACAAAATTTGCTTCTGCCTCCTCCTCGTCTGTCTCATTCAAAACCATTTCTGTGTTTCCTTCTGCACGGAGCTACAGCTTTGTTTGTTCGTTTACATTCAGCCACTCAAGTCATGGTCAGTGCACTGGAAGCATTTATTTAACATCCCTTAGAGGATGATTCGATATGTATCGAGTAGGATTGGGCAATTTGAACAAAAATGCAGTTTACCTTTGCAAACACAAATGACGCAACATTGTGTTAATAGACGTATGACTAATTAGGTACTCACTAGGCCATTGAAGTATGGAAACTGCTATATTTGATAAACATTGCTCAGTTTTGTGTTGTGTTTTTTTTTTTTTTTATGCTGTCATGACTTTTGTTATTTTTTCTTGGAATATCTTCACTTTAGCTATGTTCACACGTGGAAATATTTTTTTAGTTTGACTAATTACAACTTTCCTGTTTACATAGACCTAAAAATAAGTTATCAGACTGTAAGGTTTGTATTCACATTTTTAGTGCGAATACAAACGTGTTTACTCGGAATAAACCATTTGCAGATTTGGTCTCGAACCAGCAGTAGAAGGTGCTTCACTTTTGTCTGTATTGGACATAAATAACATTGTCGCTGCTTACTCTCAGCTTTGTGTTCCTGTAGCCTTTAGCCTTGTTCTGTTGTCCGGAGTTCTTTTAAAGCCTCTAATTAATAAGAAAAGGACGCCAGCTTTAGACCAGATTTTGCTCCCGCCATGTTTCTCTCATTTCCAGTGTTATCAAAAGTCACATTTACCTATGCAAAAGAATGGCAAAAACCACGCCTCTCGATTGCAATGAAATCTGTTCCCGAATGGGCCATATCAGACATTTTTTTAAATTCTAATCAAGCATTTATTTCTTTTATTTGTGTCCATGCAAACAAGCTACTTTTTCATGATTAATGTCTCTAACTTCGGGAACGCTATCAACGCTTTCATGCCTCTAACCATCGTTGTTGTATGTGTTGGTGTCTAATATGTATATACGAGTATTTGTATATAAAAAAAAATGGCATTAATTAATTAACATCACGTAGTCAAGAAATTCTTAAGGTCTCCATCTCTAGTATGTAGATATTGATAGATTTTGATTCAAGGAACGCTCCAATCCAATTTGATCTTGTTAATCTCACACTAGCAGATTAACAAGAGCATGAGGGATTGTGTCCCCTCCATTCATTTTTAAAGGGAAAAAAACATATATAGATTAAAGTATATACTGTACACTATATAAGTACCAGAAAAAAAGTTTATCAGTATTGATCCAACCTCTTGGGGGGTTCTGAATTTTGGGCAAACTTTTTAAAATCCCCAAAGTTTGATCTGTCGAGCAGAAGTACAAACTAATAGAGAGTATGAATGGCTTTTATGAATGACTGGAGAATCTTATGTATTTCCCATTTTATGAAAAAAGTAATCCGCCAGTTAAGAACATGACCGATTTTAGTTTTCTTAATCACATTTAGAGGCAAAACTTGACACCTATAATGTAGGATCAAACATTTTTACCTCCACCAAGGAAGTTATGTCTTCACCAGTGTTGGTTTCTCCGTCTGTTAGCAAAATAACTCAAAAGGTTATGGATGGATTTTGATGAAACTTTCAGGACAAGGAACAGATGGCGCTGATCTGAAATGCCGTCTGGACGCAGGAACGTTTTTATCATTATATGCCGAAGCACTCGCTACAAAACCTGATCACGACACATGCAGCATTACATTCATTTATGTGCATGTCCTGTCACCTTGTGGCAATTTAATGGTACTGCAGTACCAAGGAGGATATGTTTTTGCCAGCGTTTGTTTTTGTCTGTCTGTCTGTTAGCAAAATAACTCAATAAGTTATGGGTGGATTTTGATGAAATTTTCAGGAAAGGTGTGTAATGAGACAAGGAACCGATTATTAGATTTTGGTGGGGATCCAGATCACTGTCTGGATCCTTTTGAAGGACTCTTTATCATTGCTTGGTGGAGGTCTGCGCTCTCCGAGTGCTTCTAATTCACAGTGGAAACATCCATTCTCTCACTCTGTAATGCTTTTAAATGCTTCAGCCAAATATTTTGGACTTAAGAAGTGAGTTAACGCAACAGAAATTTAAAGTCTCGCAATCATGGTGAATAAAAGATGAGACATCGACTGGTTCATGGCACATTTAGATTAATACACTTGTCTGCATTTTAATATATTCGTATTTCTCACTTCATCATGGAGAAATGACTCATAAGTTACACCTAATTTACACTAGGGCTGAATGATTTTGGTATTTTTAACATGTTTTTATTTGAGTTGTGATTATTGTTCTTTATGTGGGGTCAAGTTCGATTTTTTTGAATTAAAACATTTACTATTACCACAGGAGAAATCTTTATTAACTTTTATGCTCTGATGTAATGATGAGAACTTGAAGATTTTGAAGAATTTTACATTGCTAATAGAGTTTTTTAGAACATACGTTGCAGGCTTTGTGATTTTCTGATTGCAACAATTCATTATTCATATCCAATTTACACCCTAAAACATCTAAAAAAAACCAAAAACTCTTTTCTCTTATTTTCTTTTCAGCCAAACAACTTTATCTGATGCGTGCTCGCACATACATACACGCACACATCAGCGTTACTCACCCACACATCAGTGTTACTCACCCATCCCTCCTCCCCTTCCTATCCCTTTCTTTTCCATCCCTCTCTCCCCTTCTCTCCGGAGCATGTCAGATGCCGTGGTCTTATTTGATTGCTTAGGAAAAGTGCAGTGATAGAGCAAACACCCGGTGAGATATGATGACAAATGGGTCCAGATCCCAGTAAATTACTTTCTGCTCAAATCGAAATTTCATTCAGTTTGCTGCTCACCGAGATGAAGTAATCTAAATTGTGGACTCAGAAGGAAGATAGAAGGGAAGCTGGAGCAAGCATTTCATTATCAAGAGGAGGGAAAGAGAGAGAGGGAGAGAGAAGGTTAGGGACGAAAGAGATGAGCAGAAGCAAATCTAAAGTGTTGACACCATGATTGAAAAGGTTAACCCATGCACATTATATATCAAACCGAGTAGCTACGGGCTTCTAATGGAAACACGGCACTGACGGAGCGCTCACCGGAGTCCTAATGGCAAAAACACTATGTCTCCACCTGGGCGCACAATCAAATCCTCTTAGGTCCTGATTGCTTATGTTCCAGGTTATTATTAGGTTGTGAAAAAATGTGTGTACCAAAAGTAATATGCAGTTTCAGCGAGAGCTGCAGGATTCATCTGTGCGCTGTGTGTTTTTTAAATGGAGCCGGAGGAGCAGCGAATTTGGCACCAAATCCAGTTTTCATTCAGTCCCACACGCACTCGGTACAGACACAAGAGATGTTAGGACGCCACTGTCTGTGACACCAGGCTGAATCCATGCAGTGCTTACAACTGTAGACTGTATGTAAGAAGTAGACATACATTAATCTTACAGTCTGCCAGTGGAGCTCAACCTGGAAGTAAGAGATATTGAATAGCCACCTGGTGGTGACTTCACTGGTTGCAAAAAGAGCTTAATTTGAAGAGGAGTCTATAGGGAAACGAGCTTCTACTTCCCATTTGATTTGTAACGTCAGTAAACCTTTTCCTTAGGATTTAATGGTCTCAATCACAATAGTCAATAGAACATGATTAATTCACTCACTCGCTCATTTTCTACCGCTTTATCCACTGAGGGTCGCGGGGGGCGCTGGTGCCTAACTCCAGCTGACATAGGTCGAGAGGCAGGGTCACACCCTGGACAGGTCGCCAGTCCATCACAGGGCCACATAGAGACAGACAACCATTCATTCTCGCATTCACACCTACGGGCAATTTCGAGCGTCCAATTAAGCTAATCCCCACATCTGCATGTTTTTGGACTGTGGGAGGAAGCCGGAGTACCCGGTGAGAACCCACGCACCACGGGGAGAACATGCAAACTCCTGGCAAAAGGCCCCTTGTTCCAACCGGGTTGCTGCAAAGGCAAGAGTGCAAACCACTACATGATTAATTCATTTATTTAAAAAAGATGCTTATGTGCATGAACAGACAGTCTGGGTAGAGTTTCAAGGGAAATGTACAAGACTGGTTACAAATTAGAAAATAGATGTCAAAACACGGCGCCTGTGAGTGGACACCGATGTGGTTGACAGCTGGTATGATCTAATAGGAGCCTGTGAATTTCTGGTTGCAAAACCTTAACATGGCTCTGCCCAAATCACCAATCGCAAGGCTTCAGAACAGGAGTTTAACACTTTATATGTTGAAAAGTTTATGTCAGGACTGGTTGCCACTTACAGCATAGTAACTCTTTCTCCTCCTCTTGTCTCCTTCTCTCAGGTTATTCGGAAACAGCGGAGCATGCAGCGCCTGTGGTCAGTCCATTCCAGCCAGTGAACTGGTGATGAGGGCACAGGGCAACGTGTATCACCTCAAGGTAAACGTTTTGATCTAGAGGAAGACTAACACTTTGATTTGTCCTTAGTGTTGTGATTGAAGCAGGGGTAGGCAACATTTTTTTCTGTCCTCATTGATATTAGGGCTTATTAACAAGAATCCATATACAGGGGTGAAGATATGGTATAGTGCGATATGTTGGGATGCTATAAGCAAAACGATATATTGTGTGGAAGGGGTGGAAAAGAGTCAAATGGTCAAAAGCCCAATATTTTTGTGTGAAAAAAATTGAATTGAATTAATTTTCTTAGACCCATAATTGATAACTATATAGTAACAAGTGATCTGAGCGAAAGGGTATAGTACAGATTCATGTTAAATTAGTCAGAGGTTTATTTTTTCTGGTGGGTCTAATCTTAAAGGTGAATTTAGTTAGAGTTATTTTTCACAAAATGACGTGCCATCAATTATCTGTATCAAAACCGAACTGTGGCATCGTACCAGCCCAGTATTTAACATGAACATGTCATGAGCATGTGCTTTTACCCCCAGGTGTAATTACATCTTCTCTTCCTCCTCCTCGTCCCCTCTTTATCTTTCCTGCAGTGTTTCACATGTTCCACCTGCCGGAACCGGCTCGTCCCGGGAGACCGGTTCCACTACATCAACGGCAGCTTGTTCTGTGAACATGACCGACCCACAGCGCTCATCAACGGCCATTTGAGTTCACTGCAGACGAACCCACTACTGCCTGACCAGAAGGTACTGCGAGGCATGCGGCAGATATTAAATCTTACACAGCGCAGATGAATTTTATTTTTAGACAGCCAATGGATTTTTCCATCATTCTTGTTGGAGGACATGCACTCAGAAGATCTGTATTAATCGTCGGTACAAAACACTTCAAAAAAAAAAAAGAAAAAAAGACATTGTGTGTGTTTTGTTTTTTGCATTTCCATTATGAATAGTTTCAAAATAAATGGCACAGTTCCATTCTTGGTACCCTTTGAGCAGGTTTTACACCAATGAGTCACCTCCATCATCTCTCTGGATCTGTGGCGATCCGGTAAAAAAGCCTGTCTCTGTTTTGTCATCAATAGCTATCTACCATATTCTCTTTCATAATGAAAATGGCCAGCAGAGAGATGAGTTGTGTGACATATTGTGTGGTACATACGTCTATAGAGGTGGACAGTGCTGTTTCCTGCCAGAGGGCGTTAACTTGGCGGTGGGTCGTCAGCTACTGGACCTCTGTTGAAGTGAACTGTGTTATTGGGTGGTGGTGGTGGTGGTGGGTGGAGCAACAGGCCGAAACATAAACATAGTGTGCGGCCCATACATGAAAATTGAATGGTGAATAAACAGGCTGCAACAGTATTTCAATTTAAAATGTGTCATTATTCTCTTGTGGCATGTCATGGTCACTTTATTACTTAATATAATAAATTCCTCACATAAAGCCCCTTTTAAAGCCGACTGTTCACCTGCTCTAAGTTCTTATTCCATGGCCGACAAAAACGACGTTCGGGAGCCGAGCTCAAACACAGATGGTGAGCAGAGGCAGTCGCTCTGTCATGAAAGCCGTCACCATGGCTTTCCCCTCAGATTTCATCTTGATGCCTCTGGTGAAAGCAAAACAGAAGGCCTAATCATATACAAAGGATAACTTCATTCTTCAGGATGGCGTCTCTCTGCCCGCAGATATAATCATCTTTGCCTCACAACAAGGAGCTTTATTGATACCTCGTCTGTGCACACAGAGATATGGGAGGTGGTTGGAGTGTGTCACAGTCTGACTGAAAGAGGAATTATGTTGTTGGGGAGCATGCATTTCACCTTGAGTGGTTTTGTGAGTGGAGGAGAGGTAGGACTCCATTAGGCCCCCCCCCTTCCTCCATGTCACAGGCCTTTTAAGAGCTTGTCACTTTTACAAATCAGCTCTCAGAGCTCTTAGAGCTGCTCACATTCAAATTGAAAGCTGTTGCATTATCTAGCTTAATTTTAAATGTCTGTTTAAGTCCTCGCTCCCCCCCCCCCCCCCCCCCCCCCCCCCCCCCCCTCCTGAACGTCTCTTGTAGCAATGGCTGGCGTAGTAAATATGAGGCCCTCATTGTTTATTTATGCGTTAACATCAATTGTAGTGAAAACTGCTGAATTATTGATGCTAAAATGCAATCTGAATATTGGCCCCGGTGCTTTAATTATAGCAGAGAGAGAATTATTAAATAAACAGAGACACATCGCTCAGCGGGAGCAGTCTCAGGATGCTTCTGTTATTTGCAGGAGAATTACTCCACCACTGACACACTCCATCAACACCAACGCTCTCGTTGCCTCTGCTAAAGACGAAGTTGGACGACCTGAAACAACACGTACACCCGTGCAGGGCGATAATGAGGAGGTTCCTACTAAACAAATACTTTCAGAGCAAGGTCTGAAACATAATTCATAGCTTGAGTAGTACATACTTTGTACATAAAAAAAAAAAAACTGATTAAATACATATAATATTGAATTATTTTTAAAAAATGGTAAATATTAAAGGGACAAAGAAGAAAATAGGCATTTATATGGGGGAAAAAAAAAACACGTAATACATGAATCAAACCACAGATCATGTAAATGACTCGGGGGCCAAACTTTTCATTGCATCCATAGAAAACAGCCCCAAATTTGAAGCAGGCATGGCTCAGTACCATTTAACTTTGTCAGTTATAAATATCACAACCTTGACTTTCTACTGATAATATGTATCCATGTCTTTTTAGACTGTTTTATTAACCTGATAACACAGTTGTGCTGAGTCATTTATCACCTTGTCTAGTAAACGCTGCAGTATTTTATGTCTCGTTTTTTTTTTCAGGACTGTTGATACTTTATCCAAATTTTTATACATTTGAAATGCCTTGTTGATGAAATGTGCTATATAAATTAACTTGCCTTACATTTTTAATATATTTTTTTTTTTATCAGATTCTATTGACTTTGGACTGATTAGATTAATATTTGGGTTCAAAGTTAAAATACACAGCCTAGAAGCACATCAGGCTATGTGAACTAAATACCATATGGTCCAGTCGAGAGCACTGCGAGGGCAGCATTAAAGAGAAGTACAGTAGTAATAAATGATATCATCATGTTTGTGTGTGTGTGCAAGGAACGGTGTCTCGTGACTGGTTTTCGGAAAAGGTGAAAACCATGTACTAAAAATCAGATTGGCTCATTCCTAATTTGAACCGGGGTTTTGATGACCGAGTATAAGAACAGCTCAGAATTGATGCACGGTTCCTCGTGTTGCGAACTTACACATATTCCTGTCTTACACTAGGTCCTGGAGGTGGCTTTCATAGGTTAGCAGAGCAGCGTTTGTCAAGGCTGACTTCATAGCAGGACTTCTCGCAGGACTGATTTTGCTAAAGCAACAGTGATGCCCAGCATTGTGGCCAAACTGGAGGACAGCCTGGTCTAAGTGTCTAACTTGTCTAACTTAAAAGACATAAGCAATTTGATTCGTAAGTGCATGCACTGCTGCTTGGCCATTTCTACAAATTATCTAATATTCTAAATTCCAGCACATGAGAGCTAATGATAATAATGCAGGGTTCCCAGCGTGTTGAGCTCACGGGAGCAGCTCATTAGATGCATTCAAGAAATCTTCAACCGTGTGTTTGAAAAGAGTTTGAATTAGGTGCAAAGTAACAGATCAGCGCAACACCGTTAGCATGACAGCACCGTATATAAAGTGAATAAGTGTCTTTTTAGTTGTAGCCTCCACCCGGTATGTGTGTGTGCAACGTAACAGCACAAAGTGGAACATGGAGGAACATGAAGCAGCTGCATAAACAGTTGACCATCATTTGGATTTAGTGCAATTTTCTTGTAACATAATAGCTGTCGTGTGTGTTAATGGCACCAGATATTTGATGCTCATTTATTCGACTTTCTTCTCAGCATCTCCCTAATCTCTTTGTTCAGAACAGACAAATTACCTCTCTCAAACCGAGCTGCTTTGACCCAGGGGAGTGAGACCCTCCCAGCGTCAGTCACTTTAATTAGCCCCCAAGTAGGAGCTTGCAATTACTAATAGACTGAAGCCTCCTAGTGATTTGAGGGATGAAGGGAAAAGTAAATCGCCCCTTAGAAACATGGAGGAGAAGAAAGCCAGAAAACAAGAGAGATGAAAAAGTTGGTTGGTGGTGGAGCAGACAGATAATTGTCTTTACTCCCCCTGCATCTTTCTGTTTCACACAATCACCTCCTGCAGTTTCTGTTAGAGCGACGTTCTAATTATAGAGAATCGCTTTGTGGATGCACTTTTAAGTTAACGGAAAGTTAATAGGACAGCAGATGGTGTTTAAAGCACAGCTGATCAATAAATTAAACACTGGTGGCGGAGCGTTGTTTTATCACAGTCAAACATTTGTTTGTATTTGTAGAGAAAAATGATTTTCCAATCAAAAAAAAAAAATCAAAATTTTTACTGCAATTTCTAAATCACATAGCCAATTGTAATTGTTTCATTATGTTATTTTATGAATGTACAGTATGTTTGATAATTCAGTAAATGTTGTCTCTGCCCTGAAAAAAGACATTTTTAATTTCAAGTGCCTTTTTAAATAAGTTGGGAATGAATAAAATGTTTTTTGCTGTTAGAAAAACATAATGTATGTTGTATGCAATTCATTTCTCATTCTTCTATTAGAATGTTGTAGTTTTTTTATGGTGTCATTTAGTGATGCTTTAGTGATTTTGCCAAGTAATGTACTTACAGTTACCCAAACATTTCCAACACTCTTAAAGTCAATAGAAATCTGAAATATTTGGGACTATATATATATATACACCACCAGTCAAAAGTTTGTAGTTTGCAGTAAGACAACAATTCCAATGGTCCCATGATACTGGGCCTTTGACACTGTTCAGACTGGGAGACACCTAGTAACAGAAATCACATACTGTGCACTGGACTGAAGATTGACAGTATTTTCTATTATCTGGTGGCTTTAATGGCAGAATTTAAAGCTGCAGTGCACTTGGTCTTTATGAAAGAGACAGTGTAGCATTAGTTGGATGTTGTATCTTTCATCAACTATCAGACCTGACTGAGGGAGTGAACGGCCAGTTTTTGAAGCAGTGGAATTTACTTCTGAAACTTTTGGTGTTGTTGGCCAGACTATAAAATCGGTTTGCAGCCATCTTGATGTTGCTGTTGTTTCAGTGTTTCTTAACATAAAGTGAATGATGACAGGAGGGTGATGAAAGATCTTAATGAAGCCATTTGGAGAAAAAAACAAACAAATAAGTAACATTGACATTTTCTTGTATTTCAAAGTTAGACACCAGAGTTTTAAATGTATTTTTTCTGTATCCGCAGGTGTGTTAAGCAGGAGCTGTGCAGGAAGCAGGACGTGTGCCTTCATTTAAGTCCCTTACTCATCGTCACCCAAGATCGTGTGAATCAGTAACGCCCCGGCCTTTCAGCTGTGCTCCACCAAAAGGAAATCCTCTGCCCTCATCGCACCAGTGACTCGACCTTTATTTGTGTAGACCCCAAAAAACCACAGCGCTCGGCCTTTGACCTCGCCGTTTCCCACATACGGGTGGATACTTTGCACTTAACCGCACCTGAATCAAAATGCTGAGGACTCCACACAACCTTGGAATAAAAAAGCCCAGAGACTGATCAGAAGCAACCCAGGTGGGACTCTTCTGGAAGAGAAAAGAAAAAAGATCACATAAAGAGGATGTTGTGACTGAAGCAAGGGAATGGGACAAAGAAAAGACTAATGAGGCTAAAAAAATCCAGATTTTTCAACTCTGCAATGTTGTTAAAATACATTTTTTTGGGGGGGCTGGGGGTGACCGGGACCTTTTCATTTTTCCTCTCTTCCTTTTTCTATTCTCATTTCCCAACAACATAGTGTTTCCACCTTATATATTTTAAGTGTTGTCAAAGGGGATTTTTTTTTTTTTTTGGTTTATGTACAGTATAAAACATGGGAGTTTAAGAAAAATCAGTGGTTTTTTGTGGAAAACAAATCATGAACACTCTCTTCGGTGTATTTGTAAAACTACCATTTATGTACAGTATGCATGTAAGTGTCGTTGTCCGCGCGTGGCTACCGTACCATACAACCGCTCCTCCTCCTCCTCTTCCTCCTTCTCCTCCCCCCCCCGACTCTTTTAAAACCTGAACCCAAGGCAAACTGAAGAAATCTGCTCATAGTAATGTAGAGAACATCATCAACATATAAATGCTGAATGAAAGAGAAATTTATTTGTGATATTTTCCAAGACATTTGCTCCAGTATGGTGTATTTAATTAATAAAAAAAAATGTAAGTTTTAAAAGCCTCAGTAAATTTCATTGTAAAGCTTCAAACTCAAGGTTTTGCCTTTTATTTTGTAATTAGCCTGCATACTTAAAATGATAGTTCAGTTAGTTTTTTTGTTTGTTGGTTTTTTGAACTGTTTTTAGCCTTTGCAGACACAGGAGCTCTATTGCTTTATTAATTTGTGTCACTGAGATAAAGGATTTCAAACACTGAAGTCATAAAATAACACATTTGAACTTTCGATCAACAACTCCTATGTGTTGTACGTAAAATCAGTGATTTTCTTTATGGACTTTGGTGCAGGGAGTTAGCAGCTTACAAAGCTACAAAAACATTTCCTGATGGAAAAGGCTGGCTAATGGCGAGATAAAGCAGCTGTATGTTTTATTACCTGAGCCTTTTTGCCTCTCTGCAGTGACTATGTGCCAGTACCACATATAGTACAACCTGCTTCTAAAAATCATCCCTTTTGCTGCATTCCATTTATTTCAGACGCTGAAACTGGGAGTGACATCACCGCTGAGTTACTGCATTCCATTTGAGAAATCGGGAATGCAAACGTAGCTTGGTCTAGCCATAACAAAACTCCACATGGTATTTTCTGCCCACAAACAGCGTAGTGACATGTCTATAGTTAGAAATTAAGCAGCTTGTGTACGTGTGTACGACTGATTTGCTGTGAAATTATTACAACAGAAGTGCCATTAACATTAAAAGTGTTGGACTCCTAACTCAGTTAACGCATTCTGAGTTGGAAATCTGAGTTCAGAACTCGGAGAATCCTATGTTCCAACGACAAATGGAACCCACCAATAAAAGTGCAAATCAAAGCACTTTGACAAATAGTGACCACCCTTTGTCAGCAATGCTTTGCCCTAACAATGGGACTCATTGCTAACAGACAT
>JAFBJR010000046.1:1032377-1165621 GCA_016785285.1 Brachirus orientalis
ATGAGATTTGTGTTTCCAGTTGAGATGAGGAGCAAAAATGGAGCCATTAAAGAGCATTAAATCAAGACGCCAGCTGTCTCGGCAAAGGACTGTATGATCTGGAATTATCTTTGTAATTACATGGAAGGGAGTGGGATCTTCATTAGATCTCTCTGTCTATTCCTTTTATATACACATGCACACATCAACACACACATGCACACACAGGCTAGCAAAGAGTGACAAAGACGAGCACTCCAGGGAGAAAAAAGTACCTGAGGGATCTCCTCTGTCTTTGATTTCATAGCTCTACATTGACAAAGTCCTAAATTAACTCAATTACTATGGTGATATAAAAAAGACGTTCATCTGATTTCAGTCTGTTAATTATTTGTTTTTGGCCCAAAAGGAAGAAGCTTGTGAATGCAAAGCCCTCAAAGGTGGGTTTCTCTCCTATAACATCCTATACCATCACTTCACTGCATCAAAACTGATGTGTTTTTTTTTTTTTGTTTTGTTTTTTTGCTCCAGTCTCTTCACATGTCACAAAGATTCAGACTCTGCGACCTGGAACAGCCTGAGGAGAGCGACTTCACAGGCAGTTTCCTCAGGGACTAATGTGTTTTCAGAGTGGCGACCATCTTTTTCCCTGTTTAATGAGCTCAGTCATAAATAAATGCATGGCCTTAATTAGCCTGCGTGTGGCGGGGGCACATGAATTAGTGTGGAGCTGTGGAGATGGAGGCTCCATGCCTGAGTTCTTCTGGAGATGGGGATCCGGGCGTGGGGAGGTGGCCTTTGAGCAGATGCTCTCCCTGCTCTCTGCTGGTTGGGGTTTCTACGTCGACGACGACCTCCTTTCATCTTAATCTATTAAGCTGCTTCGCACTGAGCTCTCCTTGGTGGGCAGAAGGCTTATGTCCAACATTGAGCCAAACCTGGGCCAAATTAAGCTTTCTCCTTTTTTATCTAAGTGATAAGGTCAGAATGATGAGATTAAACTTTTAACAATCATATTTTTGAAGGGATTCAATGGAATCCAAAGTAAATTTAGTTAGTAATTTGTAAAACTATTTCTCCTTAGTGTAATTTAATTATTAATTCTGTTGTTCATTTTGATACTATACAGAACAGTTTATTATTACTACTCAATCCCATTCCCACTTTTTTTTTTTAAAGTTTCATAGTTTTATTTTAGTGTTAATCTGTGACAGTCCAGTGTGTAACATTTACTTGAATTCAGTTGAAAGACAACTCCCTCTAACACTGACCATAAAATCGGTGGTATGGAGTGTATTAAAGATAAAAACAGTTTTTCAGAGCCATACTGTGTGTTCACACCAGTGCCTTTTGCATTTACTTGAAGCAAAGGTCTGGCTGTACTGGGGTCACAGTCTTGCACCACCATTTCTCTACACAAACCAGAGGAGTATGCATTTTGTGTTTGGAATTGGAAAATTAATATGCAAATGAAGAAGAACAACATGCTCTCTGGTATGCAAAGGCCACCGTAGTTCCATGACATACCCAGTCTTCTGTTCATTGTAATCTGCACTTTCACAATTGGATGCCAGTAATTATTACACACAGGACCATTAAGGTGTAATTGCACTGAGCACAATTCGTTTTATTTCGAAGTCAATATGAAGAAGCACATGTATGTGAATTTGCCAACACATGACAAGACACGCAATTCATTCACTCAGTGTTATGATTGCAGTGCAAAACATGAACAAGAGGAGCAAAATATGAACAAGTTCGTTGGACCACCTGCTACATTTTTTTTTTGAATTTTATATATTCATTTTATTATGAATGCAGTAAGCACTAGCATTGCATCAATATCAAAATTCACATTGCCTTAAATTAATCAGAATAAACACAATTCATTTCACACATTTTCACCTCATATCCAACCATTTCAACTATAGTTAATGACACAGTAGGCTGTGAAATATTACCTTTTTTTCAAGGATATAATTTATTTTCAGTATTAATATTCAAGAATTTGGACACATTCCTAAAACGCCTGAAATATGCCTCGTTATAAAAAAAACGAACGCGACACACAGATGGCAGTGGAGAAGGGCTGCCATTACGATTATTTTCATGATTTATCAATTTGGTCCAAAAAATGTCAGATAAGGTTGATTATGGCGATGTTCTCAAATATAAAATTATACAAAATTATTCAGTTTTAATGATTCTGTTTTGTTAACAGACGAAAAGAATGTAAAAAAAAAGGTCAGAAAACTCCTTAATTACTACAAAAAAACACTCAAGCGATGAAAAATTTATCAAAATAGTGAAGCAAAACATATGCAACATAAACCCCGCCCCTTCATGTTAGTAAATAGGACATTGACAAAGTATGCATCAAATAATGTTGCTTACAAAGATAGTTTATGTCATTTTATTGACTTATTATAGTGCAGATGTGTGTTAATGTGTTAATTATTCTGATCAAATTGATTATTGGTGACAACTCGAGACATAAAAAACATCTTCAGGATAAAATAGTGGCGTGTGTGTGTTGTGACTCCATGTGTCGTCCAGCGTTGTTCATGGTCTACGTTGACGGTCACAGTCATGTATAGAAAGTCTGTCATTTAAAGCACAAACTACCGATTTGATAGATTGAGTTGGAGCGGAGGTGCCAGAGGCGAGGTGTGGATCTCTGTGGGCAGCCGTGGTGAGCGACAGGAGCCTTCACAGCACGTGACAGAGCCTTTACTTGAGGTGGGTGTCAGCTTTTCAGGGACTTGGTGACTAACGCTGTTCTCATGTTTCACTCTATGTACAGTGGACATAGAGTGAATATGGTGAATAGTGATATGGCCTATTGTCTCCGACGCTGACCATGTAAACAACTCCTGTTGTAACATCTCACCACACATCAACATTTGTCCAAAATAATTTGTGCAGAGTGGCCCGGGAATCAGTGTTGTAAAAGTACATTAGCAACAGACATTAGTAATATTGCCGATCCATATGTGTGGCAGACCACTGAGGTCACCTGACACTGAAGGTCACCTTTTTTCAGTTCAAATTATTAAGTGCTTCCCCTTTAATCAGATGAGACGTCCCACATGCTGCCTGTGCTCATAGCAACCATTTTATTTATAGGCTCCAAACTGAAACGACCAGTTGGTTTAATTTAATACTGAGCAATAGGATTATACATGGAAACAAATTACCTAAGTGGGGGGACTCGCTACCAAAATCTTTTAACAATGATGGAAACCACCGACATGATGTCTGCCACTACTATTTCATTATTGGGTTTAGGCCTCTGCATCTGTCGGCTGAGCCTGGACTCTGAATGGACCCAGCTTGTGTCCAGACTGACACACAGCTGTTCACAGAAAACCACAGCCTGACTGCACCACGCTGGCGGGGTCACGGAGGTGAAGGTCAGCATCTGATGCCACCAGCCAAATCTAGACACGAACACAAGCTCTTTTACAAATGACAATCTGATTCCACAGCTGCCTGCGGTCAAAAGAAAAACAAACTGGAGACGGAAGGCGACAATAACCGTGTTTACATCCAACTAGGGCTGTACTTTTTGCCAATATCAATGTCAATATTGGGAGTGCTTTGGCTGATAACCATTCCGGATATATGCGGAAGGTTTTTTCCAAATGTCGTGTGATGATCGTAAAGATAATTAAACTGTAGTGGAAATACAGATCGCGTAAAAGAAACATTTATTTACGAATGAAAATGAACAAGCCAATGGAAAAACACATAACTAAAGGGACAGAGCTCCGAGTGCATGAGTGCAAAAAAAAAAAAAAAAAAGAGGAAAAAACAAAGAATTAGGAAAAAGCGATTCAAGGGCAAAAACCCATCTCATGGAGGGGCAGAGGATCGTGAAGGAGGAAACGTTACCACACTGAGATGACGAGACACGAGACGCACTGGCGACTGCGCATCATGAAACCAGAGTTTAAGTAGAAGCTGAGTGATGAGGGAATAGGCTGCCAGTGCATATATCTGAGGTTCTGCCCCACCAACACAAGAAACAAAAAACGTAACAAAATAAGAGCCCGGAAGTGACCCGTGACATGTCTCTTTCGTAGTTGAAGTGATGCATAATACTTATGTGGCAGCAGATATTTTCTATAAAACTATGAACAAAATAATAGCAGTAGAGGGCACCAGCATAGAAGTCAAGGCGGAAGCAGCCTATTTGCACTTTTGTTTTAGTCAATAGGCATATCAGGGGGATCTTGGCGGGTTTGTCGATATCCGATACTACATATTAAAGCCAATATCGTCCATTACCATGCCGATAATACTGTACACCCCTACATCCAAACAAATGTTGAAAACATGCAAATAAACAAAACAAAAAACAAACAATTTAAACCACAGAAAAACAGTTTTGGGACCCAGGAAACGCAGTGAGGCACTCGCGAGCATGACGGGTTCAAAGGCCGTTAATATTTCATGGTAAATGAATCAAATCAACAGTAAGTTGTCATGTGAGCAAAGTGGCAGCCACATGGTCACTGCTGACAATGCACAAAAAAAAAGTGATGTGGGAACACATTATCTCAAAATTATGCAAAAAAAAAATTAGCAGAGGTAGATTCATTCATGAGTCGGATGAAACAAAATGCGTTTAAAGGTTTTTCCGCATTAAAAGCGGCAGGTATGTCTCAATGTAAGGTCTGAACACAGCACATAAATATTTGCATGCAAGTATGTTGTGAGTGATTGAGCCTGTCCTGCTTAATCTCACATGTAAAGAAGATTTTAGTTGCTTGGTGATTTCACAGGAAATGTGAGAACCTTCAATAAGGGCAAAACCAAATTTAACAAACCGGAGACAGTGTGAGCGACAATGACAGGTTCCATTTAACCGTGTTTGTACAAACTTAGAAATCCTGTACAAAAACAAAATGTGATAACTGATTAATCAAAAGTGACGCATTTTATACGTGTCGCATTAACGCTGACTGCGTGCATTTCGATGGACGGGCAAACCATTATATATACTGTAATATAACTACTCAAAAAGCGTCTCTGGCCAATTAATGCGAACTATTTGCAGAATTGCTTTGACCGCATGCATGCCCAGCTATACCCAGCTATACATTCCCTTTCCATAGGAACAAATTTAGCTCACGCTCGGCCACAACTTAATGTAGGATGTGATCTAGATCACTGATCAGGTCACATGCTAACTAACCTAGCTCCAGCCCAACTTAATACTGACATTAAAATTTTTCTCACTCGACCCAACGCGGGATTACTCAGTGCATGCCACACAACTCACCATGGTTACTGCTGGTTCTCTTTGCTTACAAACATGCGTAATGTAAATGACAACATGCCTATAACGTTGATATGAAATTGAAATGTTTATTGCGCTCACATATACCTCAGGCTGGCACAGCCAACGTAACCAAAGCAGAATACAAATTCAAAATACTGATATTAAAAATATAGTATTCAGGCTCAGGGGCAGCCCATGGCTTAGCGGAAAGGCTTGTAACCAGAGGGTTGCCAGTTCAATACTGCACCAGATCAAAGGCTGGGGGTACCCGTGAGCAAGGTACCCAATCCTCATTACTCATTTTTAACTGGACACTACCAGCTACAGGGGGGCCACATCCAGTGTGTCCTCCTGGAACCAATCCCAAGCCCAGATAAATGGGAGGGTTGTGTCAGGAAGGGCTTCCAGAGTCACAATCTCTGACAGAATACACATGCAGAACATCCACTGAGGAAAACATCCAGCGTCTAACATGGTCACCATAACAGGCATAAACATTTTCAGAACAGAATAATTGTAAATGTACTAAATGTACTTTTAAAAAAAAAAAAAGAAGGCAAATGGAATCGCAGTTCATGGTAACATCTGCTCTCATGTCTCCTTCCAAGTGAGTAAAACATCTATTGTGATGCTGAAGCTCTTAAATGTGAGTAAGCACAGACATTATTTAATCTGATGGAGTACACGGGGCCGACATCAGCATACGAGCGGAAAGCTTAAAGACGCCGTAGTAAACCATTTCTCCTCTTAAAGACTCGAGCTGGTGACAAGATTTTTTTTCTTTTTTTTTTTTTTTTTAATTTTTATGAAGGAATGCAATTAGACTTCAGCCTTAATATCTCAGAGGCTGTCACATTCTCCAGCTACTCTGCTCTGCTTGCCAAGTGCAATCAGAAATAACTCTGTCCCTTCAACTTAATGAAAAACAAGCACTTGGCTATAAACTTGTAGTCATCCTCTATCCAATCACATTGTCTTGAGTAATTAAAATGATTAGCTTAATTAGCTTAATTAACTAAATTTGACTACAGGACATGGCCATATGGTGAAGAAAAACAAAGATGGGAGCTAATTAAAGTTAAAATAATGCAGGTTTTAATTAACTCAACCCTTAGGCATCAACATTTTCAAATTTATCCAAGCTGATAATTAAAAAGTCCTCTTGCCCAAGCAACATTTCTTCTCCGAGCTAATTAAATCTGGAAATAAATTAGCAACATGACGCTCCAAATATTAATTCCTGCTAGAAGATGACTTCACTTTCTAATGAAATTAATTAGCTGCACTGGACCCTCAATCAGATGCCAAGCGCTGTCCATGAGCATAGACCTCATGTATTCTAGCGCTCGGCTCAGGGCCCGAGGGCAGAAATTTACAATTGTAATGAACACTCTTTAACTGTGTGTCTCTCTTAATATACCAAATGAACATGTAGATCTATTTATGCCAAGGGCTGCCTCATTTATAAAGAAGTGGTAAGACCAGCTAGTTAAAACTTTCCCTCTGTCTCGATTTTTTAAAATTTTTTCTTTCCCAGGAAGAATGTGCAGAGCGAAAGAGCACATAACCACGTAGCTGCCAAAAGCAATGCCAGGACCGGCTTCAGCAGCCTGTAAGGTTCCACAGGCTGTGCCTGTGCGTATGCCAGCCTATTACAGAAGACTCTCATGAATTCACCCCCCCCGACTCTGCTGGCAGCGTTAAGGGACGACACTGTTGACGCGCTAACGTGCATTTTTCAAGTCTTTACAGTATAATTTACTGTATATTCTTGGGCAGCGTTGTAAAACAAACTCCATTAGTGACCGTCACGGCTCTGTTCAAACAAACGCCTGCTGCTTGAGACACCTCGAACATCTGTATCATATTTTTGGAGACAGATTCTGCAGCAGTGGGAAAGCAGTTTATAACATATATGGCACCAAAAAAGGATTTAGGATCAGGATTATAAAGATAAGATCAAGATGACATTTTAATGAGTCCCCAAAGGGAAGAATGTATAAATATAAAATAGTTATGGGTTAATCCAAAAGGTGTGCTATGACTATTGCAGTAAAATTATTGTTCAGGTCAGAAGTGTAATTTAAATTCATGGTGGATTCTTTATGTTTTGTATCACACAGGAAAAAAATATCATTCATAAAAAAAAAGTAAAATAATGGGTAACTTATGATATGATTCACAATACATGAGCTACGATGATATCACAGTGGGTTTATTGTGTGACAAAAACTAAATGAGGTCAAGTGTGAGACCCGGGGCCCGTTAAAGGCATAGATGAGGTTTTTTTATGTGTAGTTGTATGGTAATATATTGATAGAGTCAGTGATGACCGTTCTGTGCATGGTCATCTGGGGACACAAGGAAAACTGTAACAGCTGACAGATGACACAAAAGCAGACACCAGACAAAATAGGGATGTTTTTACTCAGTCCAAAAAAGCGTCATTCCACAGGCCGTAAAGGTAAGAAACTCGCTCAGGCTGAAGACAAAGTCCAAAAAACAGGTCTTACATGAGGAAGTAATCAGATAAAGAATGCTGGTATGCTTACTGAAACAGACAAGACGATCTGGCAAAAACTGAGCGGTGAGCAGAGGCTAGATAGTAAGATAAGTATATTATAACTATCTATAACTACTATAACTCTATAATTCTATAACTACAAAAATAGTAATTGGACACGGTTGAAAGTAATGGGGGAGGAGCATGTATTCAAGGTGAGAAAGAGTGCCACTTAACAAATAAAACAGGAAATTTTACCCACTAAAAGCTCACTTAATGAAGTCAATGCCTACTTAAGTCTACATTATCTTAAGAATTAATGTGCCACTCTATCCTGGCATGAGCCTAATGAACGAAACCTAAAGTTTGTTATGGAAAGTTTGCTAATCTTTTAAAACTCTCACTCTCTCACTCTGAAGTCCAGAAAGAAAATCACTGATTTTAGCTCACAGGGACCTTGGAGCTGCTGACTGTCTGCTGACTTGTTTGGTAAGTTTATGTCACAAATAAAACTCCAAACAACCAATTCAAAAAATTCACAAAAACAACACATTCGAACCTAATGAGCAAGGATGCAGTGGATCAACAACTCAGGCGTGCAATGATGTAAAATCACTGATTTTGTCTATGGTCTTTGGTACAGGGAGGGTGAGCAGTTGCCATTTAGGAGAGACTGTCTAATGATGAGGCAGTCAGTGCTGATAATCTGCACCTCATACCACCCCACATTAAAACACTTGAACTTCCATTCAGAAAGATTTCTGTGATAAGTGCCACCATGTAAAGGCATGAAATTGTGATGCCATTAGGTCACGGTGGCTAGAGCACTGTATTTGTAAATTAAAATATCATTATTTGGCACCGGCGTATTCATAATGGTATCTCACAAGTGTTAACTGTTAACTGACATCAGCAGGAAGGAAGTACACTAACCTGAAAAGATTATGCACAACATTGTGTCCACTTTTTTTTGTTATATTTTCAGTAATTAAGTCCAGAAAAAATTGTCGTGCTCACTCACAACGATTGTTCAGGAGCACATCAGAAGCCGGCCACACAAACACAGATGCAGACTGTACAGTAGGTGGTTCTCCAGAGGCAGCACCAAATCACGTCCTGCACTCAGATGCTTGTTACAGCCTATTGGAGAAGCGAGACATGAAGGGTGAACCTTCATTTCGGTCTGGCAACAGAAGAAGCTTCAGCCTTTGCGTCGAGCATGTTTTTTCCTCACACAACAAAAAGAGAAAAGAGCCTGTGCAGTGCCTTTAAAATTGAGATAATTGTGTTTACTGGGCACAGACGCAACAAAATATGAAGCACAAAAAAAAGACTGCTCTTTTGATTCTGTCAGTTTTTCAATAATTAATGCTCTCCTCTGGCAATTTTGATCCAATAATATGTAAATACGCTCTCATCCCATTATGCGGAGCATTGATGAATGTGACAAAATTCCAAGAGATGACAGTCCAGCTCACACAGTCGAGGGCAAACATCACAATATGCTAACGACCCTGTCTGTGCTTTTAACGTCACTCCATCTGAGACTTTAGAGAATTTGAAATTAAAGGTACAGTTGGCTCGCACGACAAAGCGGCCCCTCATCTGAGTGGAATACTCACATCAGTCAGGATGCAGCCGTGATGCAGCCGAGCTTAAAGCTAGTTATAGCTCACATCAAAGGAACGTCATCATGCCCAACAGCAACTCCTGCCATTTGGATCACACTCAGTTCCATCCTTTAGTTAAATGTTTCAAACTCTCTCCTCTAGCGTCCATGCTTAAACACCATTAAAATGGAAAATATTGTGTTTTTGTGCGTCGGCCGTGGCCTTCGTTAGTTCACAGATGTGTCCTTGTTATCTTGAACGCAGTAAACAAGCGGCGTGTACAGCATTTGCTCATCTGAAATCTCAGCTCCAGCCGGCGCTGTCTGACAAAGTGGTCAAAAACAAATGGTGCGGCGACCTTAAAAACAAAAGCATCTTTAACTTTAACTATGGGATGGCAGAGAGGAAAGCAGTGGGTACGACGCGGGTCAAACTTGTTCATTTCAAATGGTTTCAGTTGGTTCTGCTTTGAGGAGTAATAGACCTCAAAGCTCTCATCCTGCTGAGATTCTCCTCTCAGACATTAACAACAGAAAAATAGAGTGTACAAATAAAGGGTCGGACTGAGAAGAACAGAGCACCAGACGACGATTGTTTATTTGATGTCTGCTCATCTCTCTGTAAATGCAAGTGACGTCTGTCTGTTAATATAACATAACTGTCCAAAAGTTGTTCTCCAGCGTGTGGATAAGAACATAGTCCAAATCTAATGCAAGAGAAATCGGTAGAACTGCAACAGATACATGTATGTAACCCTAATAATTTGCTCTGTTGCGGGTTTTGGTTAGCCCTCCATTGTCACATCCTCCAGCATGTTGCTGGTGTTGGATCCACCAGCTGCAGCCAATCATCTACATATTCCAACACTTAATCAGGTAAATAGTAGATTAAACCAAGTTTGTTTATTTCACTTATGTTTAGACTGACATTCTAGCCTTTTTTTTGTTACTGTTTATATACTGTATATAATTGTTTATGTATATTGGTATTTATTTTATTCAGTCTGGCAAACTGTGACACAGATGTAAATATTTTCTATCAATCTATGTATCTTTTATATTCTTCGTATACTTGATTTTTTTTGTTTATAGGTTGTGAATATCTTTTTTTTCTATTCTTGTTTGGATTACCTGACGCAAAGGGAATTTCCTCCAGGGATGAATAAAGTATTAGGCTAACTGAAGGTAGAACCTTGAACCTTGAGAAAAAAAATCCCTCATTGAATTCAGGCCTCAAGCCTGATTTCCCAACAAGGACATTTATTTTGAGTGGTAAGATTTTTATTTTGTTGTCATGGTAGGTGACTAAAGGTCCCAGTACCAACTTTGCATTGTTTGGATAGGAAATGCAAAAAAATACCAGAATATCTGTGGGCAAAATTTGACAGATATATAGCAACAGGTGAGCCACCCTCCCCTCCCAAAAAAGGGCACATGTTGAATGGGTACAACATTTTCCATGGTTTCCATCTTCTTCATTGTCTCTTTTGACCAAAACAGTCTACTCCCAAGTAAACTGGAAAGTGTTGTGCTACAGGGAACATGCACAGTCTGCATGTCCGCTCCATATGGACTGGGGTGACTGTAGATCAGTGGCAGGCTCACCTTACAACTTGAAGGTTGTGGGTTCGGTTCCCAGCTCTGCTGGTCTATACATCAATGTGCTGGCAGCATGTGAATGGTATGAAAGATGTGTTGTAGATATTTGGTGCATGAATGAATATGGGTGTGAATGGGTGAATGGTAAAACTGTACTGAACGCAGCTTTGAGATGTCATCCAGAATAGAAAAGCTCTATATAAATACAGTATAGACCATTTAGTCAACCTGCAGGAATTCAAGATTGTTGATATAGGGTCCATGCGGATCACTGCGGAAAAGGTAATATGAATTCTACTTTGGTAGGACCTTAGAGTAGCTCGACTCTGCAGACATGTTAAGCATGATCCAAACCTCAGACATACTGTACTTACCCCTTTTTTTATGTACATTTTCTAGAAACCTCTTCAACAGAGCATGACCATGATTAACGTTAAAGTTCCTCTACAAAAGCATGCAGAAACCTTATGAAGAAACCGGGTTGAACGTTTCAATATGATTGTACTTGGAGTTAAAGACACTATGCAGCCTTGCTCAGTGACCCTCGAAAACATGCGTTATGCCTTGGTAACCCCTGACAGTGTGCAGGAGTCATCCGCACATGTACCTAGCAGATAAAACAAGCAATCTACGAACAATAACACATCAAGTTTCCCTTAAATGAGTCTTAACATGTCTCCGGCTGCACCTTCTGTGACCTACCTCAGACGTGAAAGGTTAATCCATGACAGGGTTAAAAACCTATCTGGCCTTTCTGGTCACATAACATCCCAATTACTTTAACAATCTCACAGTGAGTGAGAGAGGGAAGGAGAGAGAGGTGAAGAAGATGGGAGAGAAGGAGAATACAATAGATAAAAGTCTGTCTCGGGGTAAAAGATAAGTTCTTATCTTAATCTAATGACTCCGAGGCCTTAATTTGTCTACTGCAACGGGAGGGGGGGAAAAGCCAGTTACTTGTACACAGTGTTAATAAGTGACATCTCTCAAGTGTCACTGGGGAAAGGATCATCAGCGGTGTCGTAGATGTCGTTTTTTTTTTTTTTTTTTTTTCTTTTCCTTTTTTTTTTATTTCTGCTAACAGTCGCTAATTAGCACCTCATCACCCTCCAAGTAGCTCCATACTGTGGAGACGCCAGGCACAAAGTATTTATAACCCGACTCCAGTGACGGAGGAGATAAACAGCTCCATGTGGCCACTGGCCAGATCAACCACTTGGTTGGGAAGCTATTCAGCTGCCTTATTCGACAAATCAGGGATTCATGAAGAAAGTGTTATTGTTTAGACCAATTTCACGTGAACTTGCAGCTCTAAAGGGCGTTCTGGGTAGTACAGTAACATATGAGTAGCAAATTAGAGAAATGATATTATATTAATAAAAATAATAATAGTACATTCATACAGCACTTTTAACAAATGCTCAAAGACACTGAAAGATAATGAAAAATATACAATAAATTAAAAGCAATTTTGAAAGGGGGTGTGTTCGGCACAGTGACACGTGTTTATGAAGGGAGTTCCAAAGGATGGGGACAGCTTTGGAAGTTCTGTCACATACTGTATATAATGTAAAATGTAATTAATTAAAGCTGTAGTTGGTAGGTAGGACTTCTAGAAATATAAGAACATTTTTAGATGAAGGATTTGTTGTATTAAGGTGGGCAAAGATTAAAGATGAATGCTTAATATTACATGCATACATGACCCAGAGTAACTCTCCAACTCTAAAAGGCCGAGCCCATATTGACATGTATGTGCTTCCCAAAGAATTTAACGTACAATGTGAAAGATTTAGTGACATCTAAAGGCAACAGGGAAGACCCTAACCCTAGCCCAAAACAAAAAATAAACAAGAAAAGGAGTGGAAACGGCACTAAATGAAAACAGTCTTTTCCTTTTGCCGTTTTAGAAAGGTTTCCCGTAAAGATGGCGTCGTTCCAGGAAATATCTGCTGTAGTATATATGCCAGGCCTGTAAGGGGCACTGCAATGCTGCACCAAAACACAGAGCAGACGACATGATACACGTTAAAGCTATAATAACAGAAACGGAGACAGAAGAAATCAAGCCAGGGGAGAGAATGGGAATTAAAGTAAGAAAGTATACACACAGCAAACAGACCAAACATCAATCTGATGTCATGGATTACCAAAATTTCAGCCTTATCCCCCCTGGTGGGTCATGAAGGTACTGCAGGGGTCCCTTTAAAGATGACAAATTAAGAATGGAAAGGATATTTTTTATTTTGTAATTTAGCCTCGTAACTAAAAAACATTCATAGGGATTATTATGAATAATTTATAAAGATGCAAAGTTCACATGTTGTTTTCCAACAGTTAACCTTGTGTGTTCACCAGAGTTGGCTGGTTTTCATGGGTCGTGGAAGATTCACAGAATTTGAAATATGCCTTAAGTTTAGGAATTGCAGTCTTACATTGTTAAAGGAACAGGAAAACATGTTTTGGTTCACTATGAAACGCTGGCAAGGCCAATTAGACCTTAGTGGGATACCACAGTTGAAAAACAAACTGTAGCTGTTTCATAGAATAGCCTATAGGAGGCGCCCTTTCTTTCAATGAACTGTGTTTGGGTGAATATCTCTTGTCATATGCCAGATTTGCCCAAAGGTGAGACCCTCATATCTCTTGATATACATTATGAAAAAATTGAATTATTGATCAATAACTCCAAAAATATGTTGCCACCCCAGATTTAAGTCACAATTAAATATCAATATCATCATAATGTCTTTCTGCCAACCACTGCTGCATTAACCCTCCCACTATTACTATGTGTGTTTTCATTAACTGCATGGATGGATCTGTTGAACCTGGCAGTGCTTGCGACATGCTTTGCTAACGGAGCTACGCGGCACCAGACTGACGTAAATGACACACACGCACACATACAAAAAAAGAAAAAAGAAAAACATGCCTCTCGAAGAGACAAAGAAAATAGAATGTGAGCGCTGCGTGAGAGCAAATCTCAATAGATTAATTTGAAGTGTTCACTGAATTGTGATTCCTTTTAATTAATGATAGAATTAACTGCTTTGTTAATGCGCTCCTGGAGGAAATGAGCTGCTGGCAAAGTCTGCAGCAAACAAAAGGAGGACACATCTCTCTTGACATTTACACAAGTGTAACTTTGCCAGTGTCAGAGTGCAGTCGCTCATGTTGAGGGAAATTTGTCTGGAAGGAATATTTTTCCGGCACTGTTCACATAAAAAAGGAAGGATATGAATATTTTGAAAAGGGAGATGTAAGAATGGAGATCGTCGACCTGATTTTTTCACAACCAGCATCTTGATGAACAGCTGCATCTGCACAAAAACACAGGTAAATTAAATAGCTGATGACACCGCAATGTATTTTGCCTCTTTTGTTCGCCACATGGACTCCAGGCAACCAAAGCCAAGGTCAATCTTTCTAGGCAAACTTTTTTGACGTTATCGATCAATACTTCTAAAATAATCTTACATAATAATGCAAGTAATCGGAGAGAGAATTTGGCTTCTCCACCTCCCCTAGACTCAGTTTACGGTCTTGAAGAATAGGCAGTGGCAGGAGACTTTGGCATTTCAGAGACAGAGGGCACTCCCCATTGGCTGTTTCTCTGTTGCAAAGAAACTTAAAATGGGAAACCGAAGTATGTCGATAAAATAAAACAATAAAAGTAAAAACACAATGTGGGTGGAGCCTTTCAGAGATCATCTGGTGGGAGGGGCTTAAGATTAAAGGCCTTGGTTACAAAGTGTTAGTATTTAATGACCTAGACAGGGACAACCCTGCCTTCCCCCGATTTTAAAGGGGCTATATGTAAGATATGCAACTAGAATTTTATTTTATGACTAAACCACATGGTGGAGTAGGGGTTAGCGCTGTCTCCTTGTAATACAAAGAGCCAGGTTTGCGACTGGTTGTTTGCCTCTGTGTGTTTGCCCTGCCATGGACTGGTGATGGATGATGGACTGGTGACCTGTCCAGGGTGTACCTCGCCTTTTGCCCTGTGTCTGCTGGGATTGGCTCCAGCAGCCCCTCGAGTGGAGGATAAAGTGGTAGACAATGGATGGATGTAATAAAATACATTTCTTCCATATAGCTCCTTTCATTTGCTCTGACACCTTTCCTCACAGAGTGTTTGCTTACAGCTGTTTGCCTGTTTTGCGACCCATCTGTGACATCTTGAGTCTAGTCTCTGAGTATTTGTTCTGAGTGGATTCTGTGTTTAAGAGCTTTTTCTTTTTTTGACAGGAGTCTACTCCGTGGACGATTTTGTGCTGGGTAAAGACGCAGGGACAGAAAATCATTGAGATTTCACAAACGCTGATATTGGAAGTGGAATTGAGTAAGTGTAACATGCAACACACTATATTACTCTCTGTGTCCACGCCCATACTCAATATAAATCCATCAAAAGTGAGAGTATGTGGTGGTTCTGGGTCTGTGTGAGACGTTAATACTTTATATTTTTCAACCAGTCATTCTAGACATTTAATGGAGAATTGAAAATGCATCTGTCCCTGGAGTTCTAATGTTCATCCAACTGTAATAGCAGACAATAGTGCTCTTTAAAAGGGCATGTGGCCAATGTAGCTCCAGAGTACACTGTGTACACTGTGTAAGCTGTGGAAGGCAATACAGTTTTGTTGTAACTGCAGATTTAAATGGAGAATTCAGGTTTTTGAACAGTGGTTGTATAAGCTACCGACACACAATCAGTGTTGAATTCACTGTACCTCCCACCAGCAGACAGGCTTTTCTGACTGGAAACTGAAAGTAACTCCCCTAACCAAAGTCCATAAAGAAAATCGTCGATTTTACATCACGGCACCCAGGAGTTGCCTCTTGCCTCTGCTGCTTTCTTCAGTAAGTTGTGCAAGTGTTGTTTTGTGACCTCTGTTTTTCAGATCTCTTTGTCAGATTTACCTTAGTGACACAAACTTACCAAACAAAGCCACAGCAGACCAGCAGCTCCAGTCTCCACGTGAGATAAAGATGCTGTCGCAAGAGAAGGAGCGGTTTACAAACTTCAATTTTAAGTCAAAAATAAATTGGGAAATATGTTCTTACGATACTGAAGACTTAAAGCTCCTCTGCGGAACTTCTTTGGCCCTGTTGGTTTTTCAGTAATTACCAAATACTGTATGTTGTGTTTCCCTCATGGTACAGCTCTGTTTGAAATGCTCTGTTTGTGTTTCGACTGTGAACAGTATCTTTACTTAATAGGCGTGATGTGGGCTGGGCTGGCCGTGCGACAACAGTGAACAACGACATGCACGCAACAAAGGAGACAACAACACAACAGTCAACGATGGAGGACATCCAGCTGCTGTTTTATTCCCGTTCAGTTTGTGGCTGTTTGTCTCAACAATACGTCAAGCTTTGTATGAGAACAGACTGCAGACATTTGCCTTAACTTCCACTGGATTTTACACTGATTGCAACAGAGTGACGTTTTTTCTGTTGCCCATTCAGCTGACTGCCATATGGTACGGTACGGCCTGGACCGACTCGTACCATTTTACTCTGGTACCGCAAGGGAAGGGTGCCAGATAATGTAACGACTTATTTTGGTACTATACTAGCCCCCATCAATACTAAATATGACTGTGCTTTTTTACAGCAGCAGAATCCACTTTTAGAACTTTACATGTGTGTATCTTGGTGTTTTCAGCCGTTGTGCTTCAGTTTGAAGCTGCCTCGCTGTGTGAGTCTTCCACCTCACTCGCTGAGTCATGATGTAAAATGTGTCAGTCTGTTGCCAAGAACCAATAACAACAACAGAGTCCAGTGGAGCTGATAGGTTTAATCACCGTTGTGTGAACTCATTTGGCAATGGTTTGAATCTAACCAAAATTCCTTTGTATCTAAAAAAGTGTAGATTTTAGCAGGTGAGCTTTTTTATTATAGGTGCAGTGTGTAACTTTTAAGTGGAGTTATTAGCAGAAATTGAACATACTAGACATTTAAGTATATCATCACTTTGAAATAAAAAGAATTATCATCATATTCTTAGAATAAGCCTTTAATAACTGCTTCAAGATGGAGGCCATCATCTTGAGTTTTGTTTCAGTTTTCAGAAAACGTGACTTGTCCTTTTGGATTTTAAGATGGTTCACCTGTCAGGAGGAGCAGAAGCAAACAATGTTGGTGTAAATGTCACCTTGTAGGAGGAGTGCTACCCCCTCTGACCCTCCATAAAATAATAATAATAATAATAAAAAAAAACACACTTAACAGCTGCATATTGTGTTTAAGAGCTGGGCACTGGGGCAGCCATATGGGCATAATATCAGTTAGCAGGTGATTTTCTGCACTGGCCTGTCAGGCATGATGTACGTAGTGGACCGGTATCTTCCCCACCAGAGCTCAGATAGTTTTGATATTTTTATTAGCATGTCCTCAATCATAAATCACCCTGCTGAAGTGAGGCCGATCCCGTCTCTCTGCAACTCATCAGATTACAGGTGGAAGACAAAGTTATCGGACACCTTGCCACATGTCTCGCGTTTACCCTCAACACTTTGTCCCATGTTTTGTGCATACAGACTCAAATTCTGCCTCTTTTCAAGCATTAGAATAAAATATACATACAATTATGTAAAATGACTTTCCCCTTACTACGGTGGCTGGGAATCAAGAGCAGCGTGCTGTCCTTCATATGCTTTTATCAAAGATGAAGACGCAAAGCAATGGGACAGGCGGGGAGCACTTCTTGCAGTGTCAGGATGTGATGTCATATCGCTTTAAATAACCACAGAGGACATCATTTTTTTGTTATTGGGCATCTCGTGATGTTATCTCCGCAAAGGAGACACATTAATGCATTGTTTAAGCACAAGACTGTGTCCATTTGCATCACAATAGGACTTCTTTTTTTTTTTTTACTCCTCGGCACAGGAGCCAAGCGGTGGCCTCGACTTCTGTCGAATCGTTCTGCAGCCACACACATTTTCATGTCATACTAACTTGCCAGTGTGTGCAAAACTGTCAGGGTCTCTTAAAGGCTCTGGATGCTATGTGTAATCCCTTTAACACAAGGCTGGACAGATATCCTTATCATTGTTGTAATGGCGTGCTCATGCCACCCTACATCCTGTGAGCTTGCACAAGGTGGCTGATAATTCATTTAATTTATTCAACTTGATCTACAGTGGATCGGGCCATGCTGCACTTTTGTTGTGTAGACGGCCCCAGAATACGTGGGTAGAGGCTCAGCAGCCTTCATCCTTCAGAGGCAATCTCAAGGTCACATATGGATGTGTCACAGGTAAAAGACTCTTGTGTAGGACTACCTGTCTGTACCAACATGCGGTGAACTGTTGTTTGAAACTGATCAACATTAAATAATAATAAATAGATCTTTTCTGCTTTGACAAATGGCCAACTCAAACGGTGAAGTGTTTCTCATTCACTTTGAATGGAGCAGCATCAACTGTGGCCAGACTGCATTATGGATCAATTGCTTTGCTTTGCTTGTGCTGTGTGTTTCAGAAGACAAATGTTCAACTGTCCAAGCAGCAGCATGAGCACTGGTTGATCAAATCACATTATGCAAATTTGCCGACAGACACTAGCCAATCAAACCAGGTTAAAGCATTTATTGGAATGTGATTTTGCTTGCATTCCTGCTGGAAGCCATGCTTTCATTGAGGGTGACTTCCTATCGCTTCAACATAATACGCACTGCTTCCCTGATATTTCATTGTTACATTATGGCCACTGCTTGTTTTTCCTGATTACAGACATGTTCAGTGTTAATTGACACAAAAATGGCCTTAAAATAAAGAGAGTAAAGTACCAAAAAAAAGTACCTTTTGATACCGTTAACCATTCAAATGTGAAAGGTTCAAAAGCCTATATCTGTTGTCATGAGAACAAAGGATGCCTTTGTTTGTTTAATGTGTAAATACAATCTGCATTTTCTTTAATCCTCCTCAGCAGGTAGCCGACTCTAAAGCAGATCTCCCATCACTCACAACCTGGGACATTTGGCACTTTGACACAGCGGTTCAAATCTGTGTACTGATGCTTCAAAGCAAATATCTCGTTCACATTTGTCTGAAGCCCTGCAGGTGCATTCAAACCCGATCTGAGCAGAGCGGGAGCTTTATCTCTCCTGATGAATATGGCCACTCATTATGAGGTGGACTTTGTCTAATGAGCTTTGATTTCATAAAGGCCTCAGCTGGAGTTAAATCTAATATGAGTGCAGGAAATTGTATTGTATTCACAAAAATGACCAGGTGAAATGCAGCCGATTTTTCTCTTTTTTTTACATTAATGCTTGTATGCTGTCGCTTCACTGATCCAACCCCCAAAATGTAAAATGTAAAGTAGTACTTTACAATTGTAACTTTGAGATGATAAAATATGATGCTTTGCAAGGATAGAGGTTGTAGAGATTGTAGGATAGAGATCCAAGACATGGACTTTTACAATGTGTACGTGTCTAAACTTTTTTCTTTAACTTTGAAGCTAAACCTGAAACAGATCTGCTGCTGCTCCACTAAATCAGTAATTGATAAATTCATTGGCCACTCACTGTATACCGATAATAGGTCACAAACTATTAAATCTTTCAGCATTATTAATCTACACATGTCTAACCTTTCTTAATGTTATTCACAGGTCTGTATCATTATCATCACTATCAAAGCAGTCAATCACAGCTCGGAACTAAAATAAACTAAATATCAAATATATTTCTACACTTCCTGGAAACTCTCCCATTTTTCTGGGCTCGGGACCGACAGAAGGAGAACACAGTTACAAGCCAACTTTTCTTTCTGCTTGGCCATGGGACGCCCGAAGCATCAGATGCATTAATAGTGTTAAATTCAGTTAATCAAGTCGTTGCTCACCGGCTAGCAGAAAAGTGCTAACATTGCAACAAACACAGTGCTGCCTGCTAACAGGAAATGCTAACATGCTAAGAGATCAGTCAAGACCCAAATGGCCACCCACCTCTGTCTGAAGGAATGTGGAAAGTGCCGTTCCGACTCCGGCTTGAGGTGAGCTGTTGTGTGTGAAGCCCTGAGTCTGTGAGAAGGGGAAGAGGAAATGACTCAACCCAGATACATACATACTGACAGGAAGTGACCTCACTCTACCACAAATGTATGCCTCTTGTCATTTTCTTGCCTTGCGAAATGCCTTGCTAGAGACAAGGAAATGATTTTAGTGGGATAACACTTTATGCTGAGTATTATTTTACATTCATAACACCAAATTGGGACCTTTTATTTGTGCGTTGTTTCCTTCATGTGGACTTAAATATGTTGTGAGGGGGTTATTTAAAAAGCATCACCTACGTTTTTGGGCAAAATGTCATCCAATTTGAAAACAATTAAATTAATGCAGTAGTTGATGGACAGTATATTCTTCTATTTTATTTTATCTCATTCATCTGATTAATGTTTTTTGTCTTGCAGTAGCAATATCAGGGTATGTCGCTTTACACTGCGTTTTACGTTACATGCTGGCAGGTTGTTGATTGGTATGTTGGTCACACGCTGTATAAGCTTTGTGTAAGTTCCTTTAGCAAAATCTGGAATGGTGGCGATTTACAGAAAATGGCCATGAAATGCTCAAAATGGCTGAAAGAGGGCCCTAATCCACTTTATGCAATTATTTTTAACCAAATTTACATGTGATAAAGAACACCGTGTGATAACATGTTTTGGGCGGTGTCTCTCTCATATTGTGAGCATCTGCCGCTCAGATGGTGGAGTAAGTAGGCCATTAATTACAGGAGTGGCGTCCAGCCTTCAGACCCTCTTGTCCACATTATGAAGTGTCCTTGAGCAAAATGCTGTGCCCCAAATTGTTCCAAACATGAGCATGTGGGAATGCTGTCTCTCAAATAAGTGTAATGTAAAAAAAATTACATTTTCAAATTGTCCTGTCTGACAGGACGATAAGGACAGAAGAAGACATCAGGCGTGTCAGCACTCAGAAGCTGCCGTGTGGCAGGATGGTCACGTAACCTTTCAGTTTGCCCTTTGTGCTGATGCCCTGTCGGCGGGTATAGATGTAAGAGGAGCCACTGGAGGGGTGCACTCTCTTTCTCTCTCTGCGTGCCCACCTGCCCATCCTACCGCAGTCTGCTGCACCATGTGGTGCCCCAGATGTTGTCAGCAGAATAATCCACACTCATACACTCGTGAAAGTATCCATCTGGACCCTCATGCACACATTAAGCCCTGGAACCACACAGGCAGGGGGACACTGAAGACTTTGCAGGCCCAGTATTGTGGCATTTTACCAGATACAGCAGTGAGATACCGCAAACTCTCCTTTATTGGCCGGTATTCCATTAGCGGCCGGATCTCTAACATTGGCCGGTCTCGCTGTTGGCGGAGGCAAATAAAGGCCGGTCGCTTATACAGGCCGGGCTATTATTAGAACCAACATTTTTAAATGTCTAATTGAACGCAAAAATACACCGATGGGACTGTTTAGCTCACTAGAATGCCACCAGAGCACTTAAAATATCACAATAACATTATGAATGAAAACTCCAGAGACCTGCACTCCCCCAGTCATTCTCGTCATCATGAACACCACTGTACGGCTAATACCACTTTAACGTTAGGCTGCATCAATGGCCTAGTCAAAAAACTAAAGACCATATATTTCTTTGCTATAAAATTAAATAATCTTTGCTAAAAGTATGCATCAGTTGCTTACCGTATTATGGCAAAATAGTTAAATGACAGCTGGAATGCTCCTCATCCAAAACGTTATAATCCACAGCTACGTGAGTCCTTATCGGCCAACCATGACCATCTTCGTTTTAACAAACCTCTTAATAAAAGAAAATCTGTCCACAAGCACACATTTTTTTTTGTATTGTTCTCATCCTCTATATCTATAGGATAATCTATAGGATAAGTACAAACATTTCTAATTTTCCAAATACGCAGACATTCGGGTAAATAATATTTTAACCTTGAAATAATAATAATATTATGAATTAACTGTAACACATGAAGTAAATTACTTCCACTGGACACTGATATTCTAAGATTAACACATATGAAATTACTGTTCCAGTGTGCCACAATTGCTATATTTCTATTCATTCTTGCAGGTTCATTATGTAACTTTAGGAAGTTTTATTGTGCATGGTTGCTTTAAACATAGTACAATTTTTCTCTTGTGGGACTGACCGATATGAGTGTCATTTGTCAGAATATTTTTCTGACTGCATATAACAATTTGAATTGTGATATAATTTTTTTAAGTCAAGCTTGAGCTGAAATTGTATCGTGTTACACTGCAGATTCAACACAAGACACAAAGAAACATTATCTCATGTATTGCATTTTTCTTGTTTCCAGTTGCTATTTTGATTGTGACCCTTATGTGGAGGATAAAGCAGTAGACAATGAATGAATTCTCTCCCTCATCCGACTTCTTCCTGTTGTTTGGAAAGAGTTCACAAGACTGAATCACTTGCAATCAAACATCATAACATAAAGGCTTACATAACCAACTTATACTTAAGAATTAAGATGACAGTCATGTGCCACAACTACAGCAAAACTCTTGTGAATTTAATTCAACATTCAGGATATTTTTATTCATTCTTTGTCTACCATTTTAACCTATCCTAGCTGACATAGGGGGGAAAAGGCCTATGTCACCCTGGTCAGGTTACCAGTCCGTCGCAGGGCCAACATACAGAGACAAACTCTCACATTCACATCTATGATCACTTTAGAGTGTCCAGTTAACCATTGCATGTTTTTAGACTGTAAGGGGAAACCAGAGTACCTGGAGAAAACCCCCCCCAAACACACGTAGAGAACATGCAAAATCCACACACAAAGGACCTTATTCCTCAAGGCAACAGTGCCAGCCACTACTTCACCTTGTGGCCCGACTTGAGGATAGATTCTGAGTGAGAGGTGAAACAGAGACGGACTGGACAGGATCAGCCTACAGATCGTTCTCTGCTGGAAGATCAGAGTGAAGAGGATCTTTTTACATTAGCAGATAAACAGAAGCACCAATGCTGTGGCTCCGCATCACAGTGTCAAGTATATGTAGCGTGACCTACTCTTACACTTGAACAACAGCACCACCCTGGACCTGTGAAAAAAAAATCTCTTACACCAGGTTTATCCAAGGCATGCTCGAGCATTACATACACATGTTGTGTGAGTCAAATTCAGACAGTGTAAGACATCATTTCATTCCAAATGCAATTGATTTGAGACATTTGCACAATACTGTATCTGAAAAAAAAAAAATAAATAATTTAACTGAAATGAATTCAATGTCAACAACAGATTGAGGCCTGCCCCAGTTTTTATTTGTTTCCACAAACAGTATAAAACCTTTAATACTGGTTAATAAAATAATTATTCAGTCATTCAAAATATTTAATGTACAAGACTGTTTACTATGGATCATATTCAGTTCAATTCAATTTAACTTTATTTATGTACGGCAAATTCATTTATCTCAAGGCACTTTATATGGTAAGGTCAAGGCCTTAGAACCTTCACACAGGTCACTACTTTACAGCACATTTGGAAATAAAGAGCAGCTCCTGTGGAAATAATGTCTTCATTTTCAGCTTCTCTAACTCAGGAGAGTTAAGAATTACCCCGCACAATGTCATCAGGTTTCATCTCTGCTCTGGCCTATGGAAGGATACAGCCATTTTCTGAGCCCTGGTTGCATTATGGGTAATTCGGGCTGTAAATTTACAGCCCGACAGTCAGATTTACAGTCAGATTTAAATCTGTTGACCATGGGTGCCCATTAACACAGGAGTTGGAACATATTAGGTATGTAGCTATTCATTGACTGTATATTGACATTGTACATTATTCACCTTGTTGGATGTTACTTCAAAATTATTTGTTTACATACTGAAACAAATTCAAAGTCATCGAATGGGAGGCTTAAAAAGGCTCTAAATTAGATTATTGTTTGCGATCAAATGTAGTAAATAAAGGTTAATTAATGCATTTGTATGATTACATTTGTATGTAATGTGTTATCCATACATACTGTGATACTGTGAAGGTCTGACCATTTGGAAAATACATCTGTATTTTTCATAATGATGATTTAAACAAATATAAAGCAAAACGTCTATATCGGTGTCAGCCAAATTGTTATTTTAAGCATCAGTGTCTGCACAGAATTTCAGTGCATTTGTCAGAGTGGCTGATCACCTGTGTAATATAATACTGCGTATTCCCCCTATGCTCACTAGTTCGCTGACAATGTATTAAGTGTACAATCGCCTGATTGTGTATGAATTGTATGAAGAGGCAGCCATTTTTGGACCCACAATAGACAAACCACATATCTTTTGCCTTTGAAGGCTACATAGGTTCTTCAACACACAAGCAGAGAGTGAGGTGAGGGGTAATCAGCTGCAACATGCAACTTCACCACTAAATCACACACTGTATCTTTAATCCACAGCTTCATTTGAAAAAAAAAAAAACGTTTAAAATTCTAAAATATCTTGGGTGTTTTGGGAAGAGCTACATCTGCACTTCCTGCAGGTTTGGTGTTTAGTGGGTGTTGAAATTGTTGACACTAAAAGAAAACACTGTCTTTAACTACTTTAACTAAACGTTCCACTTTCTTGAGCTCAGCTGTATAATTTCCTGTACTTGGATTAAACATGAGAAACACTAGCGAGCGTCTAGTGGCTAGGTCCGCTGTGAATGAAACTGAAGACGTGTTTAGTGCAGCACTGCGTCTCCCTGAATACACAGTGTAAATGCAAACTGAAAGCTGTTCCTTGTGAAAATAATCCACACACAACATGAAGGCTACTTGTTGTCACATCCTCAGTACGATAACGCTTTTTTATGTTTTCAGAACTTGTATGTGTGTCTCGCTCGGGAAGCTTTTCTCCTATTTTCTGCAGCAGCAGCAGCAGCAGCGGTGGGACAGAGATTGCTCTCGCCCCCATCCTCGTCACCACTTCATAGGCTATTCAATTAGCAGGAGAAGCATGGGAGATGGAGCCATAATGGAGCTGATGAGATGCACAAGGACAGGTGACACTAATCAGAGCGGCGCCCCATTGTCTCTGTGTGGGCATCATTAAGGAAAGAGAGTGATTTCAGCTTCTCTCTTTTCTCTCTTTTTTTTTTTTTTTTTTTTTGCTCTCTGAGCCTGATCACACTCGTGAAAGCTATGTGCATTTTCCTCCTTGTCGTCAATTTGTAATGAGAGAATATGTTTGCTTAATAAAGTGCAAGGTTTTGACATCACAGAAGAACAAGAGCATTGAATATCTAGAAAGTATGTGATTTGCTAAAAAGACCAAAGGTATTTTACTTTTTTGCAACTAGGGCACAGCCGTCTTCAGCCGGTGAAGTCATGAGAATGGTATTCAGCTCTGTTTTTTGTTAACTAGTAGAAGTATATGGGCTCAATATATACCAAGTGGGGCGCTAAATTTCTGTGAGGCTAACACTGCAGTTACTAGCTGCTAGACATCGAGGCATCAGTATTTGCTGTTAGCAGCTACAGCATTGGCTACAGTCGTTGTTAATGTCCAACACTAATGCCACTGCATCGGACGACCTGTAGTCAGATGCTAACATCTGGTGCTGAACATCAAGCCCCAGTGCCACAACATCTGGCTACGGTAAAAGCTAAAGGCTGCAGTAGCAGGCTAGCAGCAACTGTAGCTGCTTCTGGTCGGACGCTAACATCTTCAAATGCTGGTGACACAATGTCTGGTTTCAATCTGTTTATCAAACGGTGATGCCACAGCGTTTGGCTACAATAGTAGCTGCTAACTGCTATATTAGGTACTAAAGCTGGGGACACACTACAAGATTTTTTGCCCGATTTTACCCACAGTTCACAGTTGGGCAGAGTCTGCACCAGTCAGCACTAGTTGGGACAGTCGGCCAGGCTAGTTGGCACAGAAATATGTGTGGGGGTAAAGACTTGATTTGGATAGTGTGTGAGGGTAACAGTCGCAGTTGCAATCATATAATGTAGTCATTAAATAAATGATCCCCAGTCTCGGTCATCGTGAAACAAATCTGCTGAAATCCGTCGGTTAGTGTGTACTTCTTGTCTTTTCAAACTCGGTGTGAAAGTTATGTACACTGTGAAAGTTATGTAGTGGCCCCAGCTTAACAGCAAACACAGATTCCACGGTGCCTACATTAGCAGCTGCATCAGCTGCTCCATCTATTTATCTAGCCAAATTCAACAACACAAAGAGAGCCAAACCATTCTCAACGTGTCACCAATGAAAGATGGCAGAGTTTTACTGGCAAAAAAGTGAAATGCTTGTCTAAGATGAAAATAAAATGATGTCATAATGTTCATTGGTTCATCTCTTCTCAACTTTAAATGTACAATCTCATAAATGCTACACAGATATACTGATGTGACTTCTTGAATGACTGTGTGACACAGCTAATATGCAGGATTCCTTCTGGCCCTGCAATCTGTAAACTCTGGGCAGTGGTTTAGAAAAGGCTGAGACATCCACTCTTCAACACAACCACTTTCCTTGTGTCCACTTGACTAGTTGAGGCCACTGACGGAGCATGACCTGCTGCTGCTGAAGTGGTGTCAGACCGATCCCAGCGACCCAGATGAACTCCGTCTTTTTTCTGAACTTCTGGCCTGGACTGTGAATGAGCTGTGCTCTGCCTGCCGGTAACGACTGCTGAGGTAACTCGACAAACATCTGAGGAAAAAAGCAATAAGGTCCAAATATTAGGAGGGAACTCACTCTGGAACTGACTGCTTTATCCCACATTTTTCTGTCATGCAAGTCCATTAGGGCCCTTCTTTGCCACTTAACAAAACACTCACCTAATAAATGTTCTATCTGCTTAAGTCTATGGTATCTTAAGAATATGTCACTTTATCTCACTGTTAGACATTTCTTCCACTGGAAAGTGAAGTGTGTAAAGCACCAAGGTCCATAGAAACTTTTTAGCTGCAGGGACACAGGAACTTCTGGTCCTTTTCGCTGCCTCATAAGGATTTCAAACACCTAAGTCAAAAAATAACACATTTGAATCAAATGATGGCGGCAGCAACAAGTCAAGTCCTGTGTGCCATGATGTAAATCTGTTGATTTTCTCAATGGACTTTGGTGCAGGAGTGTGAGCATTGTGCAAAACAAACATTCCAGTTCTCCAGTTTCCAGTCTGAAAAGGCTGTTTAACAGAGAGATAAAGGAATTAACTTTTTCTTGATACTGTAGATTTAACCAGGTGTAGATTTTATTAGGTGAGTCAAAATTTGTCACCACTGGCATTTTCAGTGACAATGAGCCTCCATGCATCAGGCTGGTTCTTGGCACAGGGGCTGCACACATTAAAGACCTTGTGACCACTTGAGTACCACTGCATCTTCAATCAAATCAAATCTGTTAAACAATAAAATTGATTTCTGAATCATATTGTTGAATTCTTACTATCCCAAATGTCAGACTTTATGTGAGGTTGTTGACTTAATAGCCAACTTTGCTACAACCATAGAAAACAAGATGCTTGGTATCTCCCAATGTGCTTTGCCATCTACACTATTCAATAATACATTATACCTCACTGATTCAACCTGTTTAAGAACCATTTGGTGCAAATACACACTGAACAGAAAACAAAAAAATCCCTCTCCCGACAGACTGACTGAATGCATAACCTCAGTCCACAAAATAATTGTCTACTGAGGCGAATCAATGCCTCAGATCAAAATTGAAGCATTCTGCTTGTTTACAACATCTATCATTTGTTCTTATCCAGTGTGATCAGAGCAATTTTCCCTCCCTTAATATAAGTTTGATGGGACAAAGAAAAAGCTCAATTCTCAGAGAATTGGAAAATGCATTTCTTTTTCAGGCTTTGTGGTAACTAAACTGTCAACAGATAAGAGAGTCCATAGTATCAACTCTTGGGTAATTCATCTTACAATTGTGCCATTGTTATTTTCACTTGCAGGAGCTTGTAAATATTGTTTGAGGCCTCTACTTAAATGTCACAGTAAAAGGCTTTGCTTAAAAAGAAACGTAATGTAAAGCACAGGCTCCTAACACATGCAGTATTTTGCTGTCGCTGCTTCAAGACAAAGCCCATTTGCTTACTTGTGTGGACTCACGTATGCACAAGTCCGACGAGCGAACCGTGCTCAGGCATCTCCACAAACTGCTACAGACAGCAGCATGAGGTGAGAGAGCAGTGTAGGCCACTTTGTATCATGTCAGCGCTCGCCATTAGACGCCATCTCCACAGTATCCCTTGTCACCAATCACATCCTTTTAAACCACCCAGAGAGCTTGACACCCCCCAACACACACACACGCACACACACACTCTCCCTTATCTGTCAATGCTGCTTAAATAATGTAATTAATGACTTAATTAACATTTCCATAATCTATTTTAATAAATCTAACACGGCATAATGAGAGTTTCTAACCTCCAGGCAATGGCATATAAAAATTCACAGTGCGGTCAGGGCAGCGTCTCAGCGCCGCGGATTCTGCCACGACAGTAGAGGAAGACGAGGGCGCATACTGTGTGAAGGCTGCTCAAGCCTAAAAAATGTCATGTGACTCTGAATATATCCAGATTTTGAACAGATTTAAATGGAAAACAAATACATTGTGCAGCCTGGACACACATCAGAATGTCTCCTTTCACTTTTCACATTGTTTTTTCGTTAGTAGTACTATTTTCTAAAACTAACAATGCAAGGAAACAACCCTTTTCCAGTATGCAAATGACCTGAATTGTCACATGATACCGTATACTTTTTTAGGTGAACCCAGCTAAGTGTGCTAAAGATTTGATTTTGCTCTGCAGACACGTCTTGCAAGGACGCTGATTTGTCCAACTATAGAATCTTTCACAAATCATTTTTTTCCCCTCAGGTGCTAGAGGTGGGCTTATCGCGATAATGACAGAGAAGCAACATCTAGCAGCTTTTGTAAACATCCAACATGGCGGCTACCAAAGCTGTCTTTCAGTTTGGCTATTTGGCTTCCATTTTGGGCAAAAAGGTTTGGCACAATCAGCCATCACTCCTAGAAAACTACAGCAAGCATGTTTGATGACAAGTTTTCCGTTTCTCTGCATACATCATCCAGATCATTAGTCAGATTGGTCTATCCAATTGCTTACAGAGGTATTTTGATTCATATCCATTGATCATGCCTCTTAGAAGTGGAAAGTGACTACACCTTTTCTAGACTCAAAATGATTCTTAAATGAGAGTGAGGTGCCGACTTACCTGAAAAGAGCATGTTAGAAATGAACCACCTGGGGGGCGACTCCACTAGTTAAATTAGCTTTTACTTCTAAATTGATATATAACGTCAGTAAACATTTTCCTAAGGAGTTTATGGTCTCAGTTATTAGATTCAGGTCTTTTTCAATAGATCTAACAGTGAAAATTATGTAGGATTTCAACCTTCAAATAAAGATTCGTTTGATGTAACGTCAACAGGTAACACAGAGAATGTCACCCCTCTCAAAGCCTGAGCAGGTCTGCATGACCTGCACTGACACCATGTAACTTCTGGCTTTGGGTCTGGGCCACAAAAAGAACTACAACATTCTGCTTTCCGGGATACAAATGCAGTTGTAACAAATTATACTGTTTATAGATTGTGGGTGGCACCCGAAGAGCATGGCACATACTGTATGAATGGTCACCGGTTTGATTGATTGCTTGTACCATCTAATACTGTAGGTTCCTGGTTGCAGGTAGCCTCTGTGAACTTTTAAGAAATGACATGAAGCTGGTCATAATGCAAATCCCAAGGCTTCAAAGCGGGAGTTTTTTTTGCATTTGGAAGGCTACATTCATTTCTTATATACTGTGGTATAGACACAGATTACTAGCCTCACACACACACACACACACACACACACACACACCCTTCTACCATTCAACACACATTACAGGATATTACATCAAGTGTCATTATAAATGATCATGAGTAAACAACACAGGTCCAAGCAACAAACTGTCTACTTGTTTATCTTTGTCTCAAAGCCCAATTACAGAGATGAACAGGGTGTTTGTGTGGTGGTTGAGAGATGAGGAGGGGGTTGTGTTTCAGAAGGACCCCCCCCCCCCCCGGGGCTGAAGAGTGACTGAGATTCACCCTGACAGAGGGCAGCAGGAGGATGGCACATCTCGGGCAGAAGAGGCACCATGGGGCCCACCAATCACTAATAAGGGCACCCACCAACCGTTCTCCTCTACCACTAATAGTTTCCACTTCGATTGATGCTAAGCCCGTTTGGTACAGGAGACACCTCCACTTTAAGCCGATTAATGTGCGGTATTTATGGTATATAATGACTGTATGTGTTTCACATATAATGTACATAATTTGCATAATGTGCAATGATGAAGCATAGAGTACAAATAAATGGTTTGTATTTATATAGTGCTTTTCTAAACTACTGTTTTTGCCATTCACCCATTCACACCCATTCACACAGTGCATCTATGTGCAGTGCTTTTTTCTGTCATGCATCTTTCATACCCATTCACTTGCTGCTGGCACAGCCGTCAGGAGCAATGTGGAGCTAAGTGGTTTCCCCACACATCGGCATGTAGACTAGCATAACTGGGAGCAGAACCCACAACCATGGAGTTGAAGGACGACTCACCCTGCCACCGAGCTACCGTCGCTCTGCTATTGTCCCCGTCAAATATGTACCCTATGTGAGAATATGAGAAAGTGTACCCAAACTTTTGACCGGTAGCGTATGTGTGCAATATCATAATAATATCTTTACCAGCCTTTTCTGTCTGACAAAAAGAAGCATTTTTAGAGCTGCTCACAAAACAGTCACCAAATAACACATCTAAATGTTCTGATGATGGAGACAGCAGTGGGTTAAACACTCCTGCGTGCCATAGTGTAAAATTCCAGATTTTCTGAGGACCTTGGTTAGGGCGAGTGCATGTTTAACATGTTTAATCAGTTTCCCTACGGCACAATCTGTCTGAGCGCAAGATTAAGTGGTGAACATACTGTATTTCTAAAATATCATAAAATTAAGCTGGCATAGATTTTACCAAGTAAGCCTTATTTTTTTTGTTTCTGTTGTCCCTTCTCACAGCCATGTCTTACTGAGCTTGTGTGTCTATAACTTTACGTTTTGACGTGTTAAAATGACATACTAATAATGTTTTGTGACTCATAGACATTGATAAGGTGTTTATATTTTATCACCGTACATGTTAGAGGGACCACACATCTGAACCCCTTTCAACTCTTAACAGAAAAGCGAGTATACCTGCACCCGACATTTGCCAAGAACGCAGCTCTTCTGCTCCTGAACGTGTTGTAAACAAACCAATTTCCTGTCATAAAGTTACAGCTCATTACTAGTGTGGATAAGGGCTTCAACAACATAATGATGCAGAAGCACATTACCAGTGAAACCATATTTATTAATTACCAGTCCACTCGCCATATTCCTCGCAAAGGGAGTTCATGGGGGGGGGGGGGGGGGGGGGTCCTGGGGGGGGGGGGGGGGGGGGGGGGGGTGTGAGTCCTGTTGGGTTAATTACAAACAGCTTCTCATTTTAGTTGAGACAAATACTGGAGGAAGGAGAGACAGAACTCAATGTTAAACACTGACCGTTCACCTAAAAAAATGTTACATCACTTCCTATAGGCGTGGAACAATATGAAAATGTATTTTCTCAACTATACTGACCAAAGAAATTGAGAATTATGAGATTTCTTGGCAAGGTCTGGGTCATATGTGTCTGCATGTATGTAGAGTTCTGCTCTGATTCGTGTGATGTACAGTAAACGCCATCATTGTGCCAACTCTTCGTAAGCATTTCCACATCTTGTGAGAGAGAAACAAGACATGGATGTTTAACTCATTTAAAGTCAGTATGATAGCTTCATTTACTATTTTTATATTTGGAAAGGTTGGAAACATTTGGCTTTAATCCGACCAATTGAATAGCTTTTTCAATTTAAAACACAATGTAACCCATTGTAACCCAAAGTAAAATCCACAATCCTTTGGCTAGCACCAAACATGATCTATCTATGTCACAATCTGCATTTGTGGATTAGAAAATAATAAGTACATACAGGAAAAATAACATTTTCCTTGCAGTTGCAGCCCCATGCCAGTAGAGGCTGCTGCAACATGAACAGCACCACTACCTCGTGCATAAAAACAGACTAATTAAGTTGATCTGAAATAATCGGTTAACTATATATCATCTCATCAGTCTCAACCATAGACTAGTAATAATAATAATAAATAAAATAATATAGAATCCACCACTTAAACAATATAGACATAAAAATGGGGCAAACTTCTGGCAAGACATTG
The DNA here is from genome assembly GCA_016785285.1 of Brachirus orientalis. Lineage (NCBI taxonomy): Eukaryota > Metazoa > Chordata > Actinopteri > Pleuronectiformes > Soleidae > Brachirus > Brachirus orientalis. The sequence goes on from JAFBJR010000046.1 coordinate 1,064,702, forward strand.
TCGCTACTGGAATGGAATGTGAGACAGTACGAATGTGTGGAATGCTAGACTAATGCAGACCCTCATTTTAGTATGAATGAGAACTGTGGCCATGTATGCACCTATGGAATTGCAGCTGTCTTTGTGTTTTTTAGATAAATAAACACATGAAAGAGATGGAACCTTCTGTCTGTAATCTGCAGGACCTCCTCTTAGTTCGTATCTGTTTTCTAAAAATATGCACAGATATCTGTATTATATGTAATTTCTCTTCCAGCCTATGTTTAAAAAAGTAATAATATTTTACAATAGCCTGTTTATTAAAATGGATGTAGCGTGGTGGACAGTTGATATCATCCAATAGGTCCATGCCTTTGACATGTAAACTTCTGGTTGCCAAAACTGTCATGGTAGCAGTTGACTTGCAAACATAAAATGGAACTTTGGTTTACCACCAAAAGAATAAATACATTTTTTATTTACATTTGGAAGGAACTGGCTGCTGAGGGAATGTAGGGGCATTATTCGCTGCTCTGTGGTTGATGTCATAACAGACGCACCACAGCTTTGATTATTAGCAGGGATGATTTTTGGAGATCCCTCTTCCAGCCACCAACATCCTAAAGCTAGATCTGTTTCTATTGATGGAATTCACTGCTTTATGGAATCTCCGATTACACGACCTGTATTTGTAATCAGATTTCAAATACATTCCCTATCCCGATATTTGTAATCTGATTACAGTTGCCGTCATGTCCTGCATTCTCAACACAGAGTAGATATTGTTTATGCCAGGAATCTAATGTTTTATTTACAAGGTGGATGTTAATAAAAAAAAAAACAGGCTGTTCATTTACTAATGGTTGAAGGAACCACAGGCATTGTTCCAATTAGCAATATCAAAATGGGAAAGAGGACTAAATGAAAACAAGGGGGTTGGCGGGTGTTGGGGGTCGAACAACAACATGTTTTCAGAGATGATTATCTGGGTGACACAGACACTTGCCACTATGTCTTCTTTTGAAACGCACATAAAAATGAAATATTTCTTGAAAATATTATTTGCATTTGGAAAATGAAAACACATCCAGGACCAGAACCATTACCATCATTTTCATTATTGTCCCCATTAGTATTCTGACTGTGTTCTACAAAGATCAGACCAAGGGCACCCCGACTCTTAAAAAGTACATCAAGGTCAATAAATACAGAGTAAAAACTGAAATACTTACTTGATCAACATGATCTCTGTAAGCAGACCGAAACAGGCTGCTGCTACTTTAAATGAGCTGGGAGGAGGAGGGCTGATGAAGGCCGTCATCATGCAGTGAACGACATAAGGTACCAGACCCAGCAGAACAAACACAGTGATCAGCACCAGCCACGTCTGCCACCGGAAGCTGACCGACCACCATGGAGAACTCCACTGGAGCTGGTACTGGATGAAGAGAGAGAAACACAACATGGATGTCTGATACAACCATAGAGTATTTATCATCACACAGTTGATTGTCAGAATCAAAACTACTTTATTGATATCCTGGCGGAAATTTACTGTTTCGAACAACATAAAAACATGTACTAGGGTGTTTAGAGTTGTTTTGGGAGGTTTCCTGTGAATGAAGACATTTCCTAAAATGATATAGTGTTTATGGAAAACATTCTAAACACAACCAAGAATACAATCATATTGGGAAATATCTGTTTCCATGTGGGTAAGACCTCATCTGTCTGTCCCGTTCTTTTCCAGCTGTGGCAATTTCTTGCCAGGAGTTCATGCCCATTTCTATTTTGTTGCAAATTTTGAGTCATGGATTGAACAGGTGTTGGTACGACTGGAGCTCCTCACATAACCAGAGGCGATCGAGTCTTTTCAGTGGATGACCCATCTTTGGAACGTTTTTGTTACGATTTTTTAGAATCGTAAAAAAAAAAAAAAACTAAGGGCGGACCCAAAAAAGGCAGGGACGCAGAGAATAAAGGTATAGGGTAATTTATTACAATAAGAACAAAAGATAGCCAGTCCATAAACTAGACCAAAAATGCTGAGGCTGGCCGGCTGGCAAGGCAGAGCTGAGGAAACGGGAGTCTAAAAAAGGAGACGAAAAATTAGTAAACACGAAACGAAGAGAGGAAACTACAAAAACTGGAAATCTAAGAGTAACTGCGGAGCAAGGAGTCGTGGAGTTACCAAGCGTGGTACACATGATGCCCTAACACACGGAAACAGGAAACGCTGGTCCTGATGAGATGACAAGGAACAGCTGCCTGTGCAGCACTTTGGTCAACTCGGGTTGTTTCAAATGTGTTACATAGATAAAGATGACACTGACATTGCCATAACCTTAAGTAAGCGTCAAAAAGAAGACTGTGCCACCAACTGGACTGCTAAATGTTGTGGTCACACACTGTGGAGGTGCTTGCATAGTACACTCTGTCCACATAGGGTCCACCCGGGACCACCATGAACATGAGCAGATGATGACATTTACATCACATGGACTGTAGGACCTTGGCTCACAATGGTAACTATGGAAAGAATTATTTGTGATTGTCTGATTACATTAGATTTTAAATAAAAAAAAAAACCCTGCTGTGTTTAAGTGCTGCAGACTCTTAAAACACACTGCATTTTAAGGCTATGTTGTTTCCCTTATAGAAGACCTGGTACTTGTATCCTGATCCAACATTTGAGAGTAAACAAACCCATTATGTCGGAAAAATCTCACACCTGTTATGTAAATTCAGTCTTCTATAGCACAGACTTGGCACTTCAAAAAACGTGACGCTTAACAGTTAAACAGAGCGAGAGAAAGAAAACACATGTGAACAAACATAAATATCAAAAGTAAAGACACACATGAAATGCACACATAGGCCCATACATAAAAACGCAGCATAAATGAATGCACCCAGTCATTAAGTCAGCATGCAAACACTGCCTTAAACCCCTGCCAAATATCGCTTTGCTCTGGAGACAAACCAAACCACTTGAACAGCGTTTGATTAGTGTCTGGAATTCATCTGCAAATGCACACTTGCCTTGTCCTCTTTCATGGCTGCTATTCATTAATTAGATTCTTTGTGCAACGGAGCTATCCTCAGTGTTTAAGGTTACATCAGGCCCCAGTAAGTGGCTGCCTGATAACAGAATGCATCCATCTTCATTACTCAGCCCTTTCTGTCGAGGCTTGCTCCTCCACAACTGAGCTATGTCAGTAGGTTCTAAGCAACTGATCTATTTCATTGCATTCGGATCCTGAACTTTTGCCTCCTTTGATTTTAGTCACTCTGATTAAATTACTGGCTTGAGGTTTCCAATTCATACTTGGTACTTTGTGGTCATTTGTCCCTCGAGGTGGATCAGTGGTGTAGCCAGATGAAAACCAAACACCTTTTTTTTCTGTCTTTAGATCACAAGCTCTTTTCACGAATGCACATTGTCAGATAAACAGCTAACTAATTTGCAGTTCTTTATATCCCTTTATATAATAACACAAAAAATGGTGAGAAATGTTCACCGGTGTGTTTCCAAAACCTAAAAAAGACTAAAAAAAGGCTGAGCTTCAGAGTGCCAGACTGGTTCCTGGCAAAAGCAGCATCGCTCATACAACCATGTTTTGAAAAAAAAAAAAAAAAAAAAAAGATTAAACAAAAATGAAACAAAAGATTTATCAATAATAAATAATCAATCGATCGTTGCCTCAATCCTCACATAAAACATCCTACTGGATCATTTAGTTTGAGCAAATGGAGCCATGTTAATTAGGGTTACTTTTTAAATGAATACGGCCAATTAAACTAAAAGATGTTAGATGTTTGGGATGATTTTCAACATGTCTACAGCTACAGATCACATTCTGGTCATTACATTATTAAAAACTAATCTATTTCAATTAATTTGGAACATGGCAACTAATAATTCAGAAATGATTACATCTGAAATTAGATTCTTCTCAAATTAATTATTAAATGAATGGCATACATAATCGAAAAGCTACTGTTGCATTAATGAATCTTCTTTTGCGTCCGGTTGCGTAATACAAACCATGTTTCCTGTGTTTCTGCTGCAAGCAGAGAAAAATTGAGAAGCTTATTCCATCGTTTCTGCCAAAGAAAGCCCAGACATTAAGATAAATGTCTCCACAAACCAAAACACCTGTTTTCAATCTTAGAGGAAATATGAATACACTCAAGTCCCCTGGTAACAACAGAGGGAATGCATTGCCACACAGTGAAGACCTTTTTTTTGTTATTAAAGAACAGGAACCTGATAACAGTGGTCAGTGCTCATGGCTTTTTTTAGGGAGGGGGGAGGTGACAGAAAGCAATTGGACACTCTTTGGTGACAATCCTGAAAAGGCGCTTTTAAATGAAGCTGTTAGCATCACATCCATCAGCGAGCTCTCCACTTTTAGTCCTTTCAAGGTCAAGCCCAGTTGAATCCGGTTAAAAGCTGCTTCAAATGTGTATAGCATTCTGTCAGCCATATTAATTATCTGTGAAGAAGCTGAGTGATGTAACCATGAGGAGACATCGCATATGCCTTATCTCTATGTTACTCTGCATGGAAGCAGATTTTTTTTTAGTATTTTGGAAGCAAATGATTCAGAAGAGGAAGCAGATGCCAGTGATCCGACTGTTCCTAGAAAAAAACATGATTAAAGACGCGCTATATGAGGTCATGTATCACAGGGTCTGGCAGACTCACCTGCCCCTTTTCAGGAAGGAACACTGTCTCATCAGAAATTACATTTGCCCTGAGCCTAATCTTAAATTCAAATAACACATGATAATCCAAACACCACAACTGAGAGGAGAGCTATAACTTATAAAGTCAACACCATACATTAACCACTTGTTAAAAATCACAGTGTGTTAATTACATCTTGATGTTTTATGACTGTGACCTTTAAACACTATACCAATCAATCAATACAGAAGGGAGGATGCCTATTGGGAATATTTAGATCCACAGATTCTGAAAGTAGGGCACTATTTATCCAAACACAATCATTATTAATCGCTGGACAGTCAACCCAAATACATTCTGTATATTTTCCACACATTACAACTACCACATACACACTGTCCAGTGTTGAGATAATTAATTTAGCTGTCACATTAGCACAGCAAAAGGGACAAAGGGACAAGTGCAGGATTATCGTCACAGAGTCGTGGTCAGACATGTTTGACCTTTCATTGAAATGACTGAGAGAAAATCAAACACCAAACAAGAATTAGAGAAAGGTCTGCTTTTTGTCCACTGAGTGATTTTTAATACAACCAGCACAGCAGGTTCGGAGGCAGGAGGTGTAATGGTGGATTCACTCGTATATGTCACGTCAATGTTTGACAGCGGACAGGTCTGATGCTCAGTGCTGGAGGTAGCTATCGGAGGATTGCTAATGTAGATAAAGTGATGTGACGTTTGACATGTCTACCATTGTTGAGTGCACTTTGTCCGACTAAACATCGGTAACCGGGGGAACAACCTTGCCCTAGAGCTCTGTTATTATTTGAGATAAACCCATAAACATGATTTTAATGGCTAGCGCTCAGAGGCGATCCTAGACTCTGGCCCATGCAAAATAGTTTATTGGGGCTTAATACTGCCACTCACAGGTCAGACAGAGAACTGGCTCATGCTGATGTCTAGAATGAGCCTGTCAGCCTCACACTTCTTCTCAGGGTGAGACCTTTTCTCACTCATCTGACTATTAAGGGGGTTTTAATGAAGCAGTGGTGAGCTGCATATTAGTGGGGTTTTAGAGGCTTCATGGAAATTATTGCAAAAAATACCATTTGAACTGACTCTCAAGGGCCCACTTGTTATTTATGTTTTTTTTTGGGGCCCCAGAAGTGCTGCTGCACAACACTACTCATAAAGGGGGCCCCATTTAGGGGGGTTTGGATGTAGCAGGGGTGAGCTGCATGTCAGGGCATTTAATGGCTGTCATTGAAAATGTACCCCGTTTTCTTCAGGGCCCCAAGCATTTGCCTGGTATGTCCGTCCTGTTGGTGTACCTTTGCTAGTGCCTGTGTTGGTATATTTGCATAACCTGGTTTGTTTGGCATATCATAGAAGAAAGTAATTTATCTGTGATTTCACCATGATTTCTTTCACAGTGAAGTGAAAGAAATTACTTCCAGATTGATTTCAGATCATTGCTTTGGGTGGTGCTCACCATGATGTGCTGGAAAAGGTGCACACCCAGGGTCTAGACTGCTAAAATACACTTTAAGAAGAAGTAGTTAGCACATGTTTATATTATTGCCGATTGGAACTGGAGCTAATAAAAGTTTGTTGCTGTCATTCGATCTGAAAATGAATGCAGATTGCAACACAAAAGCCAGCTGTTAGCAGGGTCTTCAGTGGTGGAAAAGTGGTTTAAGTAATGATACAGTTTGGTTATATAATGATATAGGCTTAATACTTCCCATACACAAATGTAATAAATCAAATGAAATAAATACAGTATTTAAAACATATACGAATGGGTGTTTCTCTATTTCTCTGTTCCACTCTATTTCATTCCCTATAAAATAAACCAGCTACCAGTAATTTTACAGACAATGAGCTTTTTTGTATCTTTCCCTAGCTGAAATTGCAACTATCGCTAGCTGGCTGTATCAGCTCGGTAGTTTTTTTTGTCTTTTTTGTATTTTACTAATTACTGACCCATGAGCAAGAGGAACAGTAAGAAATAAATAAATAAATAAATAAATAACTTAACAATGGTTTCAGACAAGATATGAAGATATGATATCATGCTAGGTCCAAAAGAACAAACTGCTCAAACAGGTCAAAAGCTAACACGCTAAAAGTGTTGCTTAGTGTATTTTATGCTTTAGCTTTAGTATTGTCATACAACAGCCTACAGTATTTAGCCGTTAAAATTGTAACTGTTTTAACTTTAAAAGAGCATGACAGAGATGCTTACCCATCAATGTAACGTATGAAGATTTTTGCTGTACGTCACTAATATGGTGATATGCTGTCTATACAAAAACATTGTTGGGGTATTTCATTCCCTATAAAATAAACCAGCTACCAGTAATTTTACAGACAATGAGCTTTTTTGTATCTTTTCCTAGCTGAAATCGCAACTATCGCTAGCTGGCTGTATCAGCTCGGTAGTTTTTTTGTCTTTTTTGTATTTTACTAATTACTGACCCATGAGCAAGAGGAACAGTAAGAAATAAATAAATAAATAAATAAATAAATAAATAAATAAATAAATAAATAACTTAACAATGGTTTCAGACAAGATATGAAGATATGATATCATGCTAGGTCCAAAAGAACAAACTGCTCAAACAGGTCAAAAGCTAACACGCTAAAAGTGTTGCTTAGTGTATTTTATGCTTTAGCTTTAGTATTGTCATACAACAGCCTACAGTATTTAGCCGTTAAAATTGTAACTGTTTTAACTTTAAAAGAGCATGACAGAGATGCTTACCCATCAATGTAACGTATGAAGATTTTTGCTGTACGTCACTAATATGGTGATATGCTGTCTATACAAAAACATTGTTGGGGACATTATTTGCATGTATTTGTGATATTACACCTCGGTTTGGAAAAGCAAAGTAACAATCACACCACGGAGGCTCCAACGCTTGACAGAGTCGGGGAAGCCACAGCCAGTGTTGGTTTGTGAGGTATGATGACATGCACAGTTCAGGAGGAGGTTTACCCAACAGTCGAATTCCCCTTCAGATGTCAACACAACGTTATAATTACATTCCTGAGGTTTCAGGGCTGTTTCCTGTGTGGTTTGGGTAGGAGTCTTTGCTGTTTATCTCCACTGAAATTTGGAAACAAACTAATTTGCTATTAGTAAAAGTGGCTGCTAAAATATGTGCCAACCGCATATTTTGTTCAGGGAATTATGCTGTAGTATACATGCATACCTGCTGCAGTAGAGATCTGTTTTTATTTTCCCTAAAATGCCTCAGTACTTAGTAACCATTTGATTACTGATGTACTGACTAACTTTAGTCAGATCTCCTGAGTTCCAGTGCGACACAAAGTAACTGCATAATGTGGAAATACCAAGTGGCTATAGCTCCTCAGTCAGTCTCCTGTGTACCTGCTGCTTGCTTGTTAACAACAGGAATGAAGTTCTACTTGGAAGGACCAGACCAGAAAGTCTATTAACTTATTGAGATTAAAAACCTGATGCCTTCCCACTCACACGTCGCTCCTCCTCCTCCTCCTCCTCCTCCTCCTCCTTCTCCGGCCCAACACCTCTAAAAGAGAAAGGTGATTGATGAGAACCATCAGGCAGCCTGGAATCTGGTCTCTCATTAGACTCCTTATGCATCTAAGCTGTTCCAACACAAGCCAGGAAAGTAAGGCGGGGGGGGGGGAGAGGGAGGGAGGGGGGGGGGGGGGGGGGGGGGGGGGGGGGAGAGATGGTGTCCATGCACTGACTTTTTAGAAGATAAGTACTCACACTAAAATATTTACCTTGTACATTAATCTCTGGAAAATTAATTTGTCATTATACTTCCTGAGGAAAAAAAATGACTTTTTTTTTTAATTGAGAAGTGTGCTTTCCACTCCCTACTCTTCATGCTCAGTGATCGCTCTCTCTCTTTTGACTTTCTTGCGGGGCCACTTTAGAAATTAATGTCCCAGAGGGGGTGGTGTTTGGACAGTCAGGTTGGATCCTATCATCGACCACTGGGGCTCTCTCCAGGAGGGTTAACATAGAGAAAATAGGGCTGCATATTCCACTAATGCAGACATGCTCAATCACATTAATGGAAGTGCAGGGCAATATTATGTACTAATTGCCAATGGATAGTAGCATTACTATAATGTGTTGCTGAATGTATCTTTGCACACCCCGAGTGGGGTCCTTTCTATTCAGATAAATATCCTCATTATACCTGAGACAATAACCAAGATTAACAGTCACAAACAATGTCCTATATCAAAACAGTTCAATTTCTGTTGCAGCTGAGTCCTGATTAGCTTCTGGGCTGCATGTGTCTGAGCCTAAGCCTGAAGTTTTAGAGCCTTTGGATCAATTATACTAACAAACAATGCACTGTAAATAAGAAATAATATTTGTCCTTAAGTGGTTGGGAGAAGAGAATTGGCCATTTGCATGCCGCTTCCTCAGTGTAGATTGTAATGCAGGCAAAGGGAAAAAAAAGTAAACCTGCCTTTGCGGCACTTAGGCTCTTATGACATAGATTATTTACCCTTGGTAACAGACGTTGCTCAGTTGGGAAGCAGGATACATCTTTCCAGGAAATTAAGCCCATGTTGTGTGAAAGGATGTTTCAGCATATGTTTCGGATCTCACCTAAAATTACCATTTTACAGACATTTTCAGTGGATCCCAAGTGTTTACTTGTGGCGGCTGCAATGTGCATGCAGAGAATCATGCGGTTAAAGTAAGGATTTTTTTTTAAGTTACTTTTGATGCTACAGTTTAAAAATTTCCCCTATTTGCCTCCCATGCAGACATAGAGCTAGACTTCCAGAAGCCTTAAATAATACATAGTTGGTTTTATTCAATGTTTACTGGCCTTGATTCTCATCTGTAACAACATTAATTGGGTAATGTTAGCAGCTCTATTCTGTTATTTTTATGTGATTTATTAAATTTAATCTTAATATGTATTTGATCTCTTTTTTTTTTTTTTACCCATTTGGGCACAATACTGCAAAAAGGACAATAACCTTCCTTTGTTTCCAATAAAAACCTTTTCACTTGGGTCCCAAATACTCACATATGAAATTATACCAGCACCTTGAGTTTGGCACCACTATCCAGTGGTACCTTATCAATAATAATAATAATAACTTTGATTTATATATAGCACTAGATTTGGCGCCCAACTCTACTATCTAGATTCAGGTTTAGTCACAAAGGTCACTTTTTAACACACTATAATGTTTGCAGCTCTCAGATGCATAATATTCTATGACTGTTTTTATTTTAGAAGCAAGCATTTTGAAACCACTCATGGCGCTAATGTTAGCTTAATTCATCAGTTAATTGTGGTTCAAAACAGAACATGGCCTTGTGGGAAAGTTTAAGATTGTATGGGAGGATGTGAGTGTGTGTATGTGTGGGGGGGCAGACAATGCATCGTGTGAAAGAGTTTGTGTGTTGGGGGGGGGGCGAGTTTGTCTGTGACGGTTGGGGTTTTGGTCATCTGCCATCGGATAAGATATCCTGACAAGGCAATCAGAGAGAAACAAATTCTGCAGCCACACGGGTTCAACTCTGTCGTTCTTCACCCTGATGAGCTTTTGAAAAATGGAGTGCAGTTGAAATTGGTTTTGTATAGGAGGCTTCATATCTGTCCCTTGTCAGGATTATTGCCACCTGTCTTCATTGGCTGCAAAGGTCTGTTAATTAATCTGCCTTCTTCTTCTATGTGGTCAGAAAGGAGGGGGAGGGTGGTGAACAGAACGCTGTCTTCCTTCCACAGCACTGGTCTGTCAGGTGTACTAATCCAAATAAATACTCATGTAATTTAAGATAAGAGGACTGTGATGTTAGGCAGCATCTCTAATCAGTATCATTAAAATACTACATCATGTCTCCCCTCTCTAATTTTATGAGTGAAGCACTTTAATTGGATATTTAATTTAATTCAGTTAATGAAAGTCCTGGGAAATGTTATTTGAGGGACACTGATATCTCTCATGATCAATGAAGCTGCAAATAGAGCTTTTCAGATATTCTCTTCTGAGATCACGTCTGTCTCCACGAGTGGCACAGCGTGGACCAGAATATTAATAGAAACAACCAAAAAATTATTACTTTCAATTACATACTGTACATGTACACCTTGCAAGTACAGTGGGTAGAGTCCCCTTTTGGTCATTACTGACATTATAGCAACATGCATTTCATGTAGATTTGTTGACTGAAACATACATGATGCAAATCTCTACTGGATTGTGATCTGGTGAATTAGGAGGTCATTTGATTTCAAAGGACTAGCAAGTTCACACAACCAGTTTGGGATGATTTGAACTTTGTGACATGGTGCATTATCCTGCAGCAAGTAGCCGTCAGAAGATGGGCACATGGTCAGCAACAATACTAGGTAGGCTTTGTTCCCCCAAAGAAAGTGTGGCAAGAAATGATTCCCCACATCACTGCACCACCAGGAGCACCCTAAACTTTTTTTATATACAGCAGGATGGAGCCGTGGTGTCATGCAGCTTCTGACCCTTCCATCTGAATTTCGCAGGAGAAATCGCTGCCTCTGAGACCAGGCAACAATTTTCCAGTCTTCAATTGCCTGTTTCTGAGCTTTTCCAAACAGCGCCAGTTTCTTGACTGCCACCACTAGCACCCAGTGTGGTCTTATTCTGCTTATTATTCTGTTGTGTCATCAGATATGGTCCTCTTTATACCTTGGTTGTAACAAGTGATTATTTGAGTTATTGTTGACTTTTTTATAATCTGGAACCAGTCTCGAATCATTCTCCTCTGACCTCTGGCATCAATTATTAATTTTTATTATTATTATTTTTTTTTGACCATTCCTTGTGATCCTTGGAGATAGTTGAGTGTTTGTGAAATATTCAAACCAGCCTAACTGGCAGTAACATTTGTGCTATGCTCTAAGTCACCTAAATAACATGTCTTCTCTCTTCTGATTCAACTGAATTTTATTTGTATAGTGCCAAATCACAACATACATTATGTCAAGGCTCTGTACATTGTAAGGACGAAACCTTTACAATATTACAGAGAGAAGAGAAACCCAACAGTTCACATAATGAGGGAAGCACTAGGCAACAGTGGAGAGAAGAACTCCCTTTTAACAGGAAGAAATCTCTGACAGAACCAGAAAGATGTGCGGTCATCTGCCTCGACCGGTTGAGGTGAAAGAAAAATGGGAGACAGAGGAGAGGTGGGGGACAGAAAGGGGGGGGGGGAGAGAAAGCAAAAGAGGGAGGTGAGGGAGAGACAGAAGAGAGAGACCAGGCGCAAATATACAACAGTTGTATCAGGTTTAGAATCAGTTATGTCATGTTTATAGAACTACGGTGTCATTTATACAAGCAGCAGCAGAGATTATTGATAAGTAATTATACTGATAAACTTTTTCTGATGAATGATATGATAGTAATAATGACAATAATACGACTGTTAGTGAAAATAATAATATCTGGATCCTACAGCCTGTAAGATAGGACAGAGACAGAGAGAGAGAGAGAGAGAGAGAGAGAGAGAGAGAGAGAGAGAGAGAGAGAGAGAGGACGGAAGGAAGGAAAGGCCCAGACTTGGGAGAGAAAAAACAAGGTTACTGACACATAATTAAGTCACATTCATACCCCGAGTGTGAGAGAGTGAGTGTGAGTGCACCACAGGAAATCCCCCAGCAGTCTGGGTCTATAGCAGCATAACTAAGAGATGGTTCAGGTTTCCCGAGCCAGCTCTAACTATAAGCTTTATCAAAAAGGAAGGTTTTAAGTCTAACTTTAAATACAGAGAGAGTGTCCGCCTCCCGAACCTACATTGGCAGTTGGTTCCACAGGAGAGGAGCATGGTAACTAAAGGCTCTGCCTCCCATTCTACTTTTATGGACCTTGGAAACTACAAGTAAACCTGGGTTTTGGGACCGAAGTGATCTGTTGGGCTGATAAGGTGAAATTAGATCTTTAAGATATGATGGGGTCTGATCATTAAGCGCTTTGTGCGTGAGGAGGAGGATTTTAAATTGAATTCTAAACTGTACAGGGAGCCAGTGTAGAGAAGCTAACACTGGAGTGATGTGGTCTCTCTTACTAGTTTCTGTTAGAACTCGTGCTGCAGCATTTTGAATTAAATGTAGAGTTTTAACCGACCTAATAGAACATCCGGTAGTAGTGAGTTACAGTAATCTAATCTTGATGTAACAAATGCATGCACAAATTTTTCCGCATCCTTTAAGGATAAAATGTTTCTAATTTTCATAGGGTTAGGTGGAAGAAGGCCGTTCTTGAAATTTGTTCAATATGTGAATTAAATGATATATCCTGATAAGAAATAACACCAAGGTTCCTTACAGGACGCCATGGTGATGTCATGTAAAGTGACAATATGGTCAGAAATTTGTCTCTAAGGTGTTTAGGGCCGAGTATGATAACCTCAGTTTTGTCTGAGTTTAGAAGTAGGAAGTTACAGGTCATCCAGGACTTAATGTCTTTGAGACATTCCTGGAGTTGAACAACCTGATTTATTTCTTCCAGCCTCATTGATAAATAAAGTTGTGTATCATCTGGATAACAATGAAAGTGTATGTTGTGCTTTCTAATAATGTTCCCTAAAGAAAGCATATATAAGTATAGGCCCAAGCACTGAACCCTGTGGAACTCCATAATTAACTTATTTATATTTATTTACAAGTCTGCAATGAGTCATTATCATTAACATGAAAAAACTGGAATCTATCAGACAGATACGACTGAAAATAGCAGAGGGCAGTACCTGAGATTCCCAAAGTCTGCTCCAGTCTCTGCAGTAGAATTTTATGATCAAAGATGTCAAATGCTGCACTAAGATCTAACAGGACAAGTTTAGAGACCAGACCATTACCTGAGGCCAAGAGGAGGTCATTGGTAACTAGGGCTGTTTCTGTGCTATGGTGTAATCTAAATCCTGACTGGAAATCTTCAAACAGCCTGTTACTATGCAGATATTCACATAATTGATTCGCAACTGCCTTTTTAGTATTTTAGAAACAAAGGGAAGGTTTGATATTGGGCGATAATTGGCTAAAACATCTAGGTCGAGGGTAACTTTTTTGAGAAGGGTTTAATAACTGCAATTTTAAAAGCTTGGGGTGCATATCCAGTTAATAAGGAAAGATTAATTTGATTTAATATGGAGCCATTCATTAATGGAAGAACATTTTTAAACAGTTTGGTGGCGATGAGATGACAGGTTGACGGCTTCGATGAGGATACTAGTGACGCTCAGTTTGTACTTCAACCATGTCTACATGCTCAAATGCATTGAGATGGTGCCATGTGATGTGTGGCTGATTAGATATTTGCCTTAAGAAGTGGTTGGACAGATGTATCTAATAAAGTGGCTGGTGTATATATATGCAGTGTGCTGGGTTCTATAGGGAGGTGATCCCTGATAAAAATGTGTCAGCTGGTATTAGTAAAGTAAGTGGAAGTAAGAAGCAGGTAGCAGCCCCAGCATTGATTCATTTGACTTGGATGGATTAATATGCCACTGGATACAGATGCTGAGCTTATCAGAGTGTGAGTGCTATTAAACAACCGTCAGCTGTGAAGCTGCAAATGAGCGGGAGGCAACTGATTTACTAAGCTGGGAAACTGTAAGACCAGAGGCAAGGAAAAAAAACAGCTCAGCGGACTTTCTTTCTTTCTTTTCTATTGTTGCACGAGGCCCAATCACAATCCCACAGGAACTAGCCATTGGCCTCAGCCCTGCAAAGTGTCATATTGATCAAGTGCAAGCAGGGATTGTCTGTTGCAGAGTGTCTGCACCTGTGCATTCCTCTAAGTGTTGAGATCCCAGCAATTGCTGACGTGAAGTTTGAACTTGGCCTGCTGTTTGCAGCTCAGACATACCCAGACATGCCCGGCTGAGAGCGGCTTTTGTTGTATACACACTCCTGTCACTCTCCGCTGTTTCCCTGGAATGTAAACTACCAGTGTCACACTGCCATTATACACCAGGGCGGCACATTTTTGTTGCAGTGCAGGTGCAGTTTGGGGTGCAGCTCTTAAGTGCCTTGCCAAGTTACAGCATGCAAGTGATTCATGAGAACAAGAGGTTGTTGGACTCGACTCCACGCACAATAAAGTTTTTCTTTTCCTTCACAAGTTTGAACAAAGGAAGTCATCAGATAATGTCTATGACATATTTCCCCTGTGAACGCATGCCACAGTACCTTTAATCAACAGCACTTTACATATGTTTGATTAAAGTAAAAATGAGCTGTTGTTTCTCCAAGGACATTTTTTTATGTGAAGAATACTTTTTCATTTAGCAGATGCTTGAGTGCAGAACAGTGTTGTTGCCGCCCACAGGTATAATCAACCAGAAAATTAATAATCATTCTGCGGGACTACAATAAATCATTATGCTTTGGACAATTAATAATGGAGGCTTGGAACCTTGTCTGATTACAATAGTTATGATGCATATCATCAAGATTTAAATTTAACATTTCACAATGGAATTTCAGACACCAGTGCACATTACTGATGTTTAAATTTGGTGCTGGGGTGGGTCATGGGGTTGAGTAATGCTGTGTATCTTCATTTACAACTCCATCAAAAGTACTCTCACAAAAATGACAGTGCAGCTCTTTTGTGGCTTTAAGTTTACAGTTGATGCAACTTCTCATGAACTAAAGCCCATTATGTACTTCATGTTTATGCTCAATTTATCTGCATCCAGTGACCATAATTGGAAATGTTTACAGTGGAAGCACACATTTTAAATTACAACTCATGGAAGGTTGCTTTGATCAAGCTATACATTAGTCATCAAAACAAACTTGTTCCAGGGAGTAAAGATGGACAGATCAATGGTTGTGTCATGGTCAAATTCACACTAAACAATTCTTTTGCACAGTAGAATCAACATTAAAGAGTATTATATTTCTATTAAATATATTCTTCTGTTTATCATTACTCTATATACATTTTTGTAAAAGTCTTGAGGGCTGAAATAGGCCTCTAAAAGTAGTGTAAGATGAACCAAGGGGGATTTAGTTGATATAAAAATATTACTATACAGTTGTCTCCGGTTTGTCTGTATTTACAAAACTTGTCCATATCAAATATAAAACGGTAAATAAATAAAAAACAGAGGATGAATATTTTTGTATATTACATTGTTTTGATATTTCTTTAATGACCTTCATGACACCTCAGAATAATCAGGTATGAATAAGGGTCTTTTTGCAACTGAGATTTTATGTGACGGTGTTCCCCAAAGAACCTGTCTGGGACCACTAATCTTGTCTCTAAAAGTGATATTTAAAAAGTTCTACTGGTGACAGTGTTTATAAATAATCGGCTTTTGTAATTGATTCAAACAGTATTCAGTGCTGAAATACTTTAATTACAACCTGATCCTTTTTGGGGTGGTCACCCTCAGTGTCAAATGGTTGTAACTGTACATAAACAAAATAGAAGAAAAGCATAGATTTTGCAGGTTGTTTCTCTTTGTTTTTCACCTCGGTTACTGCTGATTAATGTGGTTAAGACGTAAAGTTGAATTGGTTAGCCTAGCCAGCTACATTTAGGCTTGATTCCCAAATTTTAGTTTTGTCCCATTTCAAGTGCTGAGTGATGAGAAGGATTTCACCTGCTGCCAAATCAATAACTATATTGATCATTCATTCATTCATTCATTCATTCATTCATTCATCCATTTTATCCTCTACATGAATCTTAATTTGTTTCCAATCTTTTATATTGCAACCACACAAATTACAAAAAGTGCCTTCAGTTGACGTACTGCCAGCATGACCCGAGTATGAACCTCAGCTTGACATCTCACAACTTCTCCGAAACGCCAAGGTTTCTAGTATCAGCAGAGCCCAGGTGTGCAGACATGTTCCACGCCGTGAGGATCACTAACACTGGGTCCACTCAGTTTTGACATCCAGCTTTCAAGAGAGAGAGAGAAGAAAACATGTGGGTCCCATACCTGTGCGGTGTAGTCAACTCATGGAGTGGACATAAACTTCCCCCACCTGACATGTGGTGTGAAGAGGATTAGTTCAAAGCACTCAGCCTTGGCTGACTCACACTTTGTGGAATCACAAAGTAATCTGGAGGCACATTCACTTAGGAGGCAGCTTGATGATCCCGGGCCAGTGATTTATTCATCTTCGGCACGTTGCGAGGCTATAAGAATTTGTCAAGTTAGAATCCTAATTAAAACTGTTAATCACAGATTCCTGTTTGTTCAGCACTCGAGTGAAATGAAAAATGTGATCAAATTATTCATTGCTCCCTTTCAGACAGGTAAGTCAGCATCGCCCCGAGTGTCAGTGTGCTGCAAAAGTTTACCAAGGCGTGTGGAGACTTTCACTCCTGACTTTTTAATTTACTTGATATATAGAAAATTATAAGTTGACATCAACAATTTAACCACCTGATCAGTTTGGATTTATCTATTTATGCAGATCAGCATAAGTTGAGACATTTACAAAATCAGCTCCAGGCAGTGGAAAGTAGTTTATGCAGTGAAGTGGATCAAAGTGAAGACTGTAGTTTCAATACACAAAAAGCATCTGATTTTCTCAACACTAATATTAGTGTTAGAACTTTTTTTGTAATTTACATCCAACTATTGACCTTATTCTGAATTAGATATCAGCAATGTCTCATTTCAGGGGCTGTCTTTGTTGGAGGATGTGGAGACTGAACTGAAATAAGACGGTCTGGTCTATGAAGGGTGCAGCTGGACACAGTACAGGTCGCTCATGGCATGTAAAAGAGTCATGTTCATGCTATTGTTCAAGATTAAGGGTCACACTAAATACCAGTCACTTTAACATATACGGTAAAAGCTGTTTTCCCCCTGAAGAATTTGTTGTTTTAAAACTGCATGCTTTCTGGATGTCTTCCAATAAAGAGACTGAGAAATAATTACACTGTATGTTCATTATAGCATTGCTAAAACAACACATCTAAGACTGTCATTACTGAACCATTATTCAACTGGCCTGATTTTATAGAATGTTCTTGGATTTCTTTTGTCATTGTTGGCTGCCGTTATCTCCTTTCAAAACACCTTCTCTGGCAACAGTGAAGCAAATGAATGGCATGAAATTGTAAAGTAATTTTCAATGCATCCTCACTTTTCCCATTAAGTGTGACATGTTGAAGACAAGCTGTGTTTTTTGCGTTTTTTTTTTTTTTTTTTTTTTTTGGTTTTTTTTTTTTTTTTTTTTTGCTGGTACACTTATATTGAATAAAAAGACATAACATACACTGAAGAAATATCACTTCATCGTTTCAGGATGGTAGTATGCTAAGCATTTAAATATAAGGAATAGAAAAGTACGAGATAAAGGCCAACTATACATGTGAGTAAAATAAAAGATAAAATGTTAGAGAAAAGAGACAGCTATAAAAACTATAAAATTATTATAACAATGTGTCAAATGTAACAGATGACCAAACAAAATTAACCACAACATTAACACACATTTTAACTGGTCAGATGTGAACCTATGAAACACCACAAATACTGAAAGATGCTTTATAACTCAGCAAAATTCCATTACTAATGTGACATTCACTTTGACTGGATACATGTTTGAGAAATATTCTAAACACACAAATAAATAATTTTAATTTTATGATAGTTTGTCACTGGCTGAAATATTTCATTTGTTACTTGGACATTTTCTTATTTTCAGTCTTCCAGTTTTGTTTCTGTAAACCTTGTCAAACCTTTTGTAAACTTTTTTTTTTTTATAAATCACTTAGGCTCAACTCCTGTTGTTTAGAATGTTCTGTATACAGTACATAAACATGACTTGATTTGACTTGACTAGGTGTGCAGATTGGCTTTACAGACCTCTCTTTAGTCCAATGACTCACAACTATATTCTGTCCACCACGTAATAAATCTAATATTCCCAACTTCAAAATATCAACATCCCTTTAAACAACACATTTATTCCTTACGACGTTACCAAAACATGACTGCTTGTTATTGCCAGCCATTTTGTTCAAAATAAAACCCAGGACAAGCATATTTGGTACCACCCTATTCAGAGTATATTCAGACCTTTTTTGATGTAAGGTAATCAAAAAATGCTGTTTACATGTCAGGGTATTGTTTTCTTTGGGTTTATACTGCTATGTGCATGTATTGCCGTCCATGTAAACATAATCAATGCATAACTCTACAGCCAAGAATGTGTAAGTAAACGCAGCCTTCGGAAAACCCTACATTGATGACAGAACAAGTAAATCTTGCATGTGTTGCTTTGGCTGTGACCTCGACATGTACCATGATCCAATCCTGATCAAACCAACTCAACCCCACCAGGAAAAGCCCTACATTGTTTTCATTTTCATTAAAGGAAGGGAAACCAGCAAGCAACAGGGAGTCTGGAGAAAGGGCCGAGCAACACAAATGGTTGTGTTGCTGCCTGCTGTGAAGACCCTATTAAAAACAACGTGGACACCAGCAGGCCGTCAATCTAAAGGCCACTAGTGGGCCCCTTTGATGTACAGTAGCTGCCTGATGGCAACTTCAAAAATGGATGAAATATTACATCAGACAGATGTAAAAGACAAAAGAGTCGGCTCTGCGCAGTGTTGGTGAAAAATCTAGAGAACAGGCTCATTTTATTCTGGTCTGTCATAAATATTTCAGTTATGACTTGAACATGTATTTAATTGCTCATGTGCAGCTGTGAAAAAAAAAAACAGTTTGTCAATCAGTGTGATTAACTGGCCTTTAAATTACAATTGGAGTTGAATATGGAACACAAAGGTTATAATCTGCTCATCACATGAGCATGAGGCATATCTGTTGAGGGATGCAAATTAGCTGGACTGCTCCTTTTGTTGCATTGTCTGTGTACTGTCATCACCATTGTTCTACGCTGGAATAGAACAATACGACTCATGTGATAATAGTTTTAAACACAAATTTTACAATATAGTTCCACCGTGTTACACATTTGGAGGGTTTATTGGCCCCTCTGTGTGTTGCATTCTGCAGTTTCACCATTAGATGTCACCATTTCTTAGACACTGGACCTCTACCACACACAGTTACAATCAACAGTATTCAGCTCCAATTGCATTTTAGTTTGACTGACAATAAGTTTGCAATAAGTAACACAAGAACTTTTTAAATAAAGAAAACTAATACTACAAGGATTTTATCCAAATTCAACATTAAATTCTACTTTTAATTGCTACTGCAGTTTCAAAATTATTCAACCCCTGGAAAATAATTCCTCATAAGAGCACACATTTGCAAAGCACGTGTTGCCTCAAGGGCTTTAGTAGTTGCATAGAGATAGATCACCTCAAATACTTAGATTGTGGATGTCAAGTCAAGAGAATTGTCCAAGAGAATTGAATATATATATAGAACTAAAAATAAATAAAAATATATCTGCTCTTAAACTTAAAATTAGTAAAATCAGAAAAGGTGACATCCTGGGAATAAAAACTGCCATTTTGTAAGAGTTTTTATTATTTTTTATTATTTTTATTGCATTTGAAGTCGGACCTGGGAGTGATGTGGAAATCTGAGTTCCTTACTCAGGAACCTTCCATGACCTCATAAAGTCTGAGTTCCATCTACAAATGGAATGCACCCTTTATGTTGAATTACCCTTTCTTCTTTTTATTTTGTTTTTGCTGGGTTTATTTGTGCTTGGCATTCCCACCTCCTACTGGACAGGAGTGAAGATGAGGAAAGAAAACAACATTTTCAAAATCTGGTTAGACAAAATGGATGTGCCATTATATGTACTAAATGGAATTCAAAACTAGTAAGAGTTTGTGATGCCTGATTGTTTTTATCCAATTGGGTTTTGGTGAATCGGAACCAAATCGATTCAGGAAATAAGTATGGATACCCAGCCCAAGTAAACAAAATTACTCTGGTAAGATTTTGTAATTAAATGTCTTGCCCATTGACACATTGGCATATACCCAAGAGAAACTGGGGTCTGATTCCCTGATCTTTCCTGCTGGGAGTCGAGCACTCTGCCACTGAGCAAAGCAGCCAGGAATTTTTATATACAGTAAAACTGAACCGAAAAACATACTGTCACGAAGCATGCCATGTTTTCCTGTTAATACTGCCATCCATCACTTTTTAAACTGTGCAATTAGGAGATTAAGGACAAGTGCAACAATTCATATTATATGAAAATTAAGGAAAAGTACTGTGTATGAGCATAAAATAAACCCTGGCTTCAATGGGTATATAGAGGCAATGCATCAGTAGTAAAACATAGAAAAGGAGGAGAATGGGGGGGCAACAAATAAACGCCTATGTTGGTATAAAGAGGTGAGATAGCAGCAATAATATTATCATAGTATAATCCATTTCAAAAACAAAAAACAAATCGAAGGGGGGAGGGGGGGATCATCCTTCACATTTTAAAAGTTGAACTGCACTTCTGAATTTAATCATCTGAATGACTTTTTTTTTTTTTCAAAAACCAGAAAATGTTCCTCCACATGATTACCTTTATGAATTAGTTAAAGCAGCTGTCACTCAAGTCCTCTTCATCTGCAGCAAATATCTGACCGCTGTCAGGTGAAGGTTTTCCTGTCATTATTCTCCTGTGTGACAGCCGCAGTAGGTGAGCGGGCCCAACTCTAAAGGCCCATCCAGACATAAATGCAGAGAACCGGTGACCTTTAATTTCATTCAGACTGTGTACAAATGACTTCAGCGTTGCCCACTTAAGAGGGGAAAAAAAAGGCAGTGAAAGAAAGTCTTTGCAAGATTGTAGCTACTCCAGGTTTCGGCACGCTGGCATTATCTACTCCCGAGCTTTAATGACTTCCTGCCGAGAGGAGCCACGGTGAGAGGCTTGGCAGTCAAGACTAAGAATAGCATTAGACACAAGGTTATCTGGGCATTACACTCACTGTAACATGCAATTAACTCTACTCCTCCATTTTCATTACACAAGTATTCATTAATGTCAATTTAATTTTATGCATTGTTCTACATGACCAAAGCCTGATTACGAGGCCCTTGCTCTTCAATATCCCACGTTAACTGGTGCCGGCTTCACTCGCAGCCCGACTAATTGCAATTTAGCCCCAGACAGCACCTCCCTCTTTAGGCTCTCCTTTAATAGAGCAACTGATTCACAGACAGGTAACGATTGGAAAGACAAAGTGCTTCTCTGCCTCTGAATAGAAAACAAATGCTCTGCTGCTAAGCTGTTTTCTTTGTGATAGCACTGAGGTCTGCCCTTTGTATTCAGACAGGGACAAGAGGTAATACGTTTCCTTAAATCCTATTTGTCTTCAAATTCTATCTCCACGCGGACATACAAAGACCTTATTAAAATCACTAAGGGACGCCTGAGCAGCTGGAGCATCTAACTGACAGATAACACTTTTGCAATGTCAAGATTATGGCAATGTTTTTAAGATTTTCATTAAAAACTATGTGAAAATATTTTGGAATAAACTGCAACTTTTTTTTTTTTTTTAGCTGCTATTGTTTAACGTTACCTAACCCTATCCCACTTTTTATCGTCTGGGCCTATAGTTGGACTTAATGCAAAGAAACATAGGACATAAGATTGATAAAAATAAATCACATGAAGGCCAAATGAAAACGTTGCTCTTCTCTAGCTAATGAACCAGTGGCCTGTGAAACAGAAGGATCTTAGAAAGGCGGCATTGACTTTGTTGCTGCCTATCATAACACACATGCAGTGGTGTTATGATAATGCCTTTGTAAAGGGGTTTCTGTCTCAAAGCTAAAGTAGCCAAGGTCTGTAATGTGTAAATTTAACCAGATATATATGTTTTCTCAGGATTTGGATTAATCCAAGAGACTCCTAAAGGCCTTGCTGTACGGTCCATGTATCCACTGAGGGTTGCACACTTTCCTTTACGTATGGCTCCACTCATAGTAAAATAATGGGCCGCATCAGTGCATGTGTACCAGATTCTGTAGGTGACGGTGGTGGTGTTGTGTGACAACAAAGGGAAAGTTGAATTTACTACCTATAAATATGCTTATATAAGTGTATAATCATTTTACAACAAAAATCATTGGGGTTTTGTTGCCTTTTATATGCACTTTTGTCCAAGACCTTGTTTCATGGAGGCCGCTCTCTCACACTGCCATGTTTCTAGCTGCAATCTGCAGACTCATCATTACATGTCGCTTATTTGTAGACAGTGGCCCTTTAAAATGTAGATGAGGATTATGGGAAATTATTCATATATACTGCAGTAATGTATCATAAAATAAAGGTGGAGATTTTAATCAAATAACTACTGCTAGACAAAATGTCAGACAAAATGAGCAACTAATTAGGATTCATCCTCTGGGGACTCAGTGTGAGTAAACTAAATATA
Source organism: Brachirus orientalis (assembly GCA_016785285.1). Lineage (NCBI taxonomy): Eukaryota > Metazoa > Chordata > Actinopteri > Pleuronectiformes > Soleidae > Brachirus > Brachirus orientalis. The sequence goes on from JAFBJR010000046.1 coordinate 1,087,749, forward strand.
ATGGAAATCCATTAAGTCCATCCCCATTGTTGAAATATTTCACTCAGGAAAATGTTGGACGGAGGGACAGGCAGAGTGACATCAATATCCCCAGAGCCACGTTGGTGGCGTGGTTAATAAAAGGCTACATCTGACCTTTCAGGTTCCATCCATCTGATGGTAATTAGGTGCTACAATCCAAGTGTCTGTGAAAGTCTTAACACAACAACTGTTCGGGCTTTGGCTTGCATCCTGTCTCCGTCCTCCATAGCATCTTTCACAGGAAGCAATGAGGCGTCGCTGTGATCGCTCGGCGTTTCACTCAGGAAATGTGTCTCATAAGAAAATGAATTATAAACCACAAGGTATTTCATTTTAATACACCTGACATGAAACACTTGATTACAGAGAGCAAATTTGAAGTTCACCCTGGGCCAATTGGACCTGTCTTTCATGCACTGATTCACATCAAAGACTCTCAGGCAAAATCTCCTTCAGGCTTACCATATATGATCAAAGCGCTCCTCTCTTTGTGAACTCTATTTCTCATACTTGTTGTTCATATCATGTCTCAGCGTAACCATACACATAATTGGGAGGGTAAAAGACATTCTAATTCTGGAAGAACCATGTTCTGTGCACAAAACAAGGCACAGTAATGTAAGATAATGATTAATGTACTTCATTGTTGATTGACCATTGAAAGGACTCCTTTTATTCCTCTGTTCGGGAGACTCTGTAAGTGGTAGGGCAGCAATTATTGTTCATTTCTGTACCGAGAATAATCACAGCCTTGAAAAGAAAATTAGATAATAAGAATATAAAGTGTGAAAGGAGACAAACAGATAAGTGGAATCTTCAGTCTCAATCAAAGAAGATGTGATTAGCACAGCCAAAAGGATTACAACGTTTTGTTTGAATATAACAGATATAATTACGTTCATGTGAACTGAAATTGTGTCATAACAATATATCACAATGAGAAGAGATATGTTTTCTTTTCCCGCCTCATGCATCATACTGTTGTTATTGTTGTTACTTTCATAAGAGCAAAAAGGGAGACTTTTTAAAAGAACAATAAAGTGATTAATGTTTCATTAGGGCTTGCATCAACATACAACGATAAACGGGGGGAAAAACACTTGATGATGATTCAACATCTACATTATGACGTGCGAAACAGCTTCCAGTGACCTGACAAGACCTTGTGATCTAATCAACAGGGGGGCTCTCTCTCCATGAGCTTCGGTAAATTCGTTCTTCTCATTATGCCACATTCCTCTCATTGTAACACATGTGGCTCCATTTAATTTAATGTTAACACTTCACATTCCTCCCTCCTGGAGAACTGCTTTATGAGGAACTAATGCAGAGCAACAACTACCATCAAAGTCTGATGATAAAAGAAGCTTCTCTAACTCTGATGGATACAAAAATGATGACTGTCAAGAGTGAAGAAGCCTAATTAGGTGCTTGGACTGTGTTTATGAGGGCTGTTACGGATGATCTTGATTGTCTTTGTGCATGTATTTGAACTTTTTTAAGCGTGTTAGATCCATGGTTCTCGAACCGTACCACCAGTGGTGTTTTAGGATGTGCAAACTGACATTATCGAGTATTTAAATGGCAAAAATCGACAAAACATTCCACACATTCCTCTTTGCTGTAGCAGTGAACAGGATTCAGTGTCACATGTCCACTAGGGGGCCTACGTGGTGACATAATCTCTCACTAGCATCCTCACAGTTTAGCAGCATGTGGTCAGGCTAATGGGGAGAAAAGATGGACACCAACCACCGCAACTAAGTCGTTTGAATTCTTTTATTATTTGGGCTCGCTTGTGCTGCACAATTTACAAATTCCAATTTCAATGAAGTTGGGATGTTGTGTAAAATGTGAATAAAAACAGAATACAGTGATTTGCAAATCACTATCAAACAAGAATCAACTGAATAATTTTCAAAAACAACATATTTGATGTTCAGACTGACAAACCATTGTTTTCCATGTGGGCACATTCCAAAACTACCTGGGACCGGGGCAACAAAAGTCAGAGAACTCCTGTTTGGAACATTCCACAGGTGAACAGGTTATTTGGAAACAGGTGAATCCCATAATTGGGTAGAAAAGGAGCATCCCTGTTCACAAGCAAGGATGGGGTGACGTTCACCACTTTGTGAACAACTGCGTGAGCAAATAGTCCAACAGTTTAAAAACAACACTTTTCAATGTACAATTGTAAGAAATTAGGGATTCCATCATCTACAGCCTGAGAATCTGGAGAAAACTCGTAAACGCACGTAAACAGCAAGGCCGAAAATCTTCGATGAATGCACCTGACCTTTGATCCCTCAGACGGCACTGCATTAAAAACCACCATTGTTCATTAAAGGATATTACCACGTGGGCTAAGGAACACTTCAGAAAACTATTGTCAGTTAACACAGTTTGTTGCTACATCTACAAGTGCAAGTTTAAACTCTACCATGTGAAGTGAAAACCATATATCAACAACAGCCAGAAACACCAGCGGCTTCTCTGGGCCTGAGCTCATCTTGATGGAGACACAAAGTGTGCTGTGGTCTGATGAGTCCACATTAGAAATTGTTTTTGGAAATCATGGACGTTTGGTCCTCAGGCTAAAGAGGAAAAGGACCATCCAGATTGTTATCAGCTCAAGGTTCAAAAGTCAGCATCTGCGATGGCATGGAGGTGTGTTAGTGCCCATGACATGGGTAACTTACACATCTGTAAAGGCACCATTAATGCTGAACGGTACATACAGGTTTTGGAGAAACACATGCTGACATCCAAGCCATGTCTTTTTCTGAGACGTCCCTGCTTATTTCAGAAAGACAATGTCAAGACACATTCTGCACGTGTTCCAACAGCGAGTGCAGGTACTAGACTGGCCTGCCTGCAGTCCAGACCTGTCTCTCACTGAAAGCGTGGTGCACAGAGACCCTGGACTATTGAGCAACTAAAGTCGTACATCAATCGAGAATGGGAAAGAAGTCCACCTACAAAGCTTCAGCAATTAATGTCCTCAGTTCCCAAACACTTATTATTAGGCTAAGTGTTGTTAAAAGGAAAGATGATGTAACACAGTGGTAAACATGACCCTGTCCCAATAAAACAATTGTTTTCCCGAAACATTGTGTCCATTGATATAATCTGTTAGCAACAATTACTCAGACAATATCATATTTTAAAGGATATCCAAGCTTCCCCCTTTGTGGCAACCGATTGGAAGTGAAGAAGCTGCAGAAGTAGTAGGTGACAGTAGGTGAAAATGGTTTTCAGCCACCAATAAAAATCTACACCTGCTTGATATGATATCTAAGGAACATTTCTGTAGCTTTTTTTGACTGGGAATTCAAGTTTGTATCACATTTTAAATTGCTCACTCTCCCATACCAAGGCCCATAGAGAAGATCACTGTTTCTATATACTGTAGTAGGGACACAGGGGCTGCTGCTCTTCTGCTGCCTCTTTTGGTAGGTTTGTGACACTTTATGTAAATCTGGACAAAGGATTTCAAAACATCCGAGTCATGTATTTGAAGCGATGGAGGCAGGAGTAGAAAAGAAACCCTTCTGTCCTTGCAAGCTAAAAAACACTAATTTTCTAACTTTGGTGCAGGGGAGTCAAAGGTTTACAAAACAACACAATCTTCTGTTTCCACTTTGCACAAAGCATGTGCAAAGCTTTACACAGTTGTAGCTGCAATAACCCAATAACTTAGCTCCCATGAGATATGACAGTGAGCCAGAGCTTACAATATCATTCATCTCATTATTTAGATCTGTGTCTTTCACACTGTGACGCATCAAATCTGTGTCCCATGTTCCCACATTTCTCATTCATCCTCTCTGATGAGTGATGGTGCAGTGTGACCTCAAAAATGGAGCTAATTCAGCAGATGTAAGCACTTTAATCACGGCGGCAAATGTTGATTTAGGAAAAAAAAAAAAAAAAAAAAAGTCAATCTCTCTGCTCGCAACTCATTCCACTCTGTCAGCGGATGCCGTGCCTTCATCACCCTGACTGATCAGTGGGGATTGAGTAACAGCTTTGTGCACCCCCTCCTCACTCCTCCAACTTCTAATTTCTTTTTGTCTTTTAATTAAAAGCCAGTCCTTCTTCACCTCTGGCTGTAGTGTAAAGCAGTTTAGGGAAAATGAATGAAGTTCAGCCCGACGGGGTGTTAGAGTCCTCCTCATTCTCACTCCTGTGTTGAGATGAAAAGGCTCCCAAAAAGATTCAGCACCATTCCCTTGTATAGTATAGTGAATACATACATATAATGTTTTGTTATTGTTGTTTTATAAATTCACATTATTAAACACAGATGCCACTAAAAGCATCCTGTGTAATGAGCCCCCCCCCCATCCTATTTTTGGATCTTTTTTTTTTTTTTTTTTAAATATACAGTATATATTTTCAAAGTTAAACTATTATTAATATACAACTGATTGCTTTTTAAAAACACATCTAAGACCTTGTACAGGCTGCAAGAGGAAACCAAAATAGATTTTGAGCATAGCCACAATTTATCTATGTTGGTTTTGAAAGTCTGGAAAGTCTGAACCATGCTCATGCAATGTTTTGTGTTGGGATTGCAGCAACCATTTAAAATCCAAAAGATCACTGCTAAACACATGTTACATAAATCATTGCAAAAGGGTCAAACATTTGCATCAGAAAGGGTGACGGGGAGGTGTTACACTCAGCAGCACAGATCATTGCAATCTATAGCAGTCCCCTCCATCACACAAGAAACATTCACCAAGTGCAAAAGTGCAACCAGTTGCCGAAAATACACCACAATCTGTATTTAAAATCTGCACCACACCTACATATTCTGTTACCAAAACAACACATAGCAACCCGTGCAGATAGGTTGGTTATGTCTGGACTCACAAATTGGCTGGGATCACGAGCAATTACTGATGAAGACAGTCTACCTAAACGGATGTTTGATGAAAGGAGAAAAACTCAGATTTGCCTGCAGCCTGAACAAAGCCTCATACGTTTTCAGTGAGATACATTTAACAAAAAAAAAACTTAACTGCAGCTAGGGCTGGGCAATATATCAATATTACAGTACATTAATATTGTGATATAATAAATGATATGGTCTTGGTCTATCAACATATTGTGGTAAGGTATCTGGGATTACTTTTCCTATAGACTGTTGCACGGATAACCATTATATTATATTGAATAGATACACTAAATATGACTGTATGAATTAGATATTATATGTATTGATTACAATACTGTATATATGTATATGAACAAATTAACACTTAATAACAATTTAAAGCCTAATTACCTATGTTCTAGGAAAATGTGTTGTTTCTAATGCTCATAAACATCCTTCTTTTCACATTAAAAAAACACAAATACCAGGTAATAACTGTATATTAGGCATGTAATACAGGGAGATATTTTATATATGAGTCTATTTACAGTCTACTGTCACTTGAAAAGCGACACTGGCCTTTGAAAAGCACAAACATCTCAAAAGAAAACTTTTCATGAATCTAGAGAAACAACCTGTGCGCAGCTTTATATCCTGACACATCTCATATATTTTGGGATATAGTCCAAGAATATCCAGATATTATTTATAAGCCATATTGCCCAGACTTAATTACAGGCAGCTAGAACAAAACATGCAGCAGTATCTCAACATATGCTGCATACCAGTATGTCTGCACACTTAATGGACATATGGACAAAAAAACTGTGTGTAAGCACACAAAGTCCCTGATGTTAATGGTAGACTGAGCTGATTCCATATCACTTCTCCGGGGCTGAAGTGTTGAGATGGCTCATCTGATCGTCCACTGAGAGTTGTTTACATTTCTTCCAAAGCTCCATTTAGTTCCTCCTGACAAGGTGGAATAAGTGACTTGGCCATGATAGATGGAGGCACCTGTCCTAATGGTGGCTCAAACTGTGCCCACTAGTGCACAATACGTTGATAAATTGACAACAGTTGGGACACGCTCTGCTAGCAAGGAGAATGAGGCTACCAGGACATCCGGCTGCTCACCACGCTCCCACGTCAGCATTACGGTGCGCCGTTGCAATATGCAAGTCCCCGAACAGCTGCATTAGATGAATGTACGCTCAGAGGGGAATTGGACGATTAATGTTTGATCTTTGTTGTTGCCACAGAGGGAAGATGACATAAGATTCAAAGGTCTACAGATCTGCCCTGTAGCTTCAAATTCCTTATGTTGACAAAACCCGAAATCTGTTTTGTAATGAAGAAAATCTGATTGGATCATCGTCATAAATCCTGAACCAAATCCTGCCTTTAATGCTACATCAAACAATATATATAACTGCATTAAAGGGACAGTTCAGGAATTGCAAAGTGGGATTGTATGAGGTACTTGCCTACAAAGTCAGTGTCTCACATGTCTATACTTGCATTAAAGTCAGTGAAAGCGTGAAAGAGTGAAGACAGCCAAGTATGCGTCGTTTTACAAACCGCTCACTTTCACGCAAAAGTCCATTGAAAAAACAATTTTAGGTCACTAGAAAGTAAAATATATAGTAACATATATAAAGTATATACTCTATAGTAAAATATATATTATAAATCAGACAATAGTTTAAAAAAACCATACAATTGGGATGCCAAAACAGACAGAGACGGTCAATCATGGTATCAGACTAGATTTATCAAATAATAGTCTGCACAGCAACATTAAAAAAAGTAAAGGATACAGGAGTAATGTATTTTCCGGCTGTTTCCATAATTGCAAAAATAACACCGGGACATTATACATATCAGATATGTCCATGCTGTCAAGTTTTTGTGATATATCAGTCGATTGCCATGGATTTCCAGCACTGGTAGTTAACTTTTGCAGCATCTTTGCCTGCCATGGCAGCGCTGCGAGCAAACGGAGTCATGTGACGTCTGGAGCTCTATAAATGTGATCTGCTGTCTACTGCTGCCTCATTTTGTATGTTTCAGAGTGTGCTGGCAGCCATGTTCCCACTGCATGTGTGTGTTCGGTGCAGTGGATACACGCCATGCTTACTTTGTGTACCTCACACAGTCACAGTTCAGAAAACGCAGACCATCCCTTTAAGTGCTGGAACAGGTGCTAAAGGGAGCCTGAATGTGTAGTAGCTGTGTTGACAGAAACATGACATAAAGAAAGCTAATGTTCCTCTGCTTCGGTTTGATTCGCTAATATCTCAACCCAGAACAACTTCATGATTTGATAATATGTTAGCATTTTGTTCACAGCTTGTTGCCTCGGCACCCAAGTGGCAAAAATAAATACATACAAATAAAAAATAAAGAGTAAACATGTCACCCAACAAACAATGCCTCCAATTTCCCGGTAAGATCTTCATTCTTCATGCATAAATCAAAACTGTTTCCATTCAGGACTTAAATTCCCCTAATGATGACTAACAAACTGCAAAAGGTTGTTAACTAAAGCTCTGCATAGTTATGTAATCTTTAATGCTGACTATCCCTCATATGACACATACTGGAGTTGATAATGAGCGTCAGTTACCTTTAATGAGACTCATAAAGCTTCCTTTGGCATCCTCCCTGCTGTCTTTTTTGCCTTTGTGTGATATGGAGTCCATAACAATCAGCACCGCCCTAATTATTTCTGGCACTCCAAACTTGCTCTGAAGGAGAAAAGACCAATTCCAGGCCTTTAAAACGCCTTAACCTTCTTGTTAAAGAGCCAATTAGCCAGCATATCTACCCATGAAGCCTGGCGTTACACTATTTCTGTCACTTCTTTGGAGAGAAACCCATTTCACACAATTAATGAGAATACTTTACAGATTGCATTCTCAAAGCCTATAAGCTCTGCCGTTGTCTGTGCCAGTTTGTCTCTCACAACCCCCTGCGTGTATGTCAGCGCACAACAACGTGGACCTAGCTTTTGAAGTGTGTTCAGTCTAATTAGTACATAAACAACAGAACTTTGAACATAAATTCATACGTTGTAACAGCATTTCCCCTAAACAGACTGAGGCGGGTCATGTTGCACCCAGGAAAAGTCGCTAAATAACAAGGGTCAGCCCCCTATCACCCCAGAAAATCACCCCTGACGATCACCCCTTCATAGTGACAGACTAACTTCTGCAAATCTAAATGAAGTAATGAAGCTATTTGGAGAGCCTGACTCTGCAATTACCACACATCTGTAAGAGTTTACTCGGGTTACACTGGTGATTAGTCAGACTCCCCAGGCCTTATGTGATCAAATCCAGATGTGTTTGTTTACAGCTATGGGAGCAAACACATATCTATATAATGAACAACAATGAAAAAAAAAAAAAAAAAAAAAAAGAATAACTTCACACAACAAATGGACCCCCTATATGATCTGATGTATTTGACATCCCATAGAGTTTGATACATAAGCAGCACATATGGGGAATAAAACCATTCTACACCACATGTAAATCGCATGTGTTTGTCTTTTGTCACATGAAAATGAATGCCATCAATGTTCTGAAAATAAAGCTGTTGTCTAATTGCGGGTGTGAAGACACGTGTCCTGTCTTGTCACATGCATTGCTGCAACCTTCTGCGCTTTGGAACGCACAAGTTCTTTTTTTTTTTTTTTTTTTTTTTTTTTAATTTTTATTTTTTTTTTTTTTTTTTTTAAATATATATATATTCATATTTTACAGGCTGTGTTTTTATTCAATTGAAACTAAATTACCTTAAACAGTTTAAAAAAAATAAACATTATTCTACCGTTAAATGGACAGTTCAGTTCTTTTTAAGCGTGGTTGCCCAGATCTATTCCTGAGACACAGATGCTCGCTCTCAATGAGAGGATGGCTGCCAGCAGGACTGGGAAAGAAAAAGGTTTTAGCCACTCAGCAAAAGACTCACCAAGTCAAACCAATATGATGATGATTTCTGAAGAATGTGTTTGCCACTTTTTCTTACCATCAGACAGCTTTTTAATATACTCTTTCAGCAAGGATTAAAATAAAAGCAGACAATTGTCCACTGTCAGTGTATGAATTTGAATCAAGAAAAAGATAATATTAGTGTTTTTTTTTTGTTTTTTTTTGTGGAGGTGGTGACTGTGTGCACACATCCCCTCTGAGACTAAAATCATTTATAAGCCTATTAGAGGGCTTCCTTGACATTTGTCCTTTCTGAGTATTGTCATCAGCATCGGAATCAAAATCAGAGTCAGAGTACTTCATTAATCTCTGAGGGGAATCAGCAGCTTAGCCCGGAAAACAAGGCTTTTTGAAAACAAGCTTGAGGGAAGCACTAATTTATCCTCCATGCTTATCGTTCCTTTCGCTTAATCAAGCCACATTACCAACATGAATTTTTATGGTTTAAGCTGGTGCAATTAAACAGCAAATGGAACAATATTTATATATATATATATATATATGTATATATATATATATATATATATATATATATTTGAAGTGAAAACAGGAAATACAGAAAAACAAACAAATAAACAAAAATCACATGCATAAGCGAGGTTTTCCAGCCTGGCAAACCAGCACCGAATTAATCAAAGCTGGAGTGGAGGCGATTGCCTATCTTACTACTAATAGCTGCAGGGCAAATGTTGCACAGCACAGAGCTGAAAAACGAAAAAAGAAGGAAAAAAAAAACACTAAAGGTTGATCTACTTTCTTGTTTGGAAGTAATATGAGTTCCTACATACTTTCTTGTGATTTAAATCAAGGTCATTAACTGTGATGTGTTGGAGGATGCAGAAATTGGGACATTAATCCTGAGGAAATAGTTATCTGCCTTGAAGAGGTGTGATCAGAATGCAATGGGTCTGGATAGTAGTGGATGAAAAATGTGACAAGTCTATGTCACCAGACATTATCTTCCACAACTTTTGCACATAACTCCTGAACTATTCAAGATGTCGTCAAGGGAGGGAAATCTAGGACCATACCTCTTGTTCCCATGAGCCTCGTTTCCTTGGCTATTTATTGTTCATTGCTGAAACTGTCCTCGTGTTCTGGGCCTACTTTTCAAGAAGAGCGACACATCAACAAGCTTTACTTGTGTTTTAAGAGAAGATTAATGGTGCTATCGCAGTATGCACGGAAGCCATGGAACAGGCTTGTATAAGAGAGGAGATTATTTTAAATTTACCCTCTTTTATTTTATCATATTAATCTCCATGTTTCCTCGTGTGCTCCCATTTTTGATTTGTTGCTTATGGTGTTTGCTATAAATACAAAACTTCCTCCATATACCCCGCTGTCTTGATAGATTTAACATCAATTACATCAGTTCAGCAGATTGATGTCATACTCAACCTCAGATAGCCTGAGGCCTCACTTTTTATTTTTCACTATTTCACTCATTTATGTACTTTATTTGTTGTCATTTGGTTCCGTTTTTGGTTGCATGGTGCAGGATCATCAATGCTTCCTGCACTACCGATGCTTCCTAACCAAGGTAACAACCATGGTGCTACGACAATTTTTCTTCTCTCTTTATTGAGTGGAGTGTCACTTACAATTCCCTGCTAAAATAAGCCATCTCCATAGGTTATGGTAAGGGGAAACCTGCACTTTTTAAAGTAACAAAATATTATCTGCCATTTTTAGCTACCAATCTGAAGTTTTACACCATGAACAATAATGAGTTAATAAGATATCTTGGACAGTTGAAGACTTTAGCTTTGCTAAACTATTGGCTATTAAGACATGTTGAGGGAAAGTATGTGCTTTGAATAATCCGCAAACCCTTTTTGTTTGGTAAACGGATGGTAACCGAGCTAATGGTGCTTTATTTTCTTCTTATCTTATATGCATGAAGCTTCACTTGCAAATTCTGCTAAAATATTAGGCAGCTCCTTAATTTATGTTCAAATGTGGATAAGAGGAAATTTGAACTCTTTAAGGTAATCTTAGCTATTAAAATGTCCAAAATTGATACAAATACTTTACATTGTCTTTTAATAGTTGACTCAGCAGTTAGCCCTGGGGAATTCAACATGGCTTAAAATGAAAAAGTAGTTAAATATTTTTTCCCGCAGAACCAACTCTAGAAGATTGTAGGCTGACAGATTGCTGGAAGCTTGGCTGGATTCCTGAAAACCGAGAAGAGATTGCCAGTTCTGACATTTTTTTACTTACCAAGCTGTAGGCCTACACCATATGATCAACAATGATCAAGTCATCTTGAAGGAAACAGAGCTGAAGATATAAAATCAGTGCTCTGAATTAACTGCACCACACATTTTATTGTTTCTCCTGAAACAATTGCTTATAAACAGAACATGATGGAAAATGTCTTGCCCTGAATACAGTGAATGAATGTATCAACAAAAAAGTAAATAACCAGCAAGCCCAGAGAGGAATATGTTTATTTTACTTACATTTTTCATTGTAATTCAACATGAGCTGTTATTATTATCTTTTCAGTTGGAGTTAAGGACGACCTGACCAGTTAAAAAATACCTCATCCCTCGACCTCCATGTAGCTGTGATCAAGTCATGTTGACATGGGAAATAACTTCTCCAGTTATTGGAGAGAGTGCTCAGATAACTGGAATTCACTAAAGACAAAGTTATTTATGACGTATCCCAGTAACTAATTTGTGACTAACTCTTTCTTTTTTCTCAGATTTTTTTTTGCTTGTTTCTTTATTTGTTTTACACATGATTTCATGTGTTGATTAATACTCAACCTCTTTGGGTTCTTGTTCTATTATAAAGAAGAGTACGGTGTTCTGTACATGTATTAATTAGACTGGTGCACCTGCAGCTTGTGGCAAAGGTGAATCCCTTTGTAGGGAATTGGTTTGGTGAATAATGTCTCACAGGTTCAAAACCCTGCAAAGCTGTTCTTGTTGTAACAACTTTACGCTACACAGTTTATAGCCTTTATAGCAGAGGATTCTGACCTGTAATCGGTTTTAGCCAAACTAATCTCCTTTGGTCAAAATCTTTGTTTTCACATAAAGGGAAATCCAATTTCATACAAACAGATCAGATCTGATCTCTTCAATCATTTGCCTAATCTATATACTGTACTGTACGATTGGATGACTCACCTTTTACACGTTCACAAATGGGATCACAAAAGAATCATCGGCACATTTCAGATTTTCCTCCTTTTTTTAGGTTCTTAAGTGTCTTTTGATAAAGTCTTAATTTCCTTACTACATCATTATTAGCGTTTGATACCAACGTGCCATCTGGTAAATGTTAAAGCACAAGCAGATAAGAATTCATAATGAATATGGCTAACTCCGTGACAGATTGTAATAAAGGAGAGGGGCTGTGACAATTATCGCAGAGACAGAGCGTGAGGGCATTTGACAATGTGGCAGGCCTGCACTTGCTAATTGCAAAGCTGCTTGTTACGTCTCCACATTCTCACCAACCGTCAGATTTCTTTTATATGCAATAACATTTATTTATTTTTTTTTAAATGTTTCCGCACATAAAATCTGACTCTCCCTCACAGTCTGTGTATATAAAGTGAATATATTTAGCACTTTAGATGAGGTTCGGCGATTTATAACTGAGAACCTATAACACTTTTCCCACCTACACATGGTGAGAATAAATCCAAATCATTCTATTTCACAGCCATGTCAACTCCTCCTCAGCACCACCTGTCATCAGGATATTTTGCAGCAACATCAGAGGAAACACTTTGGGAGATTGTGAGAGCTGTGAGCTTTCATCAGTGTCCCTTAATTAAATCTACCTCTCCCTAGGCTCTTCCATGATCTCTGTTCATAAAAAACACACCTAATTAAAGAAGAACAACCAAATCAGGTTCTGCCTCAGTAAGTTTGTTTATTAAAATGACATTAGAAAAAAAAATGACATCAAAATATTGTTTCAGTACGACTAAAATTGCATGAAAAATAAAAAAGTGATTTCTCAAAATTGGACGAACACAGCCAGATCATGTGATTGGGAGTTGAATGACAACTGCTTTATTCTCCATTTTTACTTGTTTGTCTTTATTTATTAATATTCTATTTTAGCTTATTATTCTATATTTTAAACATCATAGGGGCTGCTTTTTCAATTCAGAAACAGAAACTGACAATAAAGTTGACTTGACTGGACTTGACTCTATGTGTGGTCCTCAGTTACTCAGTTTCCAGGCTTTGACCTGGAAATAATAGTTGTATCAAAGAAGAGGAACACGACGGAGAGAAAAACGTGTGAAATCCAGAGCGATGCATTTTTTTGACTAACAAGGAGGCTTCAGTAGAAAGACACAGAATATCTCCTCATCATGGTACCAGCTAGCTGCTCAAACTGATTTGGTTGTTGGGTCCGTGATGTAATATTTCAACCAGAAAATACTAAGCTGAAAGGGCGCTCACCTCTGCCTAGTGCTTGTGGCTCTTTACGGGAGGTTTGAAGATGGTCATTGTCAAAGTCGTGCAACCAAAGATGGCCGGTGAAACGTTTGTGCTGGGTGTGTATTGCTACAAGCTGCTATGATCTGCTGCTACATGTTAGCTTCGGTAGGTGTCATCATCATACAGCCAACATCGTACTTGATCTCATACCCAAGTTAATTAGAACCTGATTGCATAGATTGCACAGTACGATTTGTAATGACTCTGTAAAACTGCTGAAATTGCAGCCCGTAGGGGGCTTTAGGTGTGTTGCATCTTCAACTTTTATTTAAACTTGTGTGCAATGAGCCACAAGGTAATAAGCTATTGAGCAGGCAATTTGTTGGACTGTATTTATACAGCACTTATCTAGTCCTGATGACCACTCAGGCCACATCCACATGGGAATGGTACAAAATGAAAACAATCTTTTTCTTTGCCATTTTATAAAAAGACAATGTTTTAGGAAATATCACTGAAACGAGACTGTTAATCTACCAAAGTAGCGTATTCGCTGTCTACATGGAAACGTAAGGCCGGCATCAACTCTGGGAGGCGTTTTCAAAAATACCATTTCAGGTCACAGGTGTCAGGAGCAACGTGGAGTTATGTGTCTTTCACACGGACACATCAGCATCTAGTCTAATGGAGCCAGGAACCGAACCCACAACTTTCCGGTTGAAAGACCACTGCACCACCGTCCCCCAGGCTAAGCTAGTGTGGCAATAAACATTACTGACAACACTGACAACTGCAGTAGCTTAAAGTTAGCAACTTCACTAGCACAAATAACTACCAAGTGGCAAGCAGTGGTAACATCAACCAGAAATACATTTAATAATAGTAATACATGAATTTTTATGAACTCAGAGTTGCTTTACATTAAAAGCGCAACAATGAAAAAGACAAGAGGGTAGTGAGGGAAAGAATGCAAACTTCATTTTTCTTTCAACGGCACCATGGTGACTTTTTTGCAAACTGAAGTTTGCGGACATCACCTGCAGCCAGACACCAGCGGTCGATCACACTGGTGTCCACTCGTGTGTGCCTTGCTTTGTCTTCTATTTTCCTCTAAATGGGAACATACTTTAAATTAAAAAAAAAAAAAAAAACAAAAACAATTGTGTGATATTGAAGACAAGAAATTAGCGATTGAGACTGTTAATTCCGCCACAAAATGTTTACTTGCCCCATGGGGATAAATAAAGTTTTCTGAATCAAGTCAAAGCTCATCTTCCCATTGACTTCCATTCAAATGAAGTTCTTTTTTTTGGAACCAGAAAAAGTCGCCCCCTGGTGGCTGATATGATATGATTGTTACTCCTTGATTAGCTTCACCAGCAAACCAGTAGACTATACAAAGTCAGCCACTTAATGGTATAGTTGAGCTTTAATGCTGTAGACAGTTGCTGGAAATGTGGCTAACGTGATGATTTGTGTCTATAACTCACATAACTCCCTGACATAACATCTGCACAGGCTCTGAACTTCCATAAACTGTAATTCCTCACGGTTCACGGTCAGCACACGCTGAAATCATATGTCATCAGTAAATTACACAGGTGCCAGAATGAGTTGATCATCTTGAGAGTGAAACGCTTCATAATAACCCAAGGAAGTGCTTCTAAAATGCTGCTCTCTTTTAAGCTAAATGAACGTGCCACACTGATACGAGATTATCCAGCTTTAGAGCAGACGCCGTTGCCCCGAGGCCTGCAGCCAGTTTATGATGCACCATCCCCCCCCCCCCCCCCCCCCCCCCCCCCCAAACTCAACAAGCACAAAGTAAGAGAAGAGAGAGAGAGAGAGAGAGAGAGAGAGAGAGAGAGAGGGAAAATGTGTTGCACGGCTGCAATATGTTACCACAGTTATTTGAAACTGAAAAAGAGTAGTTGACAAAATGGAAGTTCAGGGTTTGGTACCAGCCTTTTCCCAGCTAAAATATTTTTCCCTTTTTTTTCCTAACTGAACTCATACGTTAAAAAAACTGGTAAATAAGGACTTATTCCTTGTCAGCAAGTAATCACTGGCGATCACCAGCTATTACTTTTTATGTCAGTGAGGATAAAGCGGTAGACAATGAATGGATGGATGTTTATGGTGGTGTCATAAAAATATGTACTCCCTAACTATAGGGGGAGCTCCGTAGAGAAAAAGGCAAAAAAAAAAAAAAACAGATTTGCAAAGTTATGCTTTAAAATGTAGGAAAAAAGTGTATTATAGTGTAACTATTATAACCTCAAAATTTCAACACCATCCAATGTCACCTTTTGCCCCGAAATCAAAGATAGTCATTTGACTGGCAGAGAGTAAAAAAGAAAACTGAAAATGTTCAAATTTAAAAAGACAAAATCACACCTATTTTGCAAAATAAACACATAAAGGCATTTATCATTTATACAAAATATGTGGAGGCCAGTTTAAAAATCTATGATGTTAATTATTGCAGCCTTAAAACATACTTATTCTAATTAACTGACCCTTATCTGAGCAAATTATTCACTCTAGGCCCAGTTTGTGTTGGAAAAAATGTCAGGGAGGGTTTGGACCTTGTGATTAAACCCTGGGGCTTCCCTTAAAAAAAGTAAATAAACAAACAAATAAATTTTTGATGAGGGCAAGAACAGGCAAATGTAAATCCTGCTGGTGCTGCAGTTCATAGTACGGCTCCAATAAATACGTTTAACAACTCTGTCTCCTCTGAGGGATAATTGAGAAGTCATCCAGGAAATGGGAAAATAAAATATACATTAAAAATAAATAATAAATAAATAAAAGTCACAAATCAAATACAAAACCGCTACCTAAATAATTACCAAAAACCAAAGTTGTTGCCATAGCTTCCAGTTTAAACAGGAAGTAGTATATGCAGTACAATCGCTCAAACTGTAGCCTTCATTATGACGAATGCGGAGGTCATGACCCCAAACAAACATCTGAACCATCATCAGAAAATGGTCAAATTAATTTGACAAATTATTTTGACACTAGTGTTAAGTATTTTGATAATCAAATAATCGGTTAAAGTGTCCTAGTTTTTTATTTTAATTTTGCTCATGTTAGCTTCTTAATCGTATATGCTAATTTGGTTTGTTTATTTTATCGAACATGGTAAGTAACTAAATAAAATACAAAACAAAATGGTGAAATTTCTATAATAAACAAAATGATAACCATTTGCTTTCCATTTCCAACAAAACAGTTAAGGCCATCGTCATTTTGACCTTTTTGTGGTCTGGAAAACACAGATTAACATTTTATCCACATTTTACAAGGCTATACTTTCCATGGGGTCAAGATTTTAGCCAAATGAGAATTTACATTATAAATATATACACACACACACACACACACACACACACACACACAGAGAACTCACACTGTATATCACTTGATTATAAAATGGTAGTGAGTTGTTACACTAAAAAAAAAAAGACTTCATTTTGTAACACCTAAATGAATTAAATTGTTAAAGTAAGTTACTCAATTAATTTCGGTGTTCCCAAATGAATTAATCTTTTTAATTTTTGTCAGCCATTTTCATTTTTCAGAGTGAGTTCTTTTTTTCTGTAAAACCAAAAATATTTGGATGAGTCATATTTGATCGTTTTATTTATTACAGTTGAAAAACAAATTATAATAAGATCGCATAAACTTGTGACATTGGCGGGTGAATAACTGAGAAAGGAAATACGACCATAATCTCAATTGTGCGAGTGTTGCCAGCCCTAAGCTGATGTGGAGTCACCTGCTCTTGATTATAAATGACACAAAGGCGTCACACATTAATTGTAGTTACAAAAGCAGACATTGGATTCGCTGTGAAGTTTGTAAATTTTAGTTTTATGATGCACTCTCATATTTCATGTTCCATTGTGGTCTTTTTTTTTAACTTTTTGTTTTCTTTCTCTCTTTTGATGATTCTGTAATCAGTTTTATTTGTGTTATAACTGGGTTTTGTTCAAATTGTAAATTTTAATGGTTCCAAATTTTGTTGTTTTTATGTATATATCCTATCTATAGCTCCATAATAATAATAATAATAATAATAATAATAATAATAATAATAATAATAATTCATAATAAAATGTAAGGTAAATTGATTTTGGTGTGTTTGGTGTAAATTGCAATTATGTCGGTCACATCACATAATGATATAAAATGAATATATTGCCCCATGACTACATCAGACTTCATTATGATTATCATACGTGTGAAAAAAACACTTGTCTTTGTGCTTGACTGAAGAGGAAAGTATGCATAATTATTTTATTTTTTTTCAGTAAAGATTGACATAAGGTGCTACAGTGTCTAATATTCTACTGTAAACACAACATTCCAGGAGTTTCATTCACATTTTCAGACGCTAGATTCGAAAGAAATCGCTAAAAAAGTTGTTCCAAGTTGACAGAATAACAATGTCTCCATCGTACCTTCTCTACAATGGTGGGTAAAGTCAGTGAATGGCATTTATCTGTCTATTTCTTTATCTCAGTGCATTCATCTATCCAGCCAAAAGTGCTTCACAACTTTGTCTTGAATTGGTCGGCAGCAGTAGTTGTTTTAGTTAACGTAAAGTAGCTACTCTAGTAGTTGCACTAGCGACTTATTCGAAGTGTTAGTCAGGATTCTGAGATGGCTGCCTCCGGACAAACACTAAATCAGTCGTACACACATTAATGTTTAATCAGACAGCTCGTTTGACAGCGCCTGTATGTTTTAGCGACGTTACACAAGGTAAATATTGTTCAAAATTGACAGCCTGGTAAAAGCATAACCCTAACCCAAACTTCCGTGTAACTTTACGAAGCATCATATTCAATTGTATTTCAAATATTTACATTTTAAACTATGTCACACCTCACATACAGTACACATTTTCCTTAAGACTCAAGACAGGATTTTGTCTCGCATGACACTGAATAGGAAAATCGTTATATACAGTGCTAGTGATTTATGTGCCACAAGGGAGCCACTCCAGGACATCATGATTTCTAATGCTCTGGTTTCAGATTGTTTTTTAATTTTTAGCTTTTCAAATGAAATTGTTCGCAAAAAAAAACCCCAAAAAAAACCCAACACATACGTATCTGCAACGCAAAGCAAAAGGTTTCTTATCTGCATGTTCAAAACAAGTATTTAACTTTTTTTTTCAATAATTCCTTTGCTTTTTTACAATCATTATAACAATATAGCAATTTTCCACTTTGGACATTTTGATGTTTGACAAATAACTCTTTGAAACTTGCATACCTCCAACTCCAACAAATCAGTAGTAGAGCATGCATTTACACAATATTTTAAAAGCACATAACTGTAGAACTGCAAAGTAACTCGTGTTTTTCCCTCACTGCCAGTAAAAATACAGATTTACAGCATGAACACAAACACCCATAATAAATGTCTGTATAAAACATAATCCATGTGTCAAACTTTGCCAGAGTAAAACAAACAAACAGCAGCTCCAATTTACAGTGTGCTCCTGAGCCTGCAACTGAGCTTGTCAGTCTTTTGCACCGGCACCTGTAAGTCCTCCACTATGTGACTGTCTGCCGCTTCTCTCTGCAGCAGTTATAGGAGTTAATGAGAGCAGCTCGACAATGTGAGACTACCTGGAGCCTGAGGGCCTGTCGGGGAGCGAGTAAACCATTAGCCTTTGCCCTGGGGTTAAAAAAAAAAAACACGCGGCTAAAAAGTTAAGAGTTCTGCAACACCATTTTATAACCAGAGTCTCCAGTTTATGCAAAAGCCTGTCGTACACTGTTGATACACTTTAGCCTCTGTCGTCACTGATGGAGACCTGGAGATCAGGTTTCAGGGCTCCATCAGATGAACCATGTCCCATCCTGTGGAGATAAACACCAGACTGACTGACACAACAAATATCATAAACTCAAGTATGCCGATATCAGACGGATATAGTCAGTTTACGCTTCTGACACTGTCTGTGGATAGTGAAATATTCTATTTATTTCTATTTTTTATTGTTTATCAGATTTTTTTTATTTGTCTGATAACTGATCAAGTGGTTTTGACCAGAATCAGACTGATACCGATACTGACTATCGTATCGGCACCTCCCTGGCAATGGTGATTGATTTTGGAAATATGACTAGTGGGTTTTTTTGTTTTTTTGTTTTTTTCCCAGAAATGTATCACTCTCTTTGTGGTTTGAGGATAAGACGAAAATCACAAATATCAATACTAGCAATTGCAAAAAAAAAAAAAACAGAATGGCAACACAAATTGATTCAAATGCTGAGGGCTCATATACTTGTTTCCAGGACTGAACTGAAGCACTTTTTTTAAACATTATGTTTCATAATAGCAGAATTATAATAAATCAAACAAAAAACACAAAAGCTCACTGGTCGCTTTAATAGGCAAGACCAGTTCAGCTCTTATTAAAACAAATATCTAATGATTATTTTCATAATTAATTAATCTGTTGATTATTCCCTTGATTGATTAATTATGTGCCATGAAAAACACAACTATGGAAATACTTATTTGTGTTTCTCAAACCTTGAACTGATGATGATTCTCAAATGTCTTCGTTGGTCCACAAACCAAAATTCACTTGTATTGATTTATTTGTTATATGGACCAAAAGAAAAAATAATAATCACATTTAAGAGGAATCGTAGAGCTTGATTTTATTATTTCAAAAAAGTTAAAAAGTTAAAATAGTTGTCAGGTAATTTAGAAATTGAAAGGATATATTGATTTTGGATACCGTCATATTGTGATAAGGTAGATGTGATGACTTTTCCTGCTTTTAAAGCCTGTTGTGTTGATTTTAATAAGCCCCTTAATAAAACTTCTTTAATTTCAAGCCTATAATTATTTGTATTATAGCAGAATTTGACCATATTTGTAGACAATTTCTTTGTTTCTAACACACTTAAATGTTCTTCATTTAAGATTAAAAAGCCACAAAATTAAACCAGGTATTATCTGAAAGTTAATAAGTGCATTTTAAGCATGTAAGAGTAGATATATATTTTTTTGGAATGCCCTTAAACCTTTTCTGAGCCAAGAGAAACAAACTGTGTGCAGTTTTATGTCCTGAAATTATCTTATATTTCGAGAAATAGCCTAAAAAATGATTATAAGCCATATGGCCCAGCCTTAGGATTAATAAATGATTAGTCTTTGCAGGCTTAAAATCTAACCAGTCAATCAATATTGCAACACAATCAACTACAATTTATTTTATTTCTCTTATAAGTAAACTATTTTGTGAACAAAATTTTTTAAGCCCTTTACCCAAAATTCAAGCACTTCTCAAACCTTGAAACCACAAAATAAAAAATCGAACACGCGTACAAACACTGAGTGATTCAGTCAGGTTGTCCCGGCTCTACCGTACAGTAATTCCACACATGCAGGGGCTTTTTGACAAAAGTGGTGAGAGTTGATGCGGAAAAGAGTAATGAGTCTGTGCACCTGTAACATGATTCTGTCTTTAGAAGGAGAGCAGAGGATGAGAGGGAGGGAGTGTCCCTCACCCCGTCCTCCCACTTGGACCCCACTGTTGTGCTGCTCATTGTCTTTGTGTCATGGGTCAAGAAGATAAATCCTCCTCATGCTCTGGTTTTTACAAACAGCCTCAGAAAAATGATAGTCCTGGGAGCATATTTGTGGCATCATATAAATAAGAAATGGGGAAAGAAAAAAGAAGAAGAAGAAGAAGGGAGAAATTATACTCCTGAATTAATTATCTGGTTTGTGTGGTTGAAGGAAACCAAAGCAAAGACCTGCGATACCAAACTATGTTACCAACATGGT
The DNA here is from genome assembly GCA_016785285.1 of Brachirus orientalis. Classification (NCBI taxonomy): domain Eukaryota; kingdom Metazoa; phylum Chordata; class Actinopteri; order Pleuronectiformes; family Soleidae; genus Brachirus; species Brachirus orientalis. Next base: position 1,108,904 of record JAFBJR010000046.1, read on the forward strand.
TTTCACTTTGTTTAGCCTTTACTTGCTATTTATTTCTCTATTTGGCATGAAATTGTGTAAATAATTATGTATAACACATTTCAAATATAAAGGCATTATAAAATATGATCCTTTATGAAATGTTCATTATACGTATTTATGTGGTGTATAAATATACATAGAAACCAGATTAATTGTGAATAATAAGGCTGCAGTGTTTTATCAAATATTAGTTCCTTCCTTATATTTTAATCAATTAATAATAATAATAATAACAATAATAATAATAAATTTATTAAATTAAAACCAGTTCTGTGATTTCAACAAGAATAGCTTCTGCTCTATTTGTTTCTGTGAAACACTTAATAAAAAAGACAAGATATTAGATAGTAGCAAATAAATATATACATGCAGATAGCTGTAAATAAAATACAGTATTAGTATAACAGATATATGATATAAAGACTAACAAAAAAAAAATATGATTATCACTGACTTTATTATCGGGTACAGAAATACATATTTGCACACAAACAACTTTGAGTCAAAAGCAAAATAGTTTTTTGAATATTATCAATATCTATCAGTGGTTCTGGGTCATTTTTATTTATTTATTTTGGTTGTCAAACAAATTTGCACAATTATCCAACATTTGTTAGTTAATATGTGTATATGTTATAAGCAACATGCATAAAATTAAGTTTTAGTTAATTTATGCACAAAAATGTGCTCCTGTCTTGACTGAGATTGTGATTTGCCACCTTTAAAAAGTGGATATAGTTAAAAGTGCTACCATATATTGGCTGTATGGCAGCTTTAAGCTCAACTGTTAACTTGAAAATATCATTCCTAAGGTAACAGAATTTTGCCATCGGCTGCAGCGTTGAAGCAGAGCTGAACTTTCCAAATCTTGACTCCTCAAAGGTTCAAAACATCAGTGGATCCTCACCACACTGTGGGTTCTGCGGGTAGTTTAGTACAATTACTTTAAAACACGCAAAACATCGGCAGATATGGAGATGATTTATGGCACGAGCAGTGAGCAGTTGAGAGAAGCACAAAGGGAGATTGTTTGAAGATTATAGTGATGAAATAGTCAAATTTATTATCTTGACAGCTGGATATTCCATTTTCTTCCTTTTCTTCTTCATGTAGATTTTCCAGAGTGCAAACACGTTTAAGTACTTCTTCAGAGTCAATTAAATCAGATACTAGTTAAATTACCATTTTTATTAACCTGCAGGTTCAGTTTTTTTTTTCTTTCTGTAATTGTAATCACTATTGAAAGTCTATTAAAACAACTTCCCTATGAAGACAGAAGTAAGAGGTCATTTGGAGCGCGGCAGAATTAATCACGCCATGTCACTTCAAATCTACATTTCACTTCACCTGAAAGCCTGCTCTAAGATTTACACGTGCATGGAGAAATAATCTGTGGTTAGTTAAAGGAGAGATGAGGAGCAGTGCTGAGCTGCAACCATCCAAAGCTCCAGGAAACCTGAGCTTTCAGTGAGTTTGGTTGTTGAAATGAAGGTTGTATGGTATTTGTGTAGGCTTGGCACTGCAAGTAAAGGACAGTTAAATATCCAACGTACACTGACTTCAACAACTCTTAATTTTCATTTGAAATGAATGTACGATACAATTTTAAATAATTACATCGCTCTAAATTCCAAACACAATTTTCTACATTCTAAAACAACATATTCTGTTGTTGAACATGTATAATTGTTTTGAAGAATTTGCACAGGACAAAGAATAAACAAATATACAACATTTGAATTGCAGCCTTTGCGATTTGCCAGTTGCATGGAGTAAAACCCAAAGATAAGACCCAAAACAAATTTATAAAACTGTCCCAACTTTTTAGTTATATGTTTTATAGAACATACATTAAGTGAAGTTGAATTAATTTACTAAACAAGTCACTTCAAAATGATATTAGATGTTACTGATATGGCTGGGAAATTAGCCGCTACATTACGCCCAAATTAGCTCTTGTCATGACTGATATCGTGATTTGGGTCACGATAGTTTGTCTACTTTTAAAAGTGAGTCCTGGTTTAGAATTGTGATTTTGATTTGTTCTCACAGGACCTCACTCACGCCTCAAGAGTGGACCAGGAATCGCTCGGCAGAACTTCTGGAGCAACGTCTGTGGATGCTTCCATCCAAGTACAGCCTCTTTGGACAAATTCACATTTAATATATAGTATAGTTTTTTTGGCTTTATGTGGCAATCATTTCCCATCAAAACTATCGTGACTGAAGTATTAATTATGCAATCATGCAATATCACTGCTAAACTGTATAAATATGTTTTAATTCACATGTACTATACACTTTGTCGATTCATGAATGGAAACGGGCAGAACCTTCTGTCTGTCTTCTGCCTTCATTTTTGTTGCATTTGTAAGCCTAAAGTAAATGCATACAAATATTTGTATTTATTTGGTCCATATTCATAAAGTTAGTCCTGTAAGCTCTCAGAAACCGTGTGCTAATGTTCGTATTTGCTCATACTCATTCGGTTTGTACGTGTGCACTAGTATTCATACCAAAACGGTAAACAGTTATCAAAACAAACAGAATGCTGTGATATTATGAACAGCAATAATCATTTATAAGATCATTATAAATCATGAGGTCCTGGAATCCCTGACACATGCAGGCTCCCCCATGTGGCATTTAAAAATATATCACTAGGACTGTATGTTAGCAATTAATTACCATAATATTAACACTTCACTGTATATAACAAAAAAAATGATCCCGATAATAGAAATTCACCACAGTCAACATATTGAGAGTCAGTTTTATCACGAAGCATGTTAAAAATCTTATAACCAGAAACTGATGATACTACACTTTACACATTTCATAGTGTATAAGAGACACCAAATGTTATATACTGTATATTGTCAAAAATATACTAAGGATACACAATATTGGACTTTTTGACGATATCTGACATGCTGCTATATTGGGAGTGCTGAGGCCAATAAGTGATAAATACTGTATAACTAACATCCAAGAATACATCAAGAAGATGGACCCCAATGGACCAGCTGAAACCCTGCAGAGAGGAGGCACCAGAGGGACAAACATGGAAGGACAAGCCCCTACATGGCATGATCCATCGTCAAATTGAAGAAGCGGCTGATATCGGTAAAACATACCAGTGGCTGAGGAAAGCTGGACTGAAAAACAGCACAAAGGCACTGATCATGGCTGCACAGGAGCAGGTCCTAAGCATGAGATCAATAGAGGCTGAGGTCTACCACACCAGATCACTTCGGTCCCAAAACGCAGGTTTACTTGTAGTTCCCAGAGTCCATAAAAGTAGAATGGGAGGCAGAGCCTTTAGTTACTAGGCTCCTCTCCTGTGGAACCAACTGCCAATGTCGGTTCGGGAGGCGGACACTGTCTCTGTATTTAAAGTTAGACTTAAAACCTTCCTTTTTGATAAAGCTTATAGTTAGAGCTGGCTCAGGGAAACCTGAACCATCTCTTAGTTATGCTGCTATAGAGCTAGACTGCTGGGGGATTTCCTGTGGTGCACTCACACTCACTCTCTCACACTCAGGGTATGAATGTGACTTAATTATGTGTCATTAACCTTTTTTTTTTTTTTTTCCCTTATTACAGTGCCTTGAGATAATGTATGTTTGGCGCTATACAAATAAAATTGAATTGAATTGAATTGAATTGAAAGACCCAAGGTGTAGACTGTGTAAAGATGCCCCTGAGACAGTTCAGAACATCACAGTGTAAGATACTGGCTGGGAAGGTGTATATGGAACTGCGGGGCTGCAGCTATCGAATATTTTGGTAATCGAGCATTCTACTGAATATTCCATCGATTCATCGAGTAATCGGATAAAACATACTTTTATCCTACTCGTCCTGTTAATTTCGCTTTGCTGCGTTTGTTCATTTTCGCTGTATTCACTGTTTTCAGTCCCAGCATCTGCCATTCTGTACAGCTAAACTGTCCACACACGTTACCCAAAGCCCGCTTCCGTCTTCTTCCACTTTGTAGGGGACGCATAGTCTGTGACGTAAGCACGTTGTATCACACTAAAAAGAATCCATGCGAAACGTGAGCTTTAAATTTAATTAAACGAGGCTTCGAGGCGGAGGAAATTCCTCTATCGTTTTTTGTAATCGAGTTACTCGAGGAATTGTTGCAGCCCTACATGGAACAACCAAGTGGCTGGAATAGTGTACAGGAACATCTGCACCAAGTTTGGACTGGAGATCCCAGGATCAAGATGGAAGACACCTACAAAGGTGACTGAAAACAACAGGGCTAAAACCCTATGGGACTTCCAGATCCAGACAGACAAACTGGTGATGGCTAACCAACCGGACATAGTAGAAGTCGATAAACAGCAGAAGAGCAATAGTGATAGATGTGGCAATCCCAAGTGACAGCAACATCAAGAAGAAGGAACACGAGAATACCAGGAGCTGTAACCACCAAACTGGGAGAATCTAACTCCAGATTCCAGGAACATCTGAGATCTTTGTCCAGAAAACAGAACAGAGACTGCACAGAACCCTCAAGCTCCCAGGCCTCTGGTAGAGGACTCGAGCTTGGAGGAGACACAACAATGCCCAAGTGGTCAAGACAGGATTTTTTATATATTTTTTTTTTCCCTGCACCCAACAAGGCCTCTTTTGTCATGAAATTATCATGACAAAAACAAACCACCATAATAGTTGGATAAAGTGTTAAAATACAAGTCAAGGAAGCAGCAGTCTATTCATCCTACTGTTTTAGTCATTATTCATACTGGGCTGCTTGTTTGCCAATATCCAATAATATGTTGGTTAGCCAATATCAGATAACACCGATATTGTGCTGATAATATTGTGCCTCCCTGACATTTACAGTAGTTTATACTATATCATACAGTATTAGCACAGCACGATGTGTAGTTCGTTTGTTTCCAGGGGGAAAAAATGTTGGCTTTTTAAAAAAGAGGAGTTTGTGACATTGACAGCAGCTATAGTTGACCCCCTCCCTCCCAAAACCTGTGACATCTCCCCCATTTTCCCCTCATTTGGGTCTCTGGAGTGTGGACAGTAAATAATCCACCAAGAGAACATTAACCTTTAGCTGCGGTGTTAAGATGGAACCTCAATTAACAAGAGTAAATAATCCTTGTGATTACTTTTAGCCGCCCTTTATCTCATACATAACCTCATTAAATGGACCATTCAAACATAAAACCACAACTAATCAAGAGCTTTGCTCAGGCATCGCAGTGTGGCTGTGTGGGATTCTCAAACACACGCCCACACCTCTCCACACGCACACATGCTTAGATTAAAGACACTTTATGGATAATAAAGAGTTTTTGTTTAGTGATAACTTTCTTACGATTCAGTGAATTAATTTCAGGATGATTTTATTTTAAACATAAAGTATTTATTAATGGCACAACGTGAAATAATAAAAATGAAAAACTGATAGTGATTTCTATTGAAAGTAATTAAGTAGGCTTGGGGCAATAAAAAAAAAAAAAAAAAATCATGTTACACTTATCCTGACAAAAAATAATTGTCACTGTATATAGGATACCTATTTTTTGGTAGTCACACGTGAATGTTTAGTCACACTTAATTTTAACAGTTTCTGGAATAAGGTAATTAGTGTACAAGGATGGATCTGATCCGATTCCATTTCCATGGTTGATATTATTTCCAAAGCTCATAATAAAAACATTTCATTTCAGCTTCCAGTTAGACCACTGCTGATGTGAAAACATCAAAATGCACATCCTGAACCTCTAAAAACCCTTCCTGGACTGTTCTCGTTGGTTTAGAGTTGAGATTACTTGAGGTCTCACCGTGCAGTAACATCAGCTTTGTTTTCATTGCGTTTGGAGGTTGAAATGGATTTAAATAGACCATATAGGAAATTGACTCCATTTAATCTGGACACTGAAATGTAGACCGTGTAATCAGTTCTCGTTCACATGTGGGCCAAGATAAGACCAGTTTTATTTGTGTGTAAATCAATCCAGAGAGGCCTCATTCCTGGCTGCGGTATAAGCCATGCCTCCAAGCTATGACCGTGTGTGTGCGTGTGTGTGTGTGCACTGTATTTGTGTGGACATAACTGGTCCTTCTCCTACGTCCCCACCCTCTGCCTCAGGATGCTTGTGTAATTGAGAGACGATCTGGGCATCACACACAAAGCATGGTCACACCGCCTCAGGAAGTGAGCACAATAATCTTTGTAACAAGGCGAGGAAGCCTCTCTCGCTCTCTCTCTCTCATATGGTGGAAGCAAGTAAATGTGACTCAAAGGGAGATAATATAATTCCTTAAGTGTTTTGCTCACTCGCAAACAAAAGAGGAAAAAAACAAAAACAACAAAAAAGTAAAATCTAAACAGCTCAGAGCAACACTTGGGTCTGTATGTGAACAGTGTGCTCTTTGTTTCAGCAGAAGTTGCTGTGTAATGCAATATGTGTGTGTATTCCTAATCATTCGCACCCACTGCCGCTGCTTCAGCTCGGCGCATTACGAGGACAACTTCAATTGTGAGTTGTCACCGGAGTCTCGTTGCCTTTAATTACAGCCTCATGCGTGGACATATGTGCATACAAATGGTGCATTGGAAGAGTGGAGGGAAGGAAGATCATTTGAAAGACTGCAACAAAACCATTTGTTCCCACCGAAGCAGCGCACGCCGCGTGACAAACTACGCGTCGCTCTTATGAATAATTCTGAAATTCTGAGCAATCAAGTTTTAAGGATACCGTAAATCCTGTTTAAATGGCCTCATTCGTTACGTGGCAGAGATGAGAGGGACGCCAACAAAGTGTTGCGTCTTGAATTGTCAGCGACTCCATGCGTCGCCGGGAGATGCTCAGTGCGGAGCCGCTGATGTATGGTGCAACTGACTGTGTGGTGATGGAAATGTCGACACGGCCTCGTTAGCATTCTGCTGTAAGCCTGGGGCAGCGGTGTCAGATTCTCTCAGAATTTACAGCTTAGTTTGGAAGCAGAAGAGTGTGTGTGTGTGTGTGTGTGGTGGGGGGTTATGATGACGACGCTGATCATCAGCAGCAACGTCTGCTCCGAGGAAAATGTTGATTAATGAACAGTAATGTATTGAGGTTAGTGTCGGTAAGTCCACCATTTTTCTTTTAATGTACATTTTAATAGTCCAGTGTGTGAAATTTAACAGGGTTTATTGATTATACTACCTGGGCTGGCGTACCACTGAGCAAGGTACTAATCCTCATTGTTAATTGCAAGTATGGTTTTATTAGATTTTACTCATTTTCTACCGCTTTATCCTATTAGATGTTAAATGCTTTAAAATAAAAAAAAAAACTTTTTATATTTACTTTAAGCAAGGGCAATCTTGCATCACCATGTTCTTACGTTAGCCTGAATGCCAAAATGGGGCATTATGCCTTATGAGTTTACTACACACTTTTGTTACAATCTGCAGTCTCACCCTTACAGGTCACTAAATCCCACACACTAGGCCTTTAATGGCCTAAGCCATCTTCTGTAGTTACAGTAGCTGTAAGTGACAGGACTCAAGCAAGTCCAACTTAAAGCAAGCCCACTCACCCAGAGCCAATGGTGGGCACAATACTCTGGTTAATAGTTACTTCTCCCAAAAAAAGTAACCGAGTTACAGCACTGTAAAGGTAACTGGTAATTAGGGAATGTAACAAATTAAAAGTAACAGTTACATCTTTTTAATGTTCAAATATGTCAAAAAATATGTGGATTTCCCCCACCCATTATGAAACTTTAAATTTAACTGTATGTTCCATTATTAATAACACAACTGAAATAGACAATAAATAATAGAATACAATATAAATGAGAAAATTTTATATATGTATATATATATATATATATATATATATATTTCACATATACATTCTTGCCTTTTAACTCAAAGAGGGAAAAGTAATGTCTGTGCTTCCAGTTTAAAACCATAACCGTTGAATTCTCTGGGTTTGCCGTGGTTTGCTGTGTGTCTCTTGGTTGTTTGTTGCGCGCGACCGTGCGTGAACACCCGCCAACTCTGGCTTTGATAAGTTTATCATTAAATTTTACTCATCCTTAGCCACGTATCATTACTTATGCAGTGGTCTCAGCCCCATCACAAAAAAAGGAAAAAAAAAACTTTGCAGTTCCTGTGGCTGAGAGAGTTTGGTCGGATGAAAACGGCTTTTATCATCAGTAAGAGTAACGGCGATGCAATGATGGGAACAGTACGACTACTTTATGACATAATTTGTATTTTATTTCGTGTTTCTTGTGTCAGTAACATTTGTAAACATACCTGGTGACTACTCACCTGCGGTTAATGCTAGAGCTAACTACATTAAGAGTCAAGTGCAACCGGTAACTTGAATCTAGTTAAACAAACACACACTCACAATCTGCCCCTATTCAAAGTGTAGCATGCTGTTGCTCATGTTTTCACACTTATTTACAGAGTTTTACAGCTCATTTATGCTCAAACCCTCTGTGTATGCGTTACCTTTATTTTGCTTGTATCTGTATTCCCTAATAAGGAATGCATCTTCATCTGTATTTGTGCACATCTTCTGACAGATGTTACTCTACCTACTAGACCAGAGGGGATGACAAGAACCTTCACATACAGTTACTCGTGTTACAAAAGCACATTACTTAGCTTGCAGCCTGCTATTTCTAGTGTTCCCACAGTAACTGACCCTAACTTTGTACCTCTGTTTTACCTTTAGATAAGTCCACGTGGCAGTTTCATGGTCATATGAAGGGATGGAAATATTGAAAACCGCATGGATTTATGGAGCTGATTCTTTCCATGTTGGACCTACTGCATATATCAAAAGAAAAGAGCTTTGAAACCAATAGAAACCACGTAAACAATATAAATAACAGACAGATTTGTATTTTGTTTTGCTGCCACCACAAATGCTGCCCAGGCCTTTTCAGACAGTAAGTTAAGTTAAATGAAGACAGCCTTTCAAATGTTCCTGCATGACCACATTCACTCTCACATCCTTCTTTAGACGGTCTCTTTCCTGGAGCACTCTCCTAAAAAGGGGAGAAAGAGTGAATTACAACTAAGCTACTTAACCACAATGAATTAAGGCCTAACATTTGAAAATTTGATACTGAAATTACTGTCATTATGGCGCATTACGTCTGAGCGTAATGATTGCTTTGGCGCTGTTTGAAGACAAAGAAAGACTCTGGAGGGAAGAACAGTAACAGGAAAAGTTGATTTTGTGGCCGTTAATGATATGTGAACTTCAAACCTTAATTTTAGCAGCAATCATTTCCTGCCATTTCACAACTCGTCCTTTGTTAGCTACCTAAGTAGTAATGCCATCTGCAAATGATTTCTTTTTTTTCCTCTGGACAAAGAGCCATACCCACACACAAAGGAACAGGCTTGTATTTGATTTGCAAAACATGTGCTTCAGTGCAGGAATAAATAAGTGGGAAGAACACACACTCTATTTTTAATCTTTTGCCACAGATTTATGGATTTGATGGGTTTGGAGAGACGTAAACATATCAAATCTGTAGGCATCTTGCTGCAAAAGCAGGAAATTAGTAAGATATACTGTCCTCATTCTGATGTGTGTTTTGCCTCCGCTGTGTTTTTGTGGGGAGAAGATTTGCACCAAATGTCTCAGCGTGTTGACAAAGAAATGAACTGCATACCAAGGGTGAGGACCACACAGTCAGTGTGACCACATTTTCCTCACAGTCAGATTATCAAAAGTACCAAAACAGATATTTGGAAAATGGGACAGACTTTGACTTCATACTGTATCTTTGTTTTTATTTTGGAGAGAGAAACAGGGATGTTTGTAGGTTTTAAACAATGTTGTGAACGACTAAAGCTGTTATTAATTCTCCATCGGTTTCTGTTTGGATGCCTGAAAACTAATTAAAGGGGGAGTTAATTGAATCACCCCCAAGAAGCTCCCACACAAATGAATTGTGTTTAGGGATGGATGGCATTAAAAGAAAGGAGAACATGGAGATTAAATAAAAAGGTTGAAATTACCAAGGAAAGAGTCCTAAGTAGTGCCATACAGGGATTATTTACTTTTTCTTTTGTGAATTAAAGGGTTGGTGGTCATCCTCTGAATGGGGCAAATATTTTTGTTAGCTTGCTGGTTCTCTCGCTAAAAAAAAAAACTTTAGCTTAGTAGTTTTTACTTCCTGAGTGAATATGAACACCAAATAGTATCTTAAAAAGGGACATTTATGGTTAACATTTAACACCGGGTTTATTTTATCATCAGCTATAAAAATGTTGACAGCTGCCCATGTATTCTGGAGATTGACACTGATGTATTCCTTTGAATGTCAATTATGAAGGGACACTGGTTTGTGAGTCTATGACCAAATGAACTATTTTTTACTGGATTATAACATTAATAAACATTTGCCTAAGGAGTTTATACTTGTTTTAGATCTTCATTACAGTGTGGCAGCCATTTTGTAAAAAAAAGGAAAAAAAATGTTCAGTTTAGAGTGCCGTTAAAAATGGCAGGTATTGATCATGATCACATTTAATGATCATAAACCATTGGGTAATGTCATAATGGGTTGTCTATTGTTCAGGATACACAATAAGTTGTATGACTATGACAATGTCAGTAGCCAAGATAAGTAAGTAAGTCAGATAAGAGGTGGACTGGCTTTGCCAAGTCAAACATCCACACAGGGGCAAGAAACAAACTATCAAGTTTGTAGTTCCTTGTAGTCACAGCTAAGATGCTAATATGGACACGTGTACTTCTTTTAACAGCTGATGTATCTTAATAAACACCTATTTGTGTAGATTTTGGGTAAATGCTAGTTTTTGAATATGGTATCACACATTTCTTTAGCATCAAGACTCACGGGGGATCAGTATAAACTCAGGTGGCGTTTTTCTGTCTCCTTCACCAGTTTTAATATCATAATGACAAGTTGGAGCCAAAATACTTTATCCAACCACACCTTGTTTCAGTGGAAATGTATTTGCATCAATTCAGTTTATATATTCAGATATTAATGTAAAATGCTGTTGAACACTAGTGGAGAAAACAACTTTCACCTGTAGTGAAAGTGCACGTACACCCTCTCTCTCTCACACACATACACACATTCTCATATTTGCAGTGGGCAGTCTACTCCTACTTCCTGCAAATATTAGAACACACATATGTTTGCATAGGGCATACAGTCCTAACCCTAACCCCAAAGCATTCCCTAGCCCCTTACACTAACCTTAACCATCACCAAATCCTAACCCCTAACATAATCCTAACCTAAACCCAATTCTATCCCTAACCCTAAAATCAAACCCTTTTAAGTGATGACAGAACATGAGGTCCAGACAAATGTCCTCACTCCCTATAGTTTTTTTTTTTTTTTTTGGTCCTCACAAAGATATCCATACAAGAACACACACACACACACAACCTCACGGCCACGTTTCATTGTCTTGGAAAAGCCACGAGAAGGAATTCCTTTCATGTGTCTTCTCCTGTCACAGCTCCGTCCGGACAGAAGCTTAGTGACAAACAAGAGGCCTCAGCAGAACATCCTGCTTTTAGTCAAATGAAGAGTCTGGCAGCTGCTGTATTTATCAAAATCAACGGTTAATCTGCTTTCCATATAAAATCAAGTCATGATTAACCCTTTTTTCCCCTCTTTGCGGGGTGGGGTGGGGGTGGGGGGTAAAACAGATACCTCGAAGGAGACACTTGAGCGACTTGGGGCGGAGGAGGTTTGGCAACGGTGTCAGGAGATTTGAAGAAATTTGAAGTTGCCTGAACCATGTAGAAACCATGCATGCATTTCATTTTTTAAACTGATACACACTGCAGTTTATATGCATCTGTGATATGGAATGAGACAAAGGAACCACGGGAAGCTTATATTTCTTGCTCATGACAAAGCAGATTTCTTTCAAACATCACCACACTCACTATAGGTTTCTAACTCACTGTGCAATGGGACTTAAGGTGGAAACAAATAATTCAGAAAGTGGACTTTCCAAAAGAGTCACATCCAATTGCATGCAGTGTTACATGCCTTCATATTCAACTTTTACCTTTTGCTGCATAATTAATATGATAAACACTAACAAATATCATACACTGACTAGTTTACAAAAGTTACTTTTCAAGATGCTTTTTGGTGTTTTTGTTTTTTTTACGTCCAGTTTGTTGTGTAACTGTGGTCGCCACATTGTTTGTGTTTAGTCATGTTCACACACAGGGAAACACAACCAGCAACTACTCACGCATGGTTAATGTGGTGACTACTTTCACAGTAAGGGCCAACAACAAATTCAGTCATATGACACACACATCATTTTTGGAACTTTGTGAGGACTAATATACATCAGTTGGCAGCCTAATACTCTTAACACTAGTGTTACAGGTCTCAAGCTGAGAGCCCATAAACAGATGAGATTTCCTGTATAAACAGGTGAAAGAACAAAACCGGTGTCGCTCGCTTCTCTCTGCTGCAGCTTTGCTCCGCAGATTGAGGAAGCCGACGAGTTGCCGGACAAGAGACTCCAGGGGAGAAGCAGAGCGCCACACTGACTCCTGTTGGTAGCACCAAGCATTTCAGCCCATTACAAATAAATTGGCTCAATTTGTAAGTGGGATTATTTAGCCCTTTTATCCCACGTTTTTCACATTAATCCCTCTGCAACAACACATAACAAAAATGAAATATACACAAAATTAAAATAAAAATGTGACCATAGATTTTGTGGGCGTCACACTAGCTAGCAGCTCGCTCTCTCTCTCTCTGTATATACATATATATATATATATATATGTTTTCTTACAGCATCACAAAGCTGAGTTGAACCCTAGCACACGAAAGGCGGGCTTAACATGATGATAATGGTCTACTTGCTTTTGTATACTGTACATCCAACATGGCGGCTGCTGAATAGCAGTTACAACTACAACAAGAATGTTATCTGGATCATTGGTCTGATTGGCTGTAGGTCTATCCAATTGCGTACAGAGGCGTTTTTAATCTACACCTGTTGGTCCTGCCTCTTGAATGTGGGTAGCGACTACACCCTTTCCAAACTCGTACTCAATCTCAAATGTGATTGTGATGCAGTCTCACAAGAAGAAACCACAATGAAGCGTCAAGTGATTAACACCCTATATCGAGGTGTGCATAATTATTAGGCAGCTTCTTTATCTCAGGGAAAAATGGGCCATAAAATAGATTTAACAGACTCTAAAATGTCAAAAATTGTAAAATGCTTTTCAGAGGGAGGCAGCACTCTTGAAGTCACTAAACTATTGAGGTAGTCAAACATTTTGTAGCAAATAGAGTCACAAAAAACATGTGGAGAAAAAAAAAAGGTAACAAATTAACTGCTAAAGACTTGCGAAGAATTAAATGTGAAGCTACCAGAAACACATTAACTTCCAGTGCTGTCATATTCCAGAAATGCAACCTTTCCTTAAGTGTCCTCAAGTACAAGGTGTTCAGTGCTCAGAAACTTGGCCAAGGTAAGAAAGGCTGATACACGATCACCACTGAACAAGACCTATACGTTGAAATGTCATAACTGGGCCAAAAAAATATCTAAAGACAGATTTTCATTTTTGACGGACCAGATGGATAGGCCCGTGGCTGGATCACTAATGATACAGAGCTGCACTTCAAGTCAGGTGTCAGCAAGGTGGAGGTGGAGTAATGGTATGGACTGCTTTTATTAAGGATGAAGTAGTCGGACCTTTACGACATGGGCTTAAAATCAACTCCCAAAACTACTGCCAGTTTTTAGAAGATATTTTCCTTTAAGCAGTGGTACAGAACAAAAGTCTACATCATTCAAGATGGCCATGATTTTCATGCAGGACAGTGCTCCATCACATCCATCGCATTCAAGTGCCCCACTGCATGGCTAGTCAGCAAAGGCCTTAAAGATGACAGAATGATGACATGACCCCCTTCCTCACCTGACCTAAACCATTTTGAGAACTTGTGGGCCCTTCTTAAACTTGACATTTACAGTGAGGGAAGACAATAAACCTCGTTGAACAGCATTTGGGAGACTGTGGTTGCTGCTGCATGAAAAGTTGATTGTCAACAGACTCCATGGGCGGAAGGCTCACAACATTTACTGAAAAGAAGGGTGGCTAAACTGGTCACTGAATATTTTTTTGAAATGTCAGGAGTGTTTATTTGAGATTTTGAATCTGCACACACTAATAGTTGCCTAATAGATATTCTCCTGAGAAAGCCATCATTTATTTGAATATTCAGGTTTGAGGTATGTTAACAATTTGGACTGACTGAGAGACATTTATTTGTTGAACAATAAAATTAATCCCGTGTATGCAGTGTACAAAAGCAAGCATTTCCTTTGGAAAACACTTTTCTGTTGTAACAAACTGGCTTCTACAGTCGTGGGGTAAGAAACTGTTACTGATTAGCAGGGACCGCAACACTATTTTTTTCATTAAGTGGTCATCAGTGGACACACGGTCTTGTCCTCCTGACCTCGGCTCTGTGTCAGATGAGGACTAATCAGGGACGAGGAAGGGAGCTGGGAATCTCTTCTTCTCTTCCTCCTTCACAGTTCCTGAACCAACCAGCCCAATGTCCCCTCTGTGCTCCAATCAAGACAGAGCATTGGCCATTAGGCAGCTCTGGACCTTCTTTTCTTTCTAATTACACCCTCCTGGATTGACCGCGCACCAGCTAGCCCTTTGCTATTTGCAGTAATTAGTCCAGAATGTGAGCTGTCAACATGCAAAAATCGTGCCAGTAGGCCCACAATGCCACAGCCACCCCCACTGAGTTCAACAACAGGCACCCAGCCTCAGCCACTGGAATGCATTAACTTTACCCTCTCTCTCTCTCTCTCTCTCTCACTCACTCACTCTGTGTCTTTCTCTCTCTTCCTCCCCTTCAGCGACTCATGTCAAATCCAGGTCCCTGAGAACAAAATCTTAATAATTAACTGGCAAATTTTAACATGATTGCTTGTGACACACCTACTCCTTTTTAATTATTGCTTTGAGGCCATGTGCTAATGAAATTAATGCATCCATTGCCCCAACAAATTAGCATAACTCATACAAACGGCCCACATTCGAGACCCTGTATGCAAAGAAGGGAAAACAGCAGGCTGAAAAAAAACAAATCATCGTCATCGACAAGAACAACAAAGGAAGGCAGAAAAATGAAATGACTGGCACATCAAACTGGAGACCATGTGATGAGCATTACTTGCGCAAAGTCTTAATACCTAAAGCCTCTTAATGTTAACCAAGGGTGATTGCAGTAATGCGTTACAGAGTGATAGAAGTGCAGGACCAAATGATTATCACTATCATCATTATAGTCATTGCTGATCTACATATACAGTACATCTCTCTGTGGACAAATATTAAATGGCTATGCCGCCGCAGACATTAAAATGTTATTATACTGATGCATTAACTCACTGAAGCAGAGTTCATATCAATATACAGTAGGAGCTTCCCAACAATCATTTTCTAAATGGCACAGCTGCCACTTGCAGCAATCACCAGTCCTGCCACTAACTCCTGTCCACGGCTGTTTGGTCTCTCGGTGGGATGTCTCTCGGACATTTACTGCTCTCCATTAATAATTGATTGCAATGTCATTGGTATAATGGATGAAGACAAGTGCAACAGTCACTTGGAGAAGCTGCAAAAAAAAAGTGCGAGAAATTTCCCCTCGTAGGTAAGAGAAGAGCAGAGGTGGTTGTAACTAACAAATGTGTTTGCCTGCAGCCAAACGGTGGCAGGGAAACTGAAAATGGCTTCAATTTTAACAACAGTGACTTACATTATTATGGTCTGGGGAGAGTCTGCAGGTTGGCATGACAGCTCCCAGTAGTGTTTCCACAAGTTCCCTTGAAATATCATGAGGAGTTAAATCAGTAAACCAGCACACACACAGTTACCGAAGGTCAAGTATGTGACACAGTACAATAGTTGAGGATGTTTTGGGCTGAAATTGACAGTAACGTATCACCGTATCAACACTTTTAACTTAAATACCAAATACCAAAAAAACGAGGGCTTTAAGGTTACATCCATATCACTCCATTTTCATTTGGAAACCCATCACTTGTAAAACTCCTTTGTTAAGAGCCCCAAAAATGAAAAAGTGGGGAAAAAATGCTGATGTCTGTGTTTTAGTTTGAAAACTTCTGGGTTCTGTTTTAGTCTAGTTTAGAAAGGGCAAAACAAGGACCTTTGGAAAGGATGACATGCGTAGTTACCCACATTCACTTCCTGATCAGTTATTTATTTTAAGGAAGCTTAATATGGACAGAAATTTTATTTAATTGATTTCTTTTTCTAAAACACCGATTAAAATATCGTATTGAAGATTTGCTGTTTTTTGACTGGGCATCGAACTAATCAATGATATCTTGTAAATACAAAGGATGCATACAGGGTATCTTATTTTATGCAATGTGTGGTTCAGTGCTAACATGGGCATTTTAGGCAAATAGTTTCTACTAGTTTGGCAAAACTAACCAGCCTAATTACTTAACTTCCTATGAATTAATGCTGTAGATTCCTAAAGAGTGAATCGGGACCCACAAATGAGTGAAAGCTGTGGTTTTTCCAGGTATTTTCACACATGTGCCTGGTGTACACACAATATTGTCCTACTGGTGTCTGTGGACATGGTTACTTTTGTGTGTTTATGCCAAAATACAAGTAACATATTACAGATTTGATTGCTAGTTGGAAAAACCTAGTTTTATTCCCAACATTAATGAATATTTTCCAACTTGTGATGTTCTGTGGAAACAGGAACACACTCTTTTGAAATATGACTATAACATTCTCCAGCCAGAGCAAACATCTGAAACAGGTCTCTAAGCAACAATGGGATGTCTTATCATTATTGTATCACTCGGTTGTTACCAATCTGCCGCAGTGTGTTACAGTGACACACTGTCCTCTACAAAGAGACATGAATGACCAGCGATTCCTTGATGAATAAAATAATCATGGGCTTCATTGAACTTCCATGTTTTGCCCGTGTGTGTTTTCACGATTTCATGTTTAACATCTCGAAATCCTGAAAGGTCGTTGTCAAAGTTACTGTGACATTTTCCCCCCACGGTGTGTGTGTGTATCACTTCCATACACACACACACAAACACACACCACAGCAGAGCAGGCGGGGCAACAAAGCTCACAATTTCAACCTGGCGAGAAAACAGTGAATAAAACACTTTGTCGACAGCTTGTGCTGCTTTGACCCACGATGCAAGCATGAATACATACAACACATCAACAGCATACTTCCTAATCTGAGATGGTTAGTGATGTGGCGGCCTTATGCCGCATGTAACCCCATCTGTGATGACACATCAGCTCCACCGTTTCATACAAATAAACTCGCAAATACAAGACAAAATGTGTTGATGAAAAATTTGCATTGGGAATGTAGCTGAGGAAAGCGCGATTAATTTCTGCTCATGAAACGAATAAAGATTTTGCCATTACACGGCTTCTATCCTTTGCCAAATATTGTAATACTTCCCCCACCTCAGACACAGCAAGTGTTCTGCTGCAATAATAAGGAATAAAAGACAGCTTACAGCTCACAAGCAACACAACTGCTGCTAAATCAGCTAAATCACAGAGCAAAACAAAGACCTGATTGCTCATTAGTATTATGGATCTGCTCCGTTTAAATCTGATTTGTGAGATGCAGCTATTGTTTAATGACTTAAATGGTGTTTGTTGAGATGCTCACTACCTACATTTCACACAGACGATTAAAAGATAGAGACATCATCAAATATGTCACTTTACAAACACAGACACACAGTCGTACCTTGGCTTTGCAGATGATACACCTCAGTCTATCTTCAGTCCCCTGCCCCTGAAAGAAAGAAATATTACATTTATTTAACCACACAAAACAACAAATGCACTTTTTTACTTTGTTATTTGTTTTAAACGACAAACTGATTATGTTTCATTGGAAATCATAATTACATTTTTAACACAAAGGTGTTAAACAATACAAATTTAATTAATTACAGCATCACACACTTGTGTATATGCAGTATAGAGTCGCTTTAAGATGCAAATCATAACAGAGAACCAGCAAAGAAATTAAAGCAGTTAACAGTAACAGTAAACGTAAAAATGCATATATATATATATATATATAATTATTATTCTTATTATTATTATAACTCACAATATAACAGAATGTATTTTGGATTATAACTTATAAAGAAAAAAAAACAACAATAAAAAGAAAAATCAACAAACTAGAATTTCATAACAGAAAATAAAAAGCTACAAAACACAAAAACATAATTAACAAAAAGCAACAAAAGAAATACAAAAAAATTAACAGTGTTGTGTTTCTGTCTGAGGCCGCCACATGGACCGTTCAGTAATCACCAGTTAAACATACATAACTACATGTTGTTTTAATGCAAACACTAAATGCACAACTCCACATGACAGAGCAGCACATAAAAAAGAAAACACACAGGCCAATAATATTCAAGCTGCCGCTAACGGACTGAAGACGCTAATAACAAGAAAGACATTTGTACGAACACTAAGTGCCAAGTCCACTGCTAATATGTGAGACATTCAGGAGCACATTTTGATAGATGTTAATGGCATATAATTATAGAACACTGCCATTAGGCAATGTGATTTTATAGAGGGCCGTTTCCCCTGGCACTGCTGCCTGATCGCTGTGAGTGTTGAACTAATGAATGTAAACCAACAACAGGGTACAAGTGTGTCTGTAATGTCTGTGCATGTGTGTAATTAAAGGAAAATGCAGGCACACAGTGAAGGACAGACTAAAATGCACACACTTCATCACATTGCACAAACTGAACATCTAATACACATCAGCCTGCGTGTAAACACACCACTGCTTAAAGTCCCATTTATACTCTACACCAGTGGTTCTCAAACTTTTTATACTTTCGTCCGTACTTTGTGTTGTGCAGTACCATGGTGTTGCGAAATTGGGTACATTACATTAGCTACTTCAAAATTAAAATAACACTCGGGAAGAAAATAGGGAATAAGATTAAGAAAACGCAATAGCAGCAGATAAAATCCAAACATGACATAACAAGGACTTTGGGAAATTACTTTCCTCAATGTTTTGACACCACAGTAGCTAAGCTAATGTGCCCTCCCCCCGGCTAACTAACGTTGCTAGGCTGACCAGTAAAAGCCATGCAGTGAAAGCTAGCATGATAATAATTCTAGTAATGGTCTAGTTGAGGACATAATAAGAAATACATTATTATTATTTGAACACCCCCTGGCTGCTGCAGGGGCTAAGTGAAATATATCATTTTTTGCTGGTTTTTTTTTTTTACCTCCGCCAAGGAAGCTATGTTTTCGCCAGTGTCCGTCTGTCTGTCTGTTTGCAAAAGAACTCAAAAACTTGTGGACAGATGTTGATCAAATTTTCAGGAAATGTTTGTAATGAGACTAGGAACAGATGATTAGATTCTGGTGGTGATCCATATTGCCGTCTGGATCCAGGAATTTTTTGAAGGACTCTTTATCATCGCTTGGTGGAGGTCTGCACTCTGTGCTCTACTTTATTTATTTATTATCACATTTATTGTTTTATATACATTTCTCTCCAATATAGTGTTTGTGGACAAGTGCTTTTAAATATGAAAAACTGCCCAGTGTGTACCAAACTAACTACATTAGCTTTCTAGTTAGCAAATGTAGCTATAATGCTACCAGTCATTCCAGTTCCAACCTCTGACTTTCCATGCAACCGGAACCCACAGGGGTCATATTTCAGATGGATGAGATTCTCAAGAGCATGCTTGTTTTTTGTGTTTTGGTAGAATACCATTCCCATTAGCCCAAACCACAAAGAGTGAAAACAGATGTATAAGAATTAAAAAAGCATATTAATACCATTATTCTCCACAACCTTGCATCCTTTGCTCAGTGTCCTCTCAAGTCTGTTTTTGGCCTGGGCGGTGACTGAGACACACCAGGCTGTTCTCGGCTGGTGTGTGCCGTACATCCTCCCGTGCCCTTGTACTTTGTGCTGCGAGGGGCGTCACCCCTCCAGGAATGCACTGCCTATAATGAGGGTCAGGGGTCATAGTGCTGCTGCGCCTGGAGGCCGGGATCTCCTAGGCACATTCAGTCACTGACTCTGTCCCTATATTTAAATCCTGCCTCAGGACATGTTTTTTCAAAAGGGCATCTTCTAACTAGTTCCTGGTTACTAATTAGTTTTGTGCCATGCTATTTGTCTTTGGGAACCTGAATGAGGAGGGAAAGAAGAGGAGGGAGGGCATATGGTTTGCCTCAGTGCAGATGATAATCCTTCAAATATAGAGCTCTGCTGCAGACACACTGAAGTTTGCATTAAAAGTCATGGAAAGCCTCCCTCCAACACTCGTTACAGTCATATGTGACTGTGGAGATAATATGACTGGCTTGTTCTTACGGTGATGTCACACTTCTATGCATATTACTGTCTGTACGTCTGGAACATTAATGCATATCATTATTTTGTCATGACTCAGTAGTCGTCATGAGTGCAGTTATTTATGTTTGATATGATTTTAAATAGCTTTGCATTCTTATTAAATCTTTTATTTACTTTCTACTTTACTTATTTTTTTTTCCCCCTTTCCCATTAGTTGTACAATTATGGTTTTATTTCAATTCATTTAACTTTCCATGTTAATTATATTCTGTCACTGTCAGTATGTGTTCATGCACAATTAAGCTGAGCTACGATTGTGGAGTAACTGCACCATTTAATTGGACTTCTGTCCTTGTCCCTATGTAAAAGAACTAGCGGGGAATCATATGGAATGCAGCGTGTCCACTAGGTGGCGATATTTTCTGGTTGGCAGACCAAAATGCGGTGGCAGCTAGTTGGGAAAAGTATCATTCTGTGTCTTTCTATCACCCATTAACTGAAATATATTGAATTCTTTAAGCTAACAGAACATAAATTCATTCTCCTCATCAGTCCAAAAATGCACCAATGAGGATTATACCGTGTTTTACTCAGTGTTGTCTTATCCCTCTGTGTTCCGGCTTTTTCAATTATTTAAGCCCAGGTGTGGGAACAGAGGAACATGTGCCAGTTTGGGTCCAGGTGAATGTTTACATGCAACAGACATTTGACACCCACCCACATAATCTGGGTGTGTTAATCCAACTTTAAGATGTTCTATTTAGTACCATTTCAGTCATACCAACATGTTGACGAGTATTTTAGAAGTCTGGTTTGAGTCAGACTGATACAATAACAGTACTGTGTGATATGAATGAGGAAGAGGGGGGGGCTGCTGAATCTGTATAATCCTCAGTTATCATATATGGAATAACATTCAGTTCAAAATAAATAAAGAAATAAAGTGCAGTGGCAGTTTTGTTTGAATTCAGACTGCCCGCTGTTCACTGACATCTGTGTTGCACTGTTGTCTCTGAAATTAAATAATGACTTGGAATTTGCCTGTTCCCCTTTGTTCAAGCTGCTTTTAAGAGTGGTATCCTCCACCCACCGAACCACCCACCCACCTCTCCTCCTCCCCTTCCTCCTCTCTCTCACTCTCTCTCCTTCTATCTCTTTCTCTCTGGCAAGTCAAAAATCATTATTGGATTACATTTTCTGGCTTCATAAAATGCGGTTAAGAGGCACTTTAGACATATGTGCATGACCTGTTTTCCAGAGATGGCTATCAGAGGAAAAGTGACAGGTCAATTGCTGATTTCTGTTCCGTAAAAGGGAGAGGGGCTCCCCACCCGAGCACTCTGAAAGGTCACACTCCCTCTCCCTCTCTCTCTGTCTGCATCTTGCAGTTGTGTTTGAGTTGAAAGTGAGGCTCAATGTGTGTGTGTGTGTGTGTGTGTGTGTGTTCGCCTGCTCCCTGAGCCCCAGCATGTGTGTGTGTATATGTCTGTATATAATTGTATAGTGGGAAGACACACACTTAATGGAAGTGGCTCTTCACTCTGACAGCTGGGTGGTGTAGATGAAAGGTCTGATGTAGCGTGTTGTCTGCCACTTGTGGAACGTCTCACCGACACGTGTTTCAACAGCAGAGGCACTTTTATCTTTGATTATAATACACGGTGATTGCATGCAGCCGCATACAGAGCAGACGCCTGTGTGTTCTTTCTGATACAGAATTAGATCTGGATGTGATTATTTGGGGCTGCAGCTCATGTGGAAGAAAAGCGTAAGTGCAGGTGTTGTCCCGTTGGAAAAAAAGTAAATGCATTAGTGACACAGATTAAAGGGATTTTCAGTTTATATGCTCTTTGGCGCCAGAGTCCAAACGACACTTGGGTAATTTAGTGTTATCACGTTCATGAAACTGTCTGAGATTTAAAAGATAATAGTCCAAAAATGACTGCAGCAGATTCTGAGATATCCTCACTTTAAGTCTATAGAATGGCTCAAGATTCCAAATGTCTGTAAAGGCTCTCATTCATCCAGGTTATGGTCATCTTCTGGAGGTAGCTGTGGAAAACTGGACTTGCAAAGTTGAAGAGGCTTCTTCAGTTATGATAAAGATTCAAATATTGGAACCAATATCCTAACAATCCAACCTGACTATCTGCCTGTTTGACTCCCCCTGTTTGGTAAATGTCAATGTTTTCAAGCAGGTTTGCCACTCAGGCTTTTCTATTATAGAAATAAAATATTTCTATTATTACATTTCATCGAGTTCTGAGGTAAAAAAAAACAATTTATTTAAAGCCACAAATGACATTTTACAACTGTTTTCTCAGGGCTAAGCAGAATTTCCCAGGACAGGTAAACTAATTAGGAGGGGGGATAAAATACGATTGTAACCAACGTCATATATAATAGTTCATATTTCACAGTGACGTGAAAGTGCTGTTTAACTTGCCAATATAAATTACAGATCTTATTTTCCAGTGCCACAAGAGGGAGCCTGCATCTTTACAAGACTCACTCACTCACTCATTTTCTACCGATTTATCCTCCACTGAGGGTCGCGGGGGGCGCTGGTGCCTAACTCCAGCTGACATAGGGCGAGAGGCAGGGTACACCCTGGACAGGTCGCCAGTCCATCACAGGGCCACATAGAGACAGACAATCATCCACTCTCACATTCAAATCTGTGGGCAATTTAGAGTGTCCAATTGGCTTACCCCCAAATCTGCATGTTTTTGGACTGTAGGAAGCCGGAGTACCCAGTGAAAACCCATGCACACTCAGGGAGAACATGCAAACTCCTTGCAGAAGGGCCCTTGTTCCAACCGGGTTCTTTACAAGATTTTATTTAAAATTATTGTTTTTCACTGAGAGCTTATATACCCTATCTATGGTGCAACAGTATTTTGTGTCACTAGACAGCCTTTTCTGACAGGGCTGGACTGATGTTTGTAGATTGTTGACTCCTCACACCAAACCTTATAAAGAATATTTGTGATTTTACAGCAAATCATTTAGGAGTTGTTGATCCACTGCTGCCTCCATCAGAAAGTGAGAATGTTATTTTATGACTTCACATTTTTAAAATCCTCAGTTTGGATTTACTGTAATGAATCATACCTAACAGTTGAGGCAGTAGTTGACCTGTAGCTCCTGTGTCCCCCATTTGATAAAAACGTTGATTTTCTCTATTGAATTTGGCATTAGAGACAGGACAGTGTCATGTTCCTAAGACACTGTAGTCTGTCTTTGGGGAGTCTTTTGTTAAGTGGCTAAAGATGTTTTTCCTTGTGGCAATGGTAGCCCAGTGGTAGAGCAAGATGTCTTTCAACTCAAGGTTGTGGGTTCGATAAGCTACATGTTGATATGTCCTTGGGCAAGATACTTAACCCCACATGCAGTGCACAATGCGTTGTTGCAGACACGTGAGTTGGAATATTTCAACTCGCATGTTAAAATCATATGACGCAATGATAATGAAAAATTAGTGTCATGAATTTACTGACATGCAAAGATTATATGTTGTTTCAGAAAATTAGATGAAATTATAGTTGCAGTATTTCATTGTCCAGAGCTCTGCACTCTGGTTAGCATTCTTGCCTTCGCAACAAGAGGTTCTAAATAAAAGTAAGTGAACAAAAGGCTAATATGATCAAAAATAACAGTGTATAGTGCATGTTGTGTGCCTTTGAGGTCTTACACAGAGTGCTTTTTAGGTGTTAAAATGTGCACTCTAATATTTATTTCCACATCAACTCAACTCTTCAGTTTTTTTGCTTTAGCATTTTTTTTCTCCGTGAAAATATTTTGGCATACTTACATAATTATATATATATATTTTTCTGTTCTGGCAGCAACAGCAGCTGCTGCTGGGCAATAATGGTGGGAGAATAAATAGCATAAAGTGCAATAAGCACCACGACTGCATAGACAGAGAAACACACACCACCTACAGAAATGTACATTTCATTAGCTGAGAGCACTGACTACTCTACAGCATGCATCAGTACAACTGCTGGTTCAAGCAGTGCTCCAGATGTTAATGGGTTATTTTGCAATGGGGGACAGGTGTCAGGTGCATGATGGCTTTCTGGATTTCTGCCAGTCCATTATCAGGCACTTCTCACCATTTCAGCCTCTGTGTTTCAGCTGTATAACAATGACGCATTATCATTGTTAGCAACCCTCATTAAAACTAATTGGTATTGCTACTTGAAAGGTAGCTCATTACCTTGAGGCTAACAGCAACATTTTGTCTCAATAAGGAATGCTCACATGGCAAACACATTTATTCACTGCTCTTCTAAATCTAGCAATTTATGCCTTTCACATTCTGACAAATGGAGGGTGAGTGGAAAAAAAAAAAAAAAAAAAAAAACTGCTAGGAATTCAAAAATTTTGAGGATCCCAAAGTTGCTCTTACCGTCTGGATCCATGTGGACAGACACGTGTGATGGGCAAGTAAATTTTTGCAATCACAGAAATTCCTCAGTGGGTCAGAGGCATGAAGTTCAACATCCCGACATATGAAGCACTCCGGTGTC
The DNA here is from genome assembly GCA_016785285.1 of Brachirus orientalis. Classification (NCBI taxonomy): domain Eukaryota; kingdom Metazoa; phylum Chordata; class Actinopteri; order Pleuronectiformes; family Soleidae; genus Brachirus; species Brachirus orientalis. Next base: position 1,133,911 of record JAFBJR010000046.1, read on the forward strand.
TCTGGAGAAGGAGAAGAAGAAGAAGAGGAGGAGGAAAAGATGATGTAATAGGTTTTGTTTTTTTAACATCGTAACAAAGGCTAATACCTGACTCACATCAATATTTGCTGCTTTTGAGGACTCTCTTGTCAGTGATTTCACTTTGCAGAAAGACTTTTTAAGCAAATATTCCAACTTACACTTCAGCAGGATCCCATTACTTGTGGTTGCTAAGTTTCTAAGTTGGAAATCCCAGTTCAGGAAGGGTTCCTGTGTAAGGAAGGCCCCATGACCTCGTCGTGGTGAAATGAATCTCATTGCCCTCCATTTGAAATGTGCCACCAAAACATCTGCCATCGAAGGGCCAGTTAGTTCTACCTACACGTTCTACCTACACAGAATTTCGGAGCTTTAAAGGTGCAGGGTGTTGGATTTAGTGACATCTAATAGTGAGACTGAAGATTGCAACAAACAAAGAACTCTTCCAATCAACCCTCCCTTTCCCGAGTGTGCCCTGGTTCTACAGCCGCCTTCCCATACCCAACAAGATGAACGTCTTCATTTAAGTCATAATATTCTGCTTTAAAAATGCTAAAAAGCATGCTCTGGCTTGTTTGGCCATTCAGACTACTGTAGGAACATGGTGGTCCAAAATGGCAGCCTAAAACTCACATACAAAGCTTATTCTAAGGCTACATGAAGCAAAATATTTTTTATTTTAAAACAATTATACACTACTACAAACATACTTTTGGGTAATATATCAATTGCACAATGTTTCACATTATAGCTTATAATTCATAGCAGAATAACCACAGCCAGATGGCATCACTGACATCGCATCACTGACATTACTGAAAAACTGCCAGACAAACTAATGGTGGTGGGGAGGAAACGTGGTAATAGTTTGAATTGGAATTATACACAAATGATTTCTGTTTGATTTAGCAGGTGATTTAACCACATGGAGTGGATCAACCACAGTCAACCACCACAACCATCTCAATCAAGGTTACAGGTGAGTTAAAATGTTATGATATTGCCTTATAAAAGAATAACGATAAACAGAACTTTGTAAAATAGGCTGAGACTAGGCTGTTTAGCAGCACCAAACAAGGATGGAAAGTTTCTAAATTGCTGATGACGTCAAAACCTAACACGATGGCTTCAAACCCAAGTGAGTGAAGCGGTGTGAGCGAGGTGGAAAACATCAGCTCTCCGCTGCTCATGGCATCCTCCCCGCAGGGCTCAGCTGCACGACGCCGCCGTTCTTTCATGCTCCTTTGTGCTTGCAAACACCGACTCTGATTCATCAGCAAACTTCATCAACATCTCCATCAGTGATGAGGAGCTTTGACACCAAACATTGGACAGTATAGCCGGGAGCCAGATTTGTTGAGTTTCAACCCATGAAAACATCAGGGTTGAGCAGCTCGGGCAGCTGTCATGTGAGTGCAGGATAAAGTGCTGCCTCAGAAGCGTCTGTCTCTTAAGGGGCTTCTGTTGAGCTGATTGCTTCAGGTGAAGAAAAAAATCTCTCTCGTAGAAACGCCTTTTAATCAGTGGGTGAGTTGTTTCCTTTTCTTGTTTTTAAATGTAGAATCTGTGTAAGCAGCTTTTATTACTGACCAGGCACTTACATCTGCTCACATTAACATCTCACAGTAAAGCTGGAAAACAGTGAAAGTGCAGTAACTTTTGTCTTTTTTAAAAAAAAAAAAAAAAAAAATTAAGTAAATCACACATATGTTGCTCCTGTGTTTGGTCCAATCCGACCATTTTTTTCATCATATTGACTCTCATGAGACCTCATGCTAACCTCCATAGAAAGCATCTGAACAAATAAAATTGACGATCACCTCTTTCATCGACTTTTATCTTCCCGGACAAAAAAATGACTGCCAGTGACAATGAATGGCTTAGACCACGGGTCTCAAACTCGTGGCCCGCAGGCCACATGCAGCCCCAATCGATTGCATGTGGCCCACCATATATTATGCTATGATTAAAACATGGCCCATGACCTCCTCTTCCTTATACAATACAATAGACAGAATATAATAATAATTAAATAATTAAACATGTCTGTTAGCAGATTTTTCATAATAGTAACAATAAGACAGTGGTTTTAATTATCGCACTGTCAAATATATTACATTCAACCTTAAATTATATATAGTATACGCTTGTTTAATGTTTTACTTACAGTTTTCCACTTTATGATTTAATTTTAGATTCTATTTTTTTCTGTTACCTAGAGGTTGTTTTTTGCATCATAAATAGGTTTTTGTCGTGAAGGATACATCATTCCATATCAAAACAAATTGTTTCACTTTGAAATTCTGTGAAAATATCAACAACATATTTTTTTAAAATAAGATATCAGGCAGAGTTAGCCTCAGAAGAGGGAGTTTAGTTAACCTTTAATGTTATCATCAGTTTAACGTTTATGGTTAACTGCTAACTTGTTGGTACATGGTACAAGACGTGGGTGCATGGGGGAACGTGAGACATTGGGCTCTAATTTCGTGGCGCAGACGTAATACCTTGCAGAGTGAATTTGACAATTTGGTGGACCAAGGTGGGGCCCATGGTTGGTGTAGTGGTTAGCACTCTTGCCTGTGCAGCAAGAGGTCCCGAGTTCACAACCCAGTTGGAACAAGGGGCCTTCTGTAAGGAGTTTGCATGTTCTCCCCGTGGTGCGTGGGTTCTCACCGTTCCTCCCACAGTCCAAATTTTTGGACTGTGGGGACTAGATTTGGGGACTAGGTTAATTGGACACTCTAAATTGCCCATAGGTATGAATGTGAGAGTGAATGGTTGTCTCTCTCTATGTGGCCCTGTGATGGACTGGCAACCTGTCCAGGGTGTACCCTGCCTTTTGCCCTATGTTAGCTGGAGATAGGCACCGGCACCCCCCCCAGTGGATAAAGCGGTAGAAAATGAGTGAGTGAGTGGACCGAGGTGCGCCGCGATGGGCGTGGCGGCACAAAAGGGGGAGGTGTTGACAAATTCAGCTTAGTGCAGTGACAATTTTGTGCCAATAGGCTGCGCTGAAGGTGCGCTGAAAGCTCGCCATCTCCAACCTGGTCTACTCTCGGCGCAAAGCGAAGCGCAGCCGGTCTAGTGGCAATTTGGCTGACTGGGCAAAACCAAAACCTCACAGGCAGGTTTACAGAATGTCAGGCACATTTCAATGTAATTAATAATCACAACAACCACTATTTAATGTAACTATCTGAATCAGCACATACATTTATATCTATATTGACTGTCCCATCACATCTGATGTCAGATCAAAGGCGGTTGGCACACGTAAAGGAATTTAATTAATGCAGCTGAAACTGTGATACACACTAATGACTTCGCAATTCTTTCAGCCAACCACAAACAGCCTCGGCGTCAGATAGTGAGTATATATTCGGCTTCTCTCATCTCATAAAATTCAAAAGAAAAGAAAAAAGTGATAGATGCTCAAATGTAAGTCATGTTCAGTGTCTTAAGGATTTACCTGTTTCATGTGATTGCCCATAATTTTTTTTTTTTCTTAATTTTTATGCTTAACATGATCTACAAAGATGGAGTACATTATTGCGAGGAGGAGGAGAAGGAGATACGGGGAGAGAGTACACCAATAAAAGGTCCTCCTTATGGGCCACACGAATAATGCCTGGAATAATTTACCGCTATTTCTGATGTTTACTCCTCTCCATGACACAGGAACAGATTACATCCATCCTGCGAGGTGGTCCACGTGATGACGTGCATCATGGCCACTGATGCGCACCCTGGTGGCCAACACCTGCCTCCAGTGCTCTGTGCACCAAACTTGCAAAATGCGCCTGGACACACCCCTTGGCGTGGAGCACCTGCACTGCGCTTCGCCTGCGCCTGGTCTATGAAGTTAGAGCCCATTATGTCTGAGAAATGTCATCTGATGGTGTCACTGTATGCTTTGTGTTGGACCCCCCCGAAAACAGGCTCTAAACGGGCCATCTATTTATAAATAAGTGCCTAAAGACTGAATGATAATCATTGGAAATTTTGAGCTGACTATGTTTTATCCATGACAAACCCCAGGTTTCTGCTGATATTTTGCGACCTGATGCAGCACTCTCCTTTGTTTTTCTCCTTTTCAGATAAACGCCCGCTGTCACTTGTTTTTACCACCATAATTCTGACACCAGCCACCGGGAGTGGAAGTGGAAATCACTCTGCTGAGACTCTCTCCAAATATTAGTGTGTCAAACTTCATATGTTTGCTTGCTTTTTGTCTGTTTGACTAACAGGAAACCAGATTTAGTTGGTTTTCACTCATTGTCAAAATAACTTTGTGTGTGTGTGTGTGTGGGAGTTTGAGGAGAGAAATAATGAAGCCACACAGACACATACCTATAGACTGTGACAGTCGAAGCTAACAGGCTCTCTGCACGTTTCAACAGCCCAGACCCAGAATATTTCCAAAGTTGCTGCAACGACAGGTTCACCAATTATACCCACGAGTCATTTCTAACATTTCACTCCTCCAAATCGGTGCTGCTTTTTACGGTCATTATGGCAAGCCCCCGAGGCACTTGTGGGGATAAATAACAGATTCACTGCTGCTTCTGCTGCTGCCACTATGAAAATAACTGGAGAACAACATTACAACAAAGATGTAAACATGAGCGGCGTCAATCGCAGCCATGCTGACAAGCCTACGTGATCTGTGACTCACATAATTAACTGTCAGCTGTGTCAGTGTGTTCTGCAGCGTTTCACATGAAGGTGAATGTGTCGACTCACGGGCTGAAGTCGCCCTCTGTGCACGGTTTAACAGTAAACAAAACTTCCTGTGTGCAGCGGCAGCAGTCGTGGCTCCAGGCTGCGTTGTTTCCAGAAAGCTCTGATGATGTACAGAAACAAAGTTTGTCACTTGGAGGCGACACTGATCTGCCGCTGTCACAGAGGAGAACACCTACAGCAGCTCCGTCAAGAGTTTGTTTTGTGTCCTTAGTCCCCCAAAGTGTTATATTTTTATCTTGTGCACACAAGAGATGGACGATATTATGGGCACGATATCAGTATTGGCCAATACTGACTTTAAATTAGTGGATATCAGCAAACAGGGGGAAGGTTTAAGGGCAGGCTACAGAAGGTTGGCTGAGTCCAATTTTATTTCTTGGAAATAGTTTGCTCACATTTCAACTGCGATAGTCTAATTCAGTATCGTTGCATCATTAACATTTACCGATACATCACACTGGGGGATTGCAGCATTGAATGAAATAAATGTTATTGAAAATTAAATACTATTAGACAGACTATATGTGTCACAAAAATTCTAATTTAAAATCAAGGATAAAAATAGATTTTGACAGAATTTTTGCAAAAAAAAGTCTAATACCACTGTCAATCATAGCTGCCTTGGCCACATGGAATAGAATAGAATAGGATAGAATAGAATAATCTCACTCAGTTTGTGGATGTTGTGCAAAAGGGAAGGCATACAATATCATTTTTGTGCCACAAAACCAAATAGTCTGGGCCTGAACTCATCTGACAGGGACTGAAAGACTCTGGACAAGTGTCCTGCGGTCAGACAAGTTCAGGTTTCAGCTTGTTTTGGGAAAAATGGACACTGGACTCTACGTGCCATAGTTGAAAATGACCATCCACACTGAAGACGAATTAAAATGACTTAATGACGTGGATGAATGAGAATCTACACAGACATCGACCATCCATACTGTTATCAATGAAAGGTGCAAAACTTGGCGTGTGTCATGGTATTGGGGAGCATCTGTGCCCACAGCAGGGGATCTGCCTATACAGTATGTGAAGATGACGTTGATGTAGAGGCTTATATTGGAATTTTGGAGAGACCTATGCTCAGAAACTCTATTTTCAAAAGAAAAAAGCATTTTTCTGCAGGACAATACTTTAACACTTCTCATTAACACTGATGCTTCGACCACCACAAATTACAACAATTAGTTTCTACCATTCCCAAATCATTAAAAAGTGTAATAAAAGAAAAGATGACCCCAAAGTAAAATTGTCTTCTGTTCCAACTTTTTGTGACATTTCTAAATGTGCGTATGTTGTTTAACAAAGAGAAACTAAGTTTGTCAGTGAAAAAACAATACAAAATATTTTATTTGACATTTTGTCTGTTAAATTAAAGCAAATTAACAAATTACAGATTTTAGTTTTTATTGTGGTTTTACGAAGACAAAGGGGGAGGGGGGGGGTGTTTCGTGACACAAAAGAAAACTCAGCTAATTAAATTCCATTTTCATGTCAAAATGTCACATTGAGATATTGTTGCTATTCTATCTTTTAGACACAGGGCTGTCTAAAATAAATAGAGTAAAAATTTTACTTTCCGGAACTTTAGGGGCTCCATAGAAGATGAATGACACTTTCACTTCAACTGCTAAATAATAAGGGAAGAAAATGATGAAATAAAGGTATCATTGTCACATCAGAAGAGGGTGAGCTGAGAGATGCTTATTTGATCAGTCTGAAAACGCTTTAGAACCAGGAAATGCCAGATTGGGATAATTTAATTGTCTGTTGCATTGCTAACGACCTCATTAACAAAAGAATGATGGGAAATCAGCATGGTCTGGGCGAGGAACCGCCTGTGTGACAACCATCTGGCTACAGTGGGGGGTGGGGGTGATGGGGGGGCGGCGAGCCAACACCACACGTGGCCGACTGTCAGGCGCAGGACGACAGCACCTCTAGATGGAGGAAGGGATAACAGTGTTGTGATGAGTTGGACTTTGGATTTTCCACTCGTAACATGGTCCGAGTCACTAAATGAGATTATAGAGTGAAAGTTCGACACGTCAGCATGGAACTGAGCAGCAGACCACATGTTCCACTTTTTTAGCTGCCAACATTTCTTCCCTTCGCTTACCTCTTACTTTCACTGACATGAGAGGAGGCAAAAGCAGATCACTGACAGTTTCTTCCAGCTGATTCACCTCAAGTGTTTGGACTCATGTTCTATAGAGTCTTATTAAATTATTCAGCGTTTTAGGGAAGAGAAAGAGAGGGAGGAAGTGCATGGCCTCCACAAACTAAACTAAGCTTCTTTCCTAACATGGGAAATGCACCAGATCTGGGTGCAGACTGGCATTATGGTTCCGTCACAACATTTAAAGGTTCGGTGTGTAACATTTAGGAGGGTTTATTGGCAGAAAGTACCCATAAAGATGGTTTATGAAAATGTATGATGACTTCAAAATAAAAAGTTTTGGTACTCATAACCTTGAAGAAAGACTTTTATATTACAATTTTAATTTGTTATTTTTGCACATACACCAATTGGTGATGTTGAATGCATCTAACCCGTCCTTATTTATTTATTTTTTACACACACCAGAAGTAAACGCACACAGGTGCAGCAGCAGTGGGTACCCGGGGCACAATGGGGATTGGGTGTATCCCAGCCCTTGCCCTGTCCAAGGATCCGAGCTGGAACCCTCTGGTTACAAGCCCAATTCCCTTCCTCTGTGGTCTCACAATTAGATGTCACTAATTCTCACATAATGGACCTTAAAAATGTCCCAAGTGACAGAACTAACATATTTTAGTCTGATAAAAATGTTGCTCAACACACTTTGTGTAGTAGACATCATCATATTTTGTCACACGATGTGATTGGTAGTCAACAGTGCAACCTTGTAGACATTTTATCTTCAGCTGTCACAACAAACTACCTTTACCGCATCGCACTCACATCTATATACTGTATTTGCCATTATCCTTTCGGGAAAAAATTAAAATGTCTCCCTCCACATTTCAATCTTCATCAAATCCATCTATTATCAAAATGAAGAAAAAGTGTCAGATATATGAAATAAGCCAACATTTCTCAAGCAACAATTACTGAACGTGTCAAGTGAGGGAGTATAACTCAGGCTTAAGAGATAGTGATGAGTGGTCACTAACCAACAGACGTCAAGACTTATTAATGGGGTAGTCTGAATGTTCTTTACAATGCTTTGTAAAACTAAAGTCATACATACTGTAAGGCCTTCAGGCCTGGACGGACTGGATTCAAAGAAATTGGCCAATTCATTTATCAAATTTACCAAACAAAAATGGCGAAACTTGGCATGTCGCTGTGGCAACACCCTCTGACCAGAAACTCCATTTTCACAACACAACTGCATCAATGTGTCAAGACTTTATTTTATTTCTTCATGACAGCTGAGCTCTCAATATTCCTCTCAATATTTTTTTTTTATTCTTTTTTGCTACTTGTACATTTTCTTTCATTTGTGTGAATATTGGCCCCACAGTGTTTTTTGCTGAAGTTTAGTTAAAGCTCAAGAAGTGAAAAATTAATTTTCTTTAACATCTACCTCTTAATAAAAAACCATAGTGAGGTGGGAGCGGCTTGTTTTGTGACTGGTGGAAAAAGATGAATGACACCTCATCAGAATGTTTAAGAAATTAAACATTAAGAAAATTTTCATTGGCCACTCTAAATTTCCCATAGGTCTCTATGTGGCCCTGTGATGGACTGGTGACCTGTCCAGGGTGTACCCCGCCTCTCGCCCTATGTCAGCTGGGATTAGGCACCAGCGCCCCCCGCGACCCTCATGTGGAGGATAAAGAGGTAGAGGATGAGTGAGTGAGTTAGGGAGTAGTCTGGTTAATATTTTCCACAACAGGTTACTATGAGATATTCACAACATTATTAGAAAATGTGTCTCATGTATAATGGGTTAATTGATCTAAGGTATTAAAAGAAACTATAATCTTACTGTCTCATAAAAACCCTTATGTGGACAGTTACATTGGGAAACATAACCAGTTTGTAGTTTAGATAAAATTATATTGGTAACATAAACTGACTGACTACTTTAGTATGTACACCTGTTCTACTGCCTGGTAACATGAATATCACATAAGCCAATCACATGGCAACATCCCAACACTTTTTATCATGTAGACATGATCAATATGAGCTGTTTAAGCTCAGTTGATTATCAAACTGAGGAAGAAAGAGATTAAAAGAAGAACTGATTTAAATAACTGAAGCATGGTAGTTGGTGTGAGTATTCCAGAAATTGCTGATCTGCTCGTTTTTCTTGACACAGAATCAGCTCTAGGGTTCACAGAGAATGGTGCGAAAAGAGAAAATATACAGTAAGCAGCAGTTCTCTGGGAGAAAAATGGCTCATTGATGCCAGAGGTCATGAAGAAAATCCAAAAATCCAAAACGATAGAAGGGCAACAGTAACTCAAACAGACACTTGTTACAACCAAGGTACGAAAAAGTTCATCTCCGAACACGTCAAACACTGAAGCAGATGAACTACAGCAGCAGTTGGTTCCTGTCTGTGTACCTAATAAACTGGTCAGTGAGTGTACGAGGGCATGAGGAAATGTCCTTCATGTGTGCTTATTTATTTTGATTGAATGGTTTTGGAAAACCTGAGCTGTGCTTCAGGAAGAGAAGTTTTGCTAAAGCAGATTTTATTGGCCTGGCCTTGGAAAGAAGGCAGAGTATTTAGTTTAAAGGTCCAGTGTGAAACATATTGGAGGGATTATGGGCAGAAATTAAAGTGTTTATACCCTTATACGAACATACCTATGTTCGTATAAGGGTATAAACACTTTAATTTAATTTAGAATAAAAAGCCTTTAATATGTACCTTTTGATAGGGGCTAAGTTTACAGGAGCCACCATCTTATGCTGCCATGATTTCTACAAGAGCCTGAATGGAGTGTGGAGTGTGTATTTTAGAAGCGAACTATACAGATAAAGAATGACTACGCCCACATACTGTATTTCCCAATGCAAAAACCGTCAAGAAGACGATGTATACAACAAAGCAAATGGAACAGTATATTCTTTTTTGGTATGAAAAGGCCACCATAGCTTCCTGTTTCAGCAGTCTCACCATTAGACCACTACAGGTATTCTGAGAAACTGAACCTTTACAACCGAACAATGAAACAACCTCTAATATTAAATGAATCACTGGAAGTGTACTTTTATTGTTGTCCTATAAATCCACAGTACTATACTATACAGTACATCAGGCATGTTACATAAATAAAGAATGAAATCAATCAAATCCCCTGCTGCAACTCAGGCGTCCTTCACACTAGAATTCACATAAAACAATCATCACATTATTGTCATTATTACTTTATTTTGCATCTTTTACTTGTGTCCTTTCAAACTCAGCGCTAAGTGAACGGTTATATGGTTTAAGTAAGATGACACGCGACTCCTGGGGTGCAGGATCCAGATCCAGGTATGAGGCTATTATTATAAGTAGTGGAGGTATTGATATCATTATATGCTACAATTAAAGTTGATATTAGTTTCATGTTTTGCAACAATTCATACTCCTGCTTATATATATATATATATATATTTCTAAATTTGAATCACTGTCAGAAATTAGTGCATTCACCCCATAGACTGAATAGAAAAAAGGATGTAGTCTTTCAATTTGAAAAGTGAAGCTGAGGAAATAGGATGGAGGAAGCAGTTCTCTTCTACTACTTTAAAAATGCTTACTGATTTAAAACATCAGTAAACATTTTCCTGAGGCGTTAATGGTCCCAATCTGCAGTTTCTGATCTTCCTCAATAGACACTGATGTCAATTTTGTAAGTGATGTTCTCTTAGACGACAAATAGTGGACACCGGTGTGACTGGCAGCTGGTATCGTTCAATGGGAACATTTAACCCGTTTAAATGTGCGTGTGACGATTGAGAACGAGAGTACAGTCACCCCTCAGGTCCTCCACCTCTGTGGTGTCTGTGTGTTTTTAGTTTCAGCAACTTTTCCCACACTGGAGACAGTTTAGGACGTTTGACAGTGAGGCCTCACAGCAGCAACGAATAACATGGCATGTCCACACAAGAATAAGATTATCAGCGTGTACAGTGAAGAGCTTGCTGCTCGTAAATTAACAGGAAACAAAACAAACTTCAGGACAACAAACTCACCGATGACGACACTTCTGCATGACTCTGCTGCAAATAGTGGATGGTAGTCACTGCCCATGTTTTCCTCTTTGTTGTTGTGGCTGAAAGGCAACTTATTTTTTTCCCCCCCACTCTCTCTCCTCCTGAGTAATTCCAGAGTCCAGCAGTTTCTTCCACTTCCTATTCCCACTCCTCTGTTTTCTGCCGTCGGGGCTTCAACACGCCCACATGTTGGAGACAAATCAATGTGTCAGAGAGTTAAAAGTTTCTACTTTATCCTTGCATTTCCAGAAGCTGCTTCATGAGCCAGCCTGGGTCAGCTGATGGCTCTGCACTGTTTCTGTTTCTGAGGAAGTTGTGAAAGTGAGCAGCCAATCACAGCGTCAGGCTGGAGGGACGTCACAACAGGAAGTCAAATCATGCATGGGGCAGAAAGGGAAAAGAACAAAAAAACAAAACAGAAAAAACAAAAAGACAAGCTTAGTAAAAACAGAGAGAGAGAGAGAGATTTCTCTGTCACACCACAAAGAAAGAGTTACTTCATTCCTAGTCTCATAGAATGGAGAAGCAGCTGATGGAAAAATAATAAGTTATATACATTATATATAGTGTTGCAACAATACATCACATTTGCTCAGTGACTGGAGGTGACTAACACACACACACGTGGCTTCCTGCACGTTACGGTTGAGTTGTGGCAATTATCGGTGTCGTTATCAGTTGATGTTGTCACATCCCTGTCTTCTGTTTTATAAACCAAGGGAACATTTGGGCAAATGTGTCTAAATTAAAAAATAAAATAAATTATATGAAAATGAAGGAATTATACAAACAAATAAACAAACTTCCCACGCTCTTAAAAATATTTTGAGGTTATTCACTGCACGAACAGCACACTTTTAAGTATACAGTTGACATGATGCACATTTTTAAGTCGAACACGAATAAAAAAAACAACTGTTAAAAATTGCTAATAAATCCAATGTGTTTTAAGTCTTGTCGCATTAGTGCTGTAAAATGTATATTTAAAAACTGCTGTTAACCAGTAACATACTTTAATACCAATCAACTACTAACATTTTCACAGCTAATTTAGATTCATTTTTTTGTAGTAATTATCATAATGTTTTGTGATTTTAGAGCAGACATGGGCCACATCCGGCCCTTTGTAAGGTAAACTGGAAATGCTTTTATTCTGAAGACAAATTTCTTTCCTCAATTTGCGTACATACATGCCCGTGTTTTTGCGTGTGCTTGCGCGCGTTAGTTACTTTAGCTTATGTGAGATACTCCTCACTCACATGACAGTCGTCAGCTCATGCCGTGTGTATGATCTTAAATTGTACTGAAAAATGGCATTCACATTTTGTTCGCTATTGTTTCAGGGGAATTTTGATGGAATAAAAAATATGATGCGTTCTCATTTAGCCAAACATTTTCATTGATAAATCTTGAGATTTATTCTTACCAGTTTGTCGAAATGATACAATTTTTATGCTTTTTATAAAGAGATAAAATTAATATTGAGGAGAAATGAGCTAAGCCTATTGGTGTGGCCCTCAACAATATTTTCTGTTTCTCATGGGGCCCCTTGAGAAAACGCTTTGCCCGTCCCTATTATGAACCAAAGTAACATTGTAAGGTAATATAAAACTTCCACCAGCATAGCATGGATAAAAGTGTTAATATTTCCTCCAAATAATTAAATATTAGAGCTGATTGAACAAAGGACATGGCCAACAATACATGTCATAAAAACCAACCAAAAAAACAACCATATATCAACCAACATATCTGACAATAATCCAAGAAAAACTACAAAAACATTGTGTTGATCATAAAAAAAAGTATCTCTGTCTTGTGAAATACAGTGTTTCCCCAACATTTATATAGACTGTGGCTATCACTTACTGTTTTGCCCCATTTAACAGAGAGAAAACATTTGAGGGCTTTGTCATTGTGAGGTTTTAGAAATGTATTGTTGGACCAAATAATTAATTAATTAAATGATAGTCGCAGCCCTAATTCTCCACATGAGGGTCATGGGGGGGCGCTGGTGCCAATCCCAGCTGACATGGGGCGAAAAGTGGGGTACACCATGGACAGGTCACCCGTCCATCACAGAGTCACATATAGAGTCAAGTCAAGTCAAGTCAAGTCAATTTTATTAATATAGCCCAGCATCACAAACACATTTTGGCTCGAATTTGCCAGCTTCTGACCAGGCACTCTGTTTTTATAGTCTGTACAGCAAGTGACACCCTCCATCCTTAGGCCCTCACATCGAGTGAGGGAACAAACTCCACAGTAAACACTTTTACAAGGAGAAATGGGAGAAACCTCAGGAAGAGCCACAGAGGAGGAATCCCTCTTCCTGGACAGACAGACGTGCAGTAGGTAGAGAAAAACAAAAATCCACATGTTTTTGGACTATGAGAGGAAGCTGGAGAAAACTCACACACACACGGGGAGAACATGCCAACTGCATGCAGGAAGGCCCTTGCCCTGACTGGGTTGTGAACCCGTGTCTTTGTGCTGCAAATGCACATGAGTGCGAACCACTACACCAACCGTGTGGCCCAAGCCCAGTTTAATACGTTATGTTATTTTCTTTTCTTTCATTTCAGTAGCTAGGTTGGCATTAGATATTTTCACAAATTTGAACCAAATTTTCAAAGATTTACTGAGAGAATGGGAAGATGCAACTTGATCTGATACATAAAGAGTGTCGGAAGCTGCAGATCCATGGTGGTGTTTTGTTTCATGCCTCCTTATTACTGTAGTAATATTTTCTTCTGTTTTAGCTGTCTCTGTTTTGTTTTTGTTTTTTTTTTGTTTTTTTTCCTTCTGGATCAGATTCCTGGATCAGATGGCGATCCAGATCTCCACCAGAATCCAATCATCTGTTCCTTGTCCTATCGCACACCTTTCCTGAAAATATTTTGCTAACAGACAGACAGACAGATGAAGTAACACGGATGAAAACATAACCTCTTTGGCAGATGTAAGAAATGCACATTAAAACACACCTTATCATTTTGTTGAGTTCTTTTAAAACCACCCATCTCACTTGTTATGTCTTTTTTTTTTAAATAAAACAAAGCACTGAACTCCAGATATATGTTGTATATTAAAATAAAAAGTTGGAGAAGTTGTGGGGATGGAATAGGTCTACTCCACCTAATTAAATGGCACATCTCCTACTTTTCATGAAGACCACTTATTAAAACAAGCATTCACATTCAACCCACTAGATAAATGACTGCACACCAAGTGCCATGAAACCCATTAAATTGCTTATTCAGGGGATGGATCAGGTCCAAACACACAATCAAAGGATTTGACTGGGATTATCTCAGATTAGAAACACTCGGGGACAAATGAGGAGATGACAGGAAATCATACAGTGAAAGGATAAATTAGCAGGCACATACCAGACCAAATTTGTCTTGGGAGGGTTGGAAAGATAGAGTGCTAAAAAGCAAGGAATGGCTCTTTAGATTTTAGGCCAGTGATACATGGCCAGTGTCAACCAGAGTAAAAAGCTTTTTTTGCTCTCACTCTAAAACCACCTGCCATGTAAATAACGTCCACAGCCGACACAGAATCAAGAGAAAATGAATAAATGGACACAAAGTAACTGGTAAGAGATTCATCTGCTGCTCTTTTGACCTTGTGATGTGACCAAACAGTATTTCTCTTCACTTCACACAGTTTTTTAAAGTGTGGATATATGAGGTATTGATACATACAAACCACTCTCTCTACTACACCAAGGTCTATACAGAAAATAGTATGCATTTTCAGCTCATAGGGGACACAGGAGCTGCTGCTCTGCTGCTGCCGCCTTGTTTTGGTCACTAAGGTAAATCCAAACTAAGCATGTGAAACACTGACGTTGCCAAAAACCATGTTTGGACTCAGTGCTGGAGGCAGCAGTGGATCAACAAACTCTTATGTCCTGTGATGTAGAGTCCTTTTGGACTTTGGTGTGGGAGAGCAAATATGTTGCAAACTTTAAAAAAAACCCACACTACCATCACTGTAAGACACGTCACTTTTCAAACCAAAGTTCACTCTCAGGTTATAAACATATTGCTCAAAGAGGAAGAAGAGTTACAAAATATAGTGAATGCATCATTTTGTGAGCTTGGAATTTACATGATTATGCACTTTTACCATGTTCTGCTAAAAAAAAAAAAAAAAACATGTTCTGCTCAGAAAAAAAAAAATCATTTATTATTTATTTAATCATGTTTCCTAATCAACATGAATTAAAACTTTTCTTTGGTTATAACCAAACATATAACAGGATCCACACTGAACATAACAGGATTCAAACTATTAATTTCCATAACCTTCTTGACTATACCAATTTACTTATTAAAATAAAGCACTTGGGAACCATGTCCATGCTGGTTAGCATCCATTTTGCATGCTTCTGTGTTTGTTGTTTGTTGATGTTTACTCGTTTGTGGCCCCTCATTTGGTCAGACAGTCGTTTCTGGTTTTCTCTGCATCTTTTTTTTTACCAGCTCTGCTAGCATGGACATCTAAAATAACGCTATCACTGCCTTGATCTTATAGCAGTGCCTGGCTAGGGTTTGTGTGTGTGTGTAGTGTGAAACAATCCTGTGTTTCTAGTGAGAGCCAAGACTTTACAAGACCTCCTAATTCTGAGGATTCTGGGTTGACGGTTCTGACCTTGCAAGGCTGCTTTTTCCCCAACAGACAGTAGGGGCAGTGGAGACAGTCCCCAGTCTGCCCGCAACAAAACATTTAACCATCACAATGACTCGAAGGCTGTTAAATTAGGGTTAAAGTACTGTATAGAACTGCCATAAGTGTTTCATATACTGTGTAGTGATGAGTGAGAAAAGGACATCCAAGGGCAAACCCACAGAGAGCCATACAAATTTGAAAAATTGACCGCACTACATTTTAACATAAATGATATTAAACAATGACCAATTACGCCTATCAAACAATCTTATATGAGAGTGTGACCTTGGCTCATTGTCACACTCTCATATAAGAAGTACACAGGAAAACCCAGAGTGATAATTCCCAAAGTGTCATAATTACTCGTTTTGGAATGTAACTATCACCTGTGGTCAATAGAGTGGGAAATTCAATAGATAATTCTTTTAGAGTCAACATGACCACAACCACAAAAGGTTAAAGGCTTAGGTGAAGCAGAGTAAATTAACATCATGTATAGTAAAATAAACACTGGATGTAGTAAACATGTAACTCAAGATGAGTTCATTTTACTCTAATTAGACTGGGGCCAAATACTACCCTTTTGGAGTAAAATTTTACTCAATCTGAGGAAAATTTACTGTAGCAGACTACACGTGTAATGCCTGGTTCACACTGGATGCATGGTTTGTGTGTCGCTGCTGTGCCGTGTCTCTTCCATCTGCCCAGTCCACAAATATGATTAAGACTTCACTTTCAGTTTTATCTCTGGCAGAAATCAGGGATTCTCATTCACTCAGAGAGAGAGAGAGAGAGAGAGAGAGAGAGAGAGGTGACAGAATAGTTTATGAGATATTATATTTATGTTTTCAAATGTGTTCAAATCCAGCCTAGGAGTTTCAGTTTTATGTAATTGTGCTGGTAGAATGTCAATATATTTGTCAATGGATCACCTCCCTGTCTATTTTTTGCTGGGAACCACGTGCGTCACGGGTGAAAAATAACAAAAACATGACTGAAGGCAATGAAACCATGTTGGAAAGTATGTACGCAAATAAACATCCGTGTCAACAGAAAATACCGTCTTATTTGTTATAGATGGATGGTTGTCAACAAGATAAAAAAAAGTCCTGTTTAGTTCAATTGTTTTGTTCTTATATATTTGTGAATTTGAATTCCATTATTTTCCATTATTGCATCTCGGTGTCTTTTATTCTTGTAAAACTTTCAGCATCTTTTTTTTAGAACATGTATTTTTCACTTTTTTGGACAAGGAAGAAAGGGAACTTGGTTTGTAATTGGAGGGTTTTTGGTTCCAGTCCCCGCCAGGTCAAGGGTTGGGGTAGCCCTGAGCAAGGTACCCAATTCCCATTGTCCATTGTTAATTGGACACTTTTCCAAGC
Organism: Brachirus orientalis; assembly: GCA_016785285.1. Classification (NCBI taxonomy): domain Eukaryota; kingdom Metazoa; phylum Chordata; class Actinopteri; order Pleuronectiformes; family Soleidae; genus Brachirus; species Brachirus orientalis. Next base: position 1,150,945 of record JAFBJR010000046.1, read on the forward strand.
ATATATGTGAGCTATTTGGGGGGAAAAATAGTGATCGTGATTTAGTTCTGCCTTTGGCAATTCCTTTTATGAGAAAAAAAAAGTGCAGCTCTACAGAATTTCAATAAACCAAACCATCTTTAACCAAACATGAGAACTGGTTTAAAATGTTAAAGAGACCCTTTTCTGTACAGACAGACATTTCAGTTTCATCCTAATTTGAATATTTTAAAGTACAGTAAAGCAGGACTGGTGCTGATAAAACACTTTTCAGGAGAATAGCTAATGTAGGCAGTGGCTCACGTTAGCATGTTCTTTGCATATTTTAAACCAATTTAAACCAATGATGACAAACGTTCTTTGGATTTCACATCTTGTCACACAGCAATGGAAAACGTTATTTTACTTGCATGACCCTTGAACCCGACATAATCTGTCATATGCTCACTCGTCAGACTCTTTGTGCTCCTTGACACGGAGAGTGGGGAAAATGTCCCTGAAAAACACGCTACCTACAGCATGTGTTCAGAGTTGAAAAGCTCAGTTCATGTCTGCTCTTTCATCTATTTCATCATCTTTAATGTGGAATCATGTGACTAAAGAGTTTTGTGTGTGTGTGTGTGTGTGTGGGATTATATTTCAGTCTCTCCACTGTGAAGTTCATAAGCTCATGGACAATCTCTTAAACTCTGGATATTAAGTCTTTCGTGAAGTATGAAGAGAATGTAAAGAATGAATTATGATGCACAACACATACATACATACATATACAGGGAATGTGTCATGCGTAGTTTACACTGAAGGGGGTTTTGGGGAATGTTGTGTTTATGCTTCATTTTCCATTGTTTATGAGCATATTTTAAGAGTCTAAATATTTTGGAAGTGATCAAACATAGTTTTTGAGTAATTTTAAAATACTGGGTTTGGTTAATTGATTCCTTAATTGTTATTTCCCTAAATGGGAGGAGCCTCTGTGTATTTAATGGACTGGAAGTAGACACAGGCTTGGAGTCACTGTTCGTCTGGAACTCACCCCCCCCCAACTTTTCTCCACCGACATCCAAGTACTTTGTAAATAATTGTGAGTATCTACCGTTTGTCAGATTATCTTTGAGACAGAGATGTCCAGACGGACAGCGACACCAAACTATATCCAGTCCATTGAGCTGTCGCTCCAAAACTCAGTAGGCAATCAGCAGGCAGCTTCCTAAGGCCATGGTCAAAAGAGCAAACAAAAAGTAAGGGAAAGAGCACAAAGAGCAAGTGTTGTTTGACACAACTCTAATTCCATACAATTTGATGTAAATTGCAAGGGAGTGAACTCCAAGCTCTCTAGTTTTAACTGTCTGTCTTTAAAATTGTTGACATTGGTTGTAAATGTAATTGATTATATTCACAGGGCATCATTTACAACTTCCGCTAAGCCAGGTCCTTTACTTGCAGTCAGTTGTCAAAAAAAAAAGAAGCAGAACTATACAGGATTTTTTACCCTAATTTAACAGCTTCAGTCATTGTGATGGTTAAATGTCTGACTAAACTGCTACTACACACACCCTTGCCAGGTACCAGCTGTAAGGCAGCGATATTGTTATTGTGGACTACATCATGGCAGAGCAGACAAAAAGAAGCAGAGAAAATCGTTGCCGGAAGAACCGAGGAATTGGAAACGACTGGAGAAAAGGGCGAAAAAGCCACAGTTCCCTTGGACCTTTTAAAGGTAACGTTAATGATTAAGATTTCCGATCTACACCGTTAACATTGTCCTTTAGTAGATGCTTCAGTAGTTAGCCCTGAGAAATTCCAAATGGCCTGAAATGAAAAGGTCATTTAAATTGAAGCATCATGAGGTGACTGCTGCATCCCTCTGTAAATTCTATAATTTGTCACTAAATAATCTTTGGCTGGCTGGAAACAGTCAGGCTGGCTTATTGGAAACCAGAAAGAGACTGTACCTCTAGTCAGTTTATGTCATGATGTTTTATATCACCCTAAAGACAATTTTCCACATTGCAAACAATAAAGTTTAACCTCAACCTTCCATGTTGCATTTTAACTGCAGTGCCTCATACTCTACTGGCACTGCCACAAGACCATTATAACAAAGACAAAAAAAATCATTTTAATTTCAGTCAAAACCTTGTGACTTTATATCTGCCAACACAGACACACAGTGCAACTACTGCTAAAAGCCTCTCATCACTGCACTTGATCACGACTTCAAGATGTCAGCTGCATTTCGGAAACTCTGTCACTGACTGCTGACAACTTTCCCTCTGTCATCCAATTTTACTTCTCTAATTCACAGCAGAAGTTGGCAATTTGAATGCAAACGAGGGCGTTTCACAGACACATAACTCGCTATCAGCACCTCATAAACAATAAACCTCTCAAGTTAACAACCGCGTGAAACAAAAGTCAGATCTTTTGTATAATTCAACATCTCAAGTTAGGTCACGTGTTCAAGGTGGCAACCCCGTTTAAATATTCAAACTGGACCGGACTGGTAGAGCTCGTACAGGTAGAGAATTTTCACACCATTAGAGAAAGGGACACATGTAATTATGAAAATGAGATAAGGGAGAATCAAAATGACCTGAATGAAAAACGAGGGGGGAAAAAAAACTCCTCCAGTGCAGAACTTGGTTTGATTGATTCGGAGCAGATGAGCCCAAGGCTCCACTGTTGGCAGCCTAGGGTTCAGGCTGTAATGATAGCTTTATAATTAAGATTAAAGACCACAGAGCACAGACAAGACACTCGAGTGGTGTTGGGGGCTTCTCCAATGACACTGGGAATAATTGGAGAGAAGTATCTACAGTCTCTGCCTCCCCGAGGACGAGGACACTGGGTTTCACACTATGCAAACACTGGATGTGAATGACAAAGGAAAGGTGGTTTTAATATGAAAGAATGCTAATTTATTTTACACTGCACTTTAAAGGGGATATATGTAAAATATGTACAACAGTGGGCCACACGGTGGGGTAGTGGCTACCACTGTTGCCCTACAGCCAAAAAACCTGCGTTCCTGACATTTCTGCCTGGAGTTTGCACAGAGTTCTCCCTGTGTGTGTGGGTTTTCTCCAGATTCTCCAGTTACCTCCAGTTTCCTCCCACAGTCCAAAAACATGCAGAGGTTAAGTGGACACTGTAAACTGACAGCAGAATGTTTGTTTGTCTCTGTGTGTTAGTCCACGCCTTTCACCCAACGTCAGCTGGGATTGACTCCAGCTCCCCACAACCCTCAAGTGAAGGATATAGTGACTATAGGGGCCAGAAATGAGACTCTTGCTTTGATGAGTTTGCCCTAGCAAAGGCTCTGTAGCAAAAATGTAACATGGTATTTGCAATGGAATGTCTGAGTCAACATCCACAGTCTACTCTGTCTCGACTCTGTCCACGACTTTAGTCATTCAAAATTAAAATTATTCATTCAAAAACCACCCATTACAAACACACTTGCCTGGCATTTCTGCAGATCAGCATCCTGTTAAAGCTTGCTAACTTCACTCATGAGTGAACACACTGTGTATTATGTGATTATCATGTGTAAGTGACATTCATGCAGCTTTGAGTCTTATATCTGATGTATTTCATATCAAACCAGGTCATCCCTCATTAGAAACCTTTCCCAAAAACGTTCACTTAATTCCAAACCAGACCTGGAAAGCAGTTTCTAATTTCAAAACTTTTCCAAGAATTTCATCCCCGTAGGAACCCTGTTTAAATACAACCCAGAGTCCAAAAAAAGTTGGGATGCTGCATAAAATGTAAATTAAAAACAGAATGCAATGATTTGCACATCTCATAAACTCTTATTTTGCAGCATATCAGGTGAAACTCCAGGATTTTACAATTTCATGAATAATATTAGCTCATTTTGAATTTGATGGCAGCAACACATCTCAAAAAAGTTGTAAAAGGGTGATGTCGACCATTGTGTAACATCCCCTCCTCTCTTAACAACTGTCAACTGTAAACATCTGGGAAGTGAAGAGACCAGTTGCTGAAGTTTTAGGACAGGAATGTTGCCCCATTCTTGTCTGATGCAGGATTCTAGCCACTCAACAGTCCTGGGCCTTTGTTGCTTGATTGTTCCTTTCATGATGCCCCAAACCTTTTCTACTGGTGAAAGGTCTGGACTGCAGGCAGGACAGTTCAGCATCTGGACTCTTCTCCTGTGAAAGCCATACTCTTGTGATGGATGCAGTATGTGGTTTAACATTGTCTTACCAAAATATGCAAGGTCTTCCCTGAAAGAGACGTTGTCTAGATGGGAGCTTATGTTGCTTCAAAACCTCTATGTACTTTTCTTTTACTTTTGTGTAAGCTGCCCACACCATAGGCACTAATGCAACCCCATACCATCAGACATGCAGGCTTTCGAACTGTCCTCTGATAACAAGCTGTATGGTCCCTTTCCTCTTTAGTCCACAGGACACAGTGTCTATGGTTCCAAAAAGAATTTCAAATTTTGATTCATCTGACCACAGAACAGTTTTCCATTTTGCCTCAGACCTTTTCAAATAAGCTTTGTTCCAGAGAAGAATATGTGAACACAAAAATATTGTGTTCACATATTCTTCTCTCTGTGAACACAATATTTTTACTATTTTATTTTTTTTAAATTTATTTTATTTAAACTTTTTTGCCTGATACAGCTGTAACTGTCACGGACAGTGATTTCTGAAAGTGTTGCTGAGCCTATGCAGTGATTTCCAGTATCATGTCTGTTTTTAATGCAGTGCCGCCTCAGGGCCTGAAGATCATGAGCATCCAGGTTTGACCTTCAGCCTTGTCCCTTGTTCACAGAGGTTCCTCCTGATTCTCTGAATCTTTTGATGATATTATACACTGTAGATGGTGGGATCTTTAGTCATTGTAATTTTATGTTGAGGAACATTTTTCTGAAATTGTTTCACAATATTTAGATGCAGTTTGTCACAGATTGGTGAACGTCTGTCCATCTTTACATCTGAAACATTTATTTACACAGAGAGAGTGTTAGTCGTACCTTTCTGTTTTGCTACCCTGTCAAGGAGACTGTTATCCACAGAGAAATCTGTCCTCTACTACCTCTCCAGTTTCAGTCGTCTATTATTTCTATTACACACCTATTATCACTTTTCTTAACTTCTGTTTAAGACAATGCTGAGAGGGGTATTGAGGCTTTTTAGGTCTGGTAATGATGCTTAGCATTTCCGCTGCATAGCTGCAGCTTGCTTTGTTTAAGCAACACAGCTAGCTACCCAGGTGTTGAAGTGCTACATTCTATTGTTAGGTGGTGGCGGGTGGGGCAACAGACCAAAGTACCAAGCCATAACTTAAAACAGAGTTTACAATCTGCAAATGAAAATTAATTTTTGGAATATTCTGGCTGCACCATTTTTCACAGTGAAGCCAGTATTTCAATTTCATGTTTCCTTAATCTGTGATATATCATCACATCATTCTATCAAGCAATTTTTTGACTTAATATAATAAATTTCTTACATATAGCACCTATAAATCACCATCATCGAGCAAATGCAGTAGCTAAAAAAAAGCAGAAAGAAAATGAGAGGCTGATTTATGTATTATAGTAGTGTATAAATTTTAAAAAATTGAAGCAAAAATGCCATGTGTTAAACAACAGATTATGTGTGATTATGATGATTCACTCCTTACATGGGGCAGATTGGAGAGCCATCTGGGCGGCAGCGATAACAGAGACTGTCCGACTTCTGTTGTTAATGAGTTGGACAGCATGAAAAGAACAACCACCGACAGCGTGAGCAACTTTCCTCCTTTGCTGTTATTTAAAGTGATAGTTCAGGATTTTTTGAAAGTGATTGTGTGAGGAACTGACATGTAGTTTGAGCTACCTGCGATAATATACCAAAAACTAGCATGAGACATTAACGTACACTGAATGAAAACATGGCTGCCAGGGGGCACATAAGGAAAAACAGATTCAAACTCCCATTTGTGAGGAATTTTTGGCAAAAATTGAATACCCATCAGCATATTTATATAAGTCTGTAATCGCTTTAGAATAAAAAGATTTCTGTATCATTAGAATAAACCTTTTATGACTTAAGGCTTAAACCTTTTATGACTTAAGGCTTACTTAAGGCAAGGGCCTTGCTTTACTAAACCTGCCATCTTGTACTGCCATATTTACACAGAATCCCAGACAGACAAACCAGCCACTGTCTGCGTTTTGCATGTTGCAGTGGAAGCTTACAATGTAAACGACATTATATTATGCATAACATAAGTTTTGGTACATGAAGACAACCATAGTTCCCTGATGTACTTGGTAAAGGGAAGGGTGAACAGAGGACTCCTCTGCTTTTTTTATCATCTGCAGTCTCACCATTAGATGTCACTAAATCTACATCTGCATAAGTCTATGCTATTTTAAGTGCAAGTTCACAGCTTTATCTCACCATTAGACAGTCGTAACTGGAAATGTTTGTATATCTCTCACTCTCTCACATCAAAGTCCATAGAGGAAATCAGCTTTTTTAACTTGCAGGAACACAGGAGCTGCGGTCTGATGCTGCTTTGTTTGGCTAGTTTGTGGAATTTAGATGAATCCAAAAGAAGGATTTCAATCACTCCTGTCTGCTGTGATGCAAACTTTTGTTTATGGACTTTGGTGTGGGAGAGTTAGCAGTTTACAAACTTCAGTTTTCAGATAGAAAAGACCGTCCAGCAGTGAGATTAAGATTAAATGCATTCTTTAAATTAAATCATATTCTTATGAAAACCAATTTTTTTTAAGTTAGTTAGAAGTTAAGTGGTTACTGTATGATTTTTGCTTATGTCCACACTTGCAGCTATATCTTCAGTGAGCTGGTTCTCCGCAGAGGAGAGGCGCCAACTGACTATGAAAGAAAACCAAATTAACCTTTTTTGGAGACAGAGAGACTTTTGTCCAACATGAAAATCCAGAAGAACCCCCTCCCTCATATGAAGACATCCTTTGCTGAATAATATTTTCAGTCAAGACGCCTGATTCTCTGTGTCGTGCAGCAGCTCGTCACAGCCCGTGTTCAAAGTGGCCGTCACTCCTCACCTTCGCTGACATCTCCAATCTGATGAGGGTGAAATCAAGTCGCTTAGATGACTAATAATCATATCAAAGGTGCCATGTCATGGAGCAGATTTAAATAAGAGGGTTTTCTGGGAGCATTTGCATGCATCTGCATGCCTGGGCTAAGAGGCTAATATCATAAAGTACGGCGCAGACATGATTTAATGTAATCTGTCATGTCATATGCTAATGTTGAGTCCTCTCAGCAACATACAGCATATTAGCGAGGAGAGATTTCAAGGAGCACGACAGTAAAGTGATGAACAGTTGAAGACAACTGTGTTTGTGTATTGTATTTGTTACCTCTTAAGGACCTTTTCTGGTATGAACACTGATCTTGCCAGGACCAAAAGGTGGTCCTAATGAGGCAGAGCCTCATTTCTGAGGGACTGGTTAAGATTTGAATGGTGGTTAGGTTACGGTTAGGGTTAAGGAAAGGAATATGGCTTTGTTTTTAGGCTGTACAAATGAGTGGAGGTCAATGAGAGCTCACCGTATAATTTCTTATACACACTTGGTGTACATCTATACTAGTATTTGACGCTGCGTAGTGGGAATTTTCAAGATCGCAGTGCATTCCACAGGCATTCAGATTTCCAACCCGTAACTTGCTGCTGCCTTTGTTTCATAATCAATCATAAACATAAACAGTACTGTTTACTTTTTACTTTTTATGATCCATGTTTGTTTTTCCGCCTCCCTCTCTCTGGAACAGAGGTGACGTCACACCCAGCTCTGACTTCTGATGTGAGTGGAACACCGCATGGCAACTAATTTTTCAGAACAAATCACTCTGCGATGAAAGGTACAAACTACACTGTTTAAAAAAAAAAAACAAAGTGTGATTTATTTTATTTGTCTGATGAGGAAGAGAAACTTAAAGTGGGCTTTTAAGTTCTCAGCTATAATCCAGAACTAATCAGGAAGCATCTACGAGGAACTGTGTCACTGTTTTCAAAAGTCAGCATTTCTGCCACACCAAACTAAAATGAAGCCCCAGAATTTTCAAACAAAAATGGAGCCATTTCCAGGGTAGTTGTGTTCAGATGTGGATGCAGCCACAAGATGACATCTGTGGAGACACTTGTAATGTATTTTTTATGTTTTTGCATCGTTTGTTCATGTAAAGCATATTGAATGTCTTCCGCTAAAGTCCAAACAAATTACTTGTTTACTTGTTGCTGTGACAGATTACTCTTTTAAATATGTAGGTTCATATACAACTGTATATTTCTACATTACTATTCTTTCAAATACTTTATAAAATACTTCTATAACTGCTGTGAGACATAATTCAGATCAGAAAAAGAGCATTAAAAGGAAAAGAGGAAAAAAAAATGTTTTTATATACATAAGATTGGATTAATATTCTGTCTGAAAAGTGGCAGTCATCATTTAATTTGAGGTTGAGATTATTTCATTTTCATTACATCAGGAGAGACTGTGAGGTTAACAGGTCTTTTGCAGAGTGTTGCATTATGGGTTGTCCATGTCCTCAAGGGTTTTTGAGTCAGTCTTCATTGAAGCATCAGCAATCAAATGACCTTTACCGTGAAAACACCACATATCTTGGTTTTCGTTCATCACATAAAATGGCTTGAGGGTGAAATTTGATTTTGCAAATGGATCACCGATACTTTGAAATCATAATGAATCATGAACTCTTACAACGAGGATGCATTTGGACATTCATCTGTTGCTCGTTGTGACCTTTTTCCTGATGGGGTAAACATTTTGTTTTCATGAAAATATACAATGCAGTTTCTATTGTTTAACTGGCTCGCAATACACACACACACACAGAGAGAGAGAGGGAGTGAGAGAGAGTTAGAGGAGCTAAATTTGGTCACACGTGGCACCGCTGCCAAAATACCAAACAATGGAAAATAAATTCATCGGAGGGAAATGTCAGGTAGGAAGCTGTGAGCGGGGCTGTGGAGGTCTGACAAGACACAATTACACAGCGGCCCCCCACTGAGGACTGGGACGTGGTATTTTCATGCCAGTGTGGTCTCTCAAATAAACCCACAGCAGCACGGCACAGCCCACTTTGATCTGTGAGGAGGAGGCGTCTGATGCATCTCCTCTTTCACTCCTGATATAATGTGGGAATGAATTGGACATGAGGATCACAATGAATGGCTTCATTTTGGACATGTTAGAGGTGCTTTTTACGAAATTAAGTTTAGAAATGATCAATGAAATGTCATCGGAGATTAAAGGTGACATAGAATGGCCTTTTGGAACCAAAACTCAAGATTACTGATGTCTACTTAGATAAAACCTCATAGTCCCTTCAGATTAAGCCAATTTATTGTTCATCTCTGATAGCATCTGAACAGGCGCTCTGTTTCTGAGCTAATGCCCATCCCCAGAAAACTGAGTCTCTTGCGTTTGGCCCATTCACTTGTGATTGGCCAGCTACGAGTGGACTAAGTGCCTGCATGGTTTAATTTACATTAAACCATGGCTGAATAAACCATTTTAGTATAAGTTGTTCTCTATGCACACGGTTTCTCACAGCTCATACAGCGGTTCCCTTTTAAAACAGCGAGCCGAGACAAACAGAAAACACATACAATCTCTGCCTGCCGCAGTCAGTAGTTAGCATACGTGCTAACCCGAGACACTCGTGAACCAATATGAAAATGCACACATTTCCACACAAGTCTTGCAGCGGTTTGTTTGTAAACAGTATCATATGGAGCTGAGACAAACACTCACTCACTCATTTTCTACCGCTGCTGAGTCAATCAGAAAAGGTGAAGCCATCGTTAGTTATTGTTTAGTTATTATTACTTCAAAGTGACTGCTACAAACAAACAGCATTTCAGGAAGCCTAGCAGGGATATTACTTTTAAAAATAAAAGATATCCACTCTGCTCTTTTTTCCTCATTAGAAGGGAGTCTATGAAGCGTCTGGTGTTGTTTTTACAACCAGCTTTCTTCTGAGACATGTTGCTCTCAACAGATACAATAGTTGTAATGGTGGAAGTGATTCAGCTTCTTCTTCTTCAGGTTGAATGTTCATGCCCATGACCGGGAGCAGCTGTTGGGCGAGGGTTCAATGCACGTCAAACGTGCTAGTTACGTAACTAAACTCGACTTTTCAAAACCGCTTGCTTGAGCACAGGTAAACAGAGAATCCCTTTTTTCTCAAAAGTGGCTGAAGTGTTTATTGTGACACTTTAGCGATGTTTAGATACGGGAGGGACACGGGGACACACCAAAAACATCAGAAATTTGATTTTCCACTGAATGCCCCCTTTAAGGAATCACTGATAACAATGTTGCAGCCAGTTTATTCGCAAAATAAATTTCCATTCCTACACCGCAAACTTTTTATATTTTGGTGTGGTGCTTCTTCATTTATTTTTCCGCTTGCTCCAGCCACCTCCGACCTACTCGATAATGCAGCCTATAGCACATTGACACCCAACGTTGTCAGCAGAGTTACACAAAACTTGTGGCTATGGGTCAGAAATGTGAAACATTGCCAAACCTAAAAAAAAAAAAAAACCTCACAACCCCTCTCAAAAATTTAGCTAATATTAGCTAATGCCCTTTCCATTATACACATCACTGGTGGATGTTTAACGTATATAATATCATATACAACACTTTCAATCTCTGACTGACACGTGAAAATTATCATTCATTCATTGTTCACTGCTTTATTTAATAATATTAATAGGTAACATTTTTATAAAAAATTTAAAAAAGCTGGAGGGTTATGTATGTGGATATGCGTCGGAAACATGGGAACCAATTCTCTACAAAGAGCACCTTTAAATAATAATAATAATAATAATAATAATAATAATAAATAAATAAATAATAGTTGAAATCAGAATAACAATGAAAAGCATAAAAAACAAATTGTGAGCACTTGCTGTCTTGTTAAAATACTTGAAAGGGAGAGGGATGATGAAGAAGAAACTAATTTATTCCCATCTCATTTCCATAAATCAATGGCTGTTAATAATCAACCTGTTTCCTTACCATCATATGCAAATTCAGGCACTCTCATTCAATATATAAAATTAAATACAAAGAAATACATGCAATTATTTACAGAAACAAAATTAAAAACAAAAGAGTGAGATGACCCAAATAAGTAGAATAGATAGTACCCCAAAAAATAATTAGTGAAAGTAACTCTTGAAAAACAATTGGTGACCGATGAGAACCACTTCCTTATACCTGATTTTAAACTGATTAATGTTTGAACACTGCTGAAGTTCCATTGTCTCCATAGTCCAACCATTGATATGCAAAAGAGTCTGTAAAAGTACACATCAGCGAGAATTCTGTCTGTTGGTGATGTGAACAGAAATTGTAAAACACTGGAATATAAACTTACCGACTGTATTATACATACTGTTTAATGTATATCCTATATTACCAAAAGAATCCTCTTAAAATTCTGCATATACAGAGATTCTCCTCTAATAATCTTTCTAATTATTCATACCCTGAAGAGAGCCTGATAAATTGCCTGTGGTAATTGGAATGATTAAATGAGAAGTGCAAAATGGTAATGTATCCTTGTGTGACAGAGTTAAGTAAACCTGGTTATAAAACCTGCCTAATTAGCTGTCGTAAAGAAAATGGAGCAGAGCGGTAAACCGGTGAACAGGTAGTTAGACAGTAAAGTCATTAATTTCAGACTCTCCAGATGACTCCTCAGTCTTTTCTCACCTTCATTAAATATGCCTTTTTACATCTAAAATGTTTTTAATTTATTTTGTAATATTGTCAAAACAATTTCTTGTGTAAACAAAAATACAGAATACAAGCCTTAAGACAAATAATCTTAGAGGTTACAATGTTTTGAGCAACTGAACAAAATTTCAATAATAATATTTTAATTAATAATAGTTTACTTTGAAAATAAACCTATTTTAACAGCAATATGTTCCCCTATTATATAATATTCACAATACAGAAAATTAAACGTGTAGTAGGCAGAATGAATTTTTGAGTTTCAGTCACAGAACAGAATGATGATTCCATGTTGGGTGATGGTAGTTCAGTGGTAGAACGGATCTTTCGACTGGAAGATTGTGGGTTTGAGCCCCAGCTGATGTGTCCTTGGGCAAGACACTTAACCCCATATTGTTCCTGATGGCTGTGCCAGCAACATGTAAATGGGTATGAAAGCTGTGTGAGTGAATGGGTGAATGGCAAAAATGGTAAAGCAGCTTTGAGTGGTCAAGACTAGTAAAGCACTATATAAATACAGACCATTTACCATTTCCTCAACAATGGAAAGAGAATCTACAGAGGGGGTGCAGAAGTTCTCTCTAGAATCACTTAGGTTACACTATTCTGAAAGGTTATCGTGGAATTATCATTATTGATCAATAAAGCTCCAGTCTTTCTGACCATGATGACCTTATGTTAAACAACTCAGTTTGACAACTCAGATTCAATACGTTTGCCATAATTTCATTTAAAATCCAAGATTGAGATAGATCAATTTTGTCAAAATAAATGTTCAAATTTGTTTAGATTCATTTGTCACAAATATAATTGCATTTTTGTTGTAGAAAAAGTAACAGAAAATTGTACCATTGGGTGTTGGTACCAAGTTCAACATTCTGGAAGTGGTATAAATTCAAATGCGAACGGTACACAACCCTATTTGACATGGCCATGATTTTCTATATTCATATGTCATTTGTTGATGAGATGATTGCTTAAAACTTCTAGTTATTTGTTGCTCATCTAATACATCAAATGTGTTTTATTCCAGTATAAGAGGAAAAATACCTCAAACGCAGCTGTCCATTGTTATTTGTCCTCTAATTTGCGTCCTCTTAAATAACTACATGAGGCGGCCAATGTTCAGCTCATGGAGACACGGGCACAATAACCTTTCCCAACATCGACCATCTCAGCATGAGTACGTCACGTCTTCAACAGCATTGCATGTGACACTACACTCCAGGGCAGATTTCACCCAAACATGATTTTAGATGATTGAAAGCTTTTTGATTTGGAAGTGTATTTTCTTAAGCTAAGTGCTCTCAGAGACCATCAAGGAAATTTAATTGCCTCACTTAAAGAAAAAAAAGCAGGATTTCTGACCCAAATGATATCAGATCTTAACATCTCAATAGAAACACATGGAATTGGATGGTCAACTGGGTGCCTAATGTCATTGGGAAATGCAATTTTCTGATGGCATTTCCTAAGTCTGTCTTACCGAAAGCACAAGATTGATCAAAATCTTAATCAGCCATTTTCTGAAGTGGACTTTGGCTTTGGCTTTATGGTAGATTATGAAGCCAAACAATCATGAATGCTGACCTTATAAAAGGAAAGTTTTCATATTTGAAAAGCAGTCGGACTGACGTGATTACCACATCACAGCACAGTAGTACAAAGGCCGAGGATGAAGCCTAAGATTCAGGTAGAATGACTGGAACACAGTAACCTGCGACTGTAAACCTAAACCTATTTTTCTGCTTGTTATCACTAATACTCAACACGGCAGTCACATGCAAGCAACTGAGCGCATATAGTCATGTAGACATGGTCAATACAAACTGCTGAAGTTCAAACTGAGCATCAGAATGACTAGGAAAGATGACTATCTCTAGTGTTAACAGAATGGTAACTTTGAAAAAGGCAAAATGAGCAGCACTTTTTCTCTGGCCACTTTTTCTTTGATGCCAAAGTTCAGAGGAAAGCTAGTTTGAGATGATGGAAAGGTAACAGTGACTCACATAAACAATGAACTACGACGCCTGGATACACGTCCACAGCACAGGGTGCGCAGCTGGGCTCAGCCAGGCGCAAATACTCCTCTGTCCCGCCTCCATCTCTCCTACCAGCAAGTAGCAAAGAGAAGGAGAGCTCCTCTCCTCACCTTTAAATGTGCTGCGGCGAGGCGCAGTACAAGTTTCATTTTGCCATGGACGAAGGAGACAGCAGCAGCGTCAGACGGAGGAAAACTACTGATGTTCTGGTGCGGGAGGTCCAAGCTCACAGTCGCCGAATATATGATCACATGAACAGACCTCCACATGCTGATTCAGGCATCAGTGGAGAGACAATGCTGATTTGTCTCTCCACTGATGCCTAGAGTTTTCCTCATTGTGTGAACTGTTCGGTTTCTTTTTTTCTCTGTAATATTGTAAAGGTTTTGGCCTTACTATGTACAGTGCCTTGAGATAATGTATGTTGTGATTTGGCACTATACAAATAAAATTGAATTGAATTGAAAATACTTCACTAAAGTCACAGTCTTGTTTAGTTAAGCGTTGACGGAAAGGAAATGTACATGCCAAATGCTGCAAGTGATGGAAGTGACTGAGTGAGAGGTCTTCATTTTGTGTTTATGGTGACTGAGCGTGGACGGTGAGTGAGGTTTTTCACATTTTTTGGAAGAACCAGACTCAAAGATGTGTGCCTCGACCGGTTGGGGTGAGAGGAAAAATGGGGGACAGAGGAGAGGTGGGGGAAAGAAAGGGGGGAGAGAAAGAAAAAGGGGTGGTGAGGGAGGTGAGGGAGATACAGAAGAGAGAGACCAGGAGCAAATATACAACAGTTGTATCAGGTTTAGAGTCAGTTATGTCATGTTTATAGAACTACAGTGTCATTTATACA